>CM037089.1:100946159-101546159 GCA_020916435.1 Oxytropis ochrocephala
CCTCAAATAATTATTAGCATAATTTTCTAAGAAGTCCCTAGAAGAGTTCCAAACCAGAAAGTATATCTATAAGGGACATGATCTTCAATAAAAGGGGCATGTAAGTATGATTCATATGAAGATCCCGAACGAGGATGACCTCAATAGCGCCACTGTAGTCTGACTCACACGTTGTAGTAGAAATGCCAACCTGGAGCAAAAGGGACAAATCATTAAAAATAGAAAATAACTCTGACATAAGAGCATCACCTATCTCGTAAATTTAGGGATATGTTTTTAGAGCTTTTAAAAAAAGTTATTTTGTGCTTGTTGAACATATTGGATGAGATAATAGGAGTCTCTTCTAGCTTAAACAAAGCCTTAGGTTCGAATCCAGCCTTGGGTATGCAGTAGTGTTAAATCTCTTGAGGGAGAGCTTTGCCGCCTATTGTGGTCCTATCCGGCTCGAGGATGCCCAGTTTTCGCGTAGAGGATGCCCTATTTATACCAAAAAAATCATTCTATGACAAATGTTTTTTTATGAGAAAATACTCAAAACAGCTTCCCATTTTAATTAATTTTAGAATATTTTAGATTTTCATTTTTTTTGAAAAGCTGTAACAAATAGATGGAAATTTTCTAAAATAGTTTTTTTTTTAAAAAAAGTGATTATTCTAAATAAAAAAATTGTAACAAACGGGCTCTAAGTCCCTCATCGGTGAATCACTAAAATTGACCGTAAGATATGATATAAAACTTCACCAATGGTTGAGACTTAATACTGGTTGATTCAATGTTAACCACTTATAGCGTTTACACAATATCAAACGACCGATTTTAATAGTTCACCGATGAGGGACTTAATTGTTCTCTTGCCGTAGAAACCACCTAGCTGGGAAACCTAAAAACTTTAAGGGCACATGCATACTAAATAACGGTAAAATAACATAACTGTGTCAATTTGTGATTAGTTGGAAAGGTGCTTATAGAGTGAGGGATCAACTAAAACCCTCACAAGTGAACTACTAAAATTGAATAGGATATTGCGTAAATGCAATGAGTGATTACGATTGAACCAATCGGTATTAAATCTTAATCAGTATAAAACCTCATCAATAATTGAGATAGATTTAATACATATTGATTTAATCTTGATCACTGATTGATGGGCTTAATTTTTTTAGATAAGCCCAATGTCAATAACCCTAAAAGCCGTAGGAAACTTAGAAAATATAGGGAGCGCGTGCCGCCTAGATTCGGCTATTCAAACTTGAAGTACTGTACTACTTACTCAAGCTCCACTTTCCTTACTTTCATTCCCTTTTTCATTAATTAAACTCTTTCACTTTCATCTTCTCTTTCTAAAACCAGTTCACTTTCTAGGTTTTTCTAATCTTCTTCTTCTTTTTTTGTTTCTTCTCTTTTTTTATTTATTCCGTTTCAAGTTTTGTTATGTGAGGGTTTGGTTTGTTCAAGTTCTTTATGTGATTACAGATCTTCATCTTCTCTGCAATTCTCTCAAAGATTCATATTATGGAGCTGAAAATCAATCAGGTGAATTAATCTCCATATGCATGCATGTTGTAGAATCTTTTGTTTTATTGCTTGTTGCACAATTTTCCTTAGATTTTCTTTTAGATTATTCATGATGTGTATGGTTAGTAAGTAATAATTCAAGACTTTGAATATTTCTTTCTTTTTTTTGGGATTCTGTGAAAATAAATTTTAAAATGATTTGAAGCAAAAATAGTAAATAAAAATCCCCAAAATTACTTTTTTCTGGAATTAGAGTAGTTTCATTTACAGTTCTTTTTACTCTGTAAAACCATGCTATTAGATAAGGGTTTGCTTTACTTTTTACACTTCTTTTTAGTGATTCTTGGTTTTTCATTTACAGTTCTTATCTTGCTCTTAATTTAAAAAGCACGGTGAATAAAGTTTCAAGCCAATTGCATAAAAATATTGAATTTGGTAAGTTATTCAATACATAATGAATGGTTAATTTACTACTTGAGCTGCTGTTAAATGATTGATTTGTAAAAGATGTCTAAGCTTCTATCATTATCCGAATCCCTTGTCTTAAGTATGTGTTAACATCTTCAAATTTGATAAACTTTTTAGGCATATTGAAAGTGATGTCGGGAGCTTCAGAAGGCGATGGTTGTCGTAAAATGGAGAGCATATTGAAAGCCAGCTCTTCAGGTGGGGATGATTCTCGTAAACTGATGAGCGTATTGAAAGCCACGTCGAGCGCTTCAGGTGGGGCTGATGGTAATAAAATGCCTAATGGTCGTGGATTGTCATCAATGGAAGTAGCTGATAAGGTTGGAAATCATAAAATGCTAAGGGTCGTGGATCATCATCAGTGGAAGAAACTGATAAGGAGGAGAAATTTCTCTAAAGAAAGGTCCATGGACACAAGAAGAGGATGCAATTTTGATAGAATATGTCGAGAAACACGGATTGGGAAATTGGAATGCAGTTCAAAAGAACTCAGAACTTGCTCGCTGTGGGAAAAGTTGCCGTCTCCGATGGGCTAATCATTTGAGACCAAATCTGAAAAAGGAGCATTTACTGCTGAAGAAGAACAGCGAATCATTGAGCTTCATGCTAGTATGGGAAACAAATGGTCTAAAATGGCTGCTGAGGTTTGTAGCAACTTTGCTTATTTTAAATATCATGTTAATATGAATCATTATATTATATTAGAAAAACATACTTTTATATATCTCTCCATTCAATTTCATATAATAGTAGTAATAAATGTTAGTGTTGTTATCATTTTCTATATTTGAAGGTTCAAATATCAGATATTGAAATACTGTATGTTTCAAAATTCAATTCCATTGTCTATTTACAATGCATTTGATGACAGAGTCAGTGATTATAAACGTTAAACAATGACAGTCTTTTTTATAAGGCACTCTTCAACAAATTAACATGGATAGTGTGTGTGTATATATATATAATCACATTTTCTTGGCCTTTCAACTGGCCAAAACTACGACAATCGAAAAGACAAAAGTGTATGGAAGATGATCATATTTTTTGCTTTTAAAACACATTGGAGGTTCACTCAATCAAAAGCACAGGTATTAACTTTCATGAGAGTAATTCAAAAGCTTGATTCTTTTAAAAACTACACAGAATTAGAATTATAAACATGTCTTACTGTGAATATAAACACGTCTCACTGTCTGATATAATTCTTTTACTGTTCTTTGAGTATGACTTATAATTGAAATTCTATTGTTATAGCCAGAAACTGTGTTGATTCGATATATGCAGCATTGGAATAACATTTTTTGTGCTGAATCCTTTTCTGTTTCAGTTGCCTGGACGAACAGATAACGAGATAAAGAACTTTTGGAACACAAGAGTTAAGAGACGGCAACGAGCTGGCCAAACAACCTACCCTGATGAGGGCAATCAAGAAAGTTTAAATCCTGACGCCGCCTTGACAAATGAAGGCAGACAGCATGATAGTATCTCACAAACAGAAAATTTTGATATACCTGATATGGAATTCAGCAGATTGGAACTCCCACCATGTACATACGACCCGTCAATTTGCATGCCTATGACTCCAAGTGACATACTTGCACAGCAACATAACATGTTGCCAATGATGCATCCTTCTGTAAGTGACATGCTTGCACATCTTCAACCAAGTACATACTCGTCTCTATATAATACATTGCCAACGATGCATCCTTCAAAGCGCCTTCGAGGATCTGATATGTTATACAAGAGTTTGGATCCACCTGCTGTCCCAAGATTTGATCAGTACGGCACCAGTGATCCTAGGTTGTTGTGTCCGTGTGATGCTATTTTTAACACCAACGATCAATTTGGAAATGACCTTATAGGAAGCCATGCTGATTCAAATGGCAATAACTCTGCCTCTTCTGACCCCATATATGGGGCCTTTAAAGTGGAGCTCCCTTCAATCCAATATTTCGAGGCTCGAAGACGTATTTGGAACACGCATGAGTCCTCACTTCCTCCTTTGGTCGGGTCTGTCGATACACCAGAGTCTTGTATTCAATTTCAGCCTAATCAGTCAGTTCCTGTTTCTCATCAAAACAATGACGGTTTGCTGGAATCAGTGATCTATGATTCTAAGAATTTGAATGGCTCAAATAATGTTAATTCATTCCAAGAGAACAATGATGATTGTGTACTCAATGAAGAAGTTCAAAATTCAACTTTGAATCCCTCTGAAACACAAGAGACTCTAAGGTCCTCACTAGGATCATTTGACTGCTCAATGGAAACCACTGAAGGCTAGTATATTATTCATACCATTTATTTAGTTGTAATTATGAACTATGACCTTATTTATAGAATTTCATTAATGATTATTTTACATTGTTTGGCAGATCATGGTGATGAGCATGGAGCATTAACTGAATTTCCAGCTGATTCTCCAAGTCAAGATAATCACGATCCGTTACAATATTTGTTGGACCCCGAACCTGCGCCTGACTTGAGTTTTATTTACTTCAACAACAAATCTTGAGAAGAATGGTGCATGATTGTGGACTCTCTAATCAAGTTTTTATTTTCTTTTGTTTCTATTTTTAGTAAAACCTTAAATATCTTCAGTAATGATGATATGAGAGGGTTTTTGTGTGATATTTTGAGTTTATTGATGTTATGAAGATTATGCTTGCACTCTATCTAATGTTGACATTGGAAAACTGGTAATTGAAACTGTGTTATAAGCAGTGTGTTCCTTATCATAGCTTTTCATGCAGCAGTGTTTTATTAAAATTTTACAGGCCTTCATGAGTTTCTCATTTGTAGTTTCAAACTCAATTTGTTCATCAGAAATGTGATGAACAATTGTTTTTATTAGAAAGCAAAGAAAATTTCTGAGGTATATGAAATGGTAATGTGGAAATAAACATAGAATCAGCTAAATGGAAAACAAAACAGGGAAACAAACTAAATGGAAACCTTAGTAGTGTGTTTTTTTATTTATTTATCAAGAACCTCTTAGTAGTATACTGATGATGGTCTTCTGGAGGAAATGAAGAAGCTTGTTGTTTTGAAAATACTCAGCTTCTGCTATGCCTCTTGATAATACACAATTGCTAATGCAAATGTAGCAGACATAAAATAAGGTTTTGATATGTGTTTGCCATTAGCTTTTCAATAAAGTTGATAGGTGTCCGTCATTTCTTAGTTGTTAGTACCTCAAAAGTACGAATCACTTTTAAAAAATGGCTTTGAAATTTAGAGATAGAGAGCTGCCCAAAGTTGAGGTTTATGTCTGCGTGTCATTCCACGTAGGATAAGTGACCGCAACTCAACTTCAAAAAGATGGCGATGCGGCGTGATTTTTCTGTAGAGCGCAGGCAAGAAAATTTCCCGCCAATTGACATATGACATAATATATAAATAATCATAAAGTGTGCTAAATAGGAGAGATGAAATCTAACCTGTCAATAGAGTGCTAAATAAAATTAGGAGGTAAATGCCCTTTCCGAGACTTCTTTCGGGTGAATGTTCGCATAAAATCAACATCTTGAAGTGACTTGAATATCTTCCGCTCGGTGTAACATATCATCAAGTCATTGAACCACTCATCGTTGATCTTGTTGCGTAATTTAGACTTGATAATCTTCATTCTTTGAAAAAGCTCTTTTCAACGGATCGCTTTATCACGCAAGAATAAAGACAAAGCCAACTCAATGAGTTTGTAGACCAATGGAAATACCAAATGTTTCTGAGTTTGAACCATCTTCATAGCCAAACTTTCAATATCTTCACAAGAAGTAAAGGAAGCATGCATTTTCATGTGATGTACATAATTGTCAAGTTGCTCTCTTATTGTTCCACGATCATCATCAGAAAAGTCAGCATGATAAATATCAGCAAGACGAGCAAGTTTATCAATATCAAACCTTGAGTAAGAGTTCTTGGGGTCAAGACATGAGAAGCAATTCAAAGACATTGTTACTTCCTTCACTAAACGGTGATCCATCTCCACACATATTTTGTCAATAGCAACATAAAAAAATCTCGCACGATAATGGTGAAGATTAGTGATAGTTCTCCTTCTTTTCTTGAACGACTCGAATTGGTATTTCTTCATCCATATTTGCTTTTGGAATACCTTTAGCAACACAAAATTCTTGGACAAAAATAAATTATCCCAACCACTATCTCTCAATGTGGCCAAACGAGATTTGACATCATCAACTAATTCCATAGCAAGCACAATGTTTAGATCTTTTCTTTGCAAGATTTTTGAAAGCTCATTTGTGATACCAAACAACTTTAACATCAATTTCAAAATGAAAGCAAATTTAAAGCTCTCCATTTTTCTATCAAACCCGCCGCTTGAGATGGTCCACGTCCATCTTCATCAACAATACTAAGCACCTCTAACACGGAGGACCACAACTGATCCAAACGAATCAAGGTAGTATAATGTGAACCCCATCTAGTATCCCCGGGTCTAGCGAGACTAGATGATTGGTGCAAGCCCATTCCTTGAGATATCTCACCACTCTCAAGTCTACTCAAAATATCTTTTTGCGCGTGCCTCCGTCAAAGCATCCCTTCTCTTGCAAGATGCACTTGTTATGGTTACAATCAAGGAGATGTACTCAAAGAAATCATGAATAGAATTGCAACTACTAGCAACGGACACAACCACGCATTAGGGGGCGTTTCTTCTACTTCGGCTTCCGGTTGCACAACATTCGCATTCTCAATAGAACTTCTAGGTACCAAAAACCTCCTCATCTAACAAATTTTATGATCCAAAAAAAGAAACTATGTAAAAACAAATAATCGGGCCTAAAGAGATAACAATACAAACAATTTGTTTTCAATTTCCCCAAATCTGAAATTTAGTGGTTATTATAGACAATCAATTAGGGTTATTAAAATCAAAAATTAAACAATTAAAGTTTTCAATTTCCCCAAATCTGAAATTTAACATTTAGGGTTTTCAATCAAAGAAGAAATTATCCAAATTAACAATCAAAGAAGAAATTATCTAAATACATAAAGTATAATATAAACTACTATTATAATAAGTGATGAATAAAGAATAATAACATTACCTGATGAATAAAGAATAAGCGTGAGACCAGTGAGTGAGTGAGACCAGTGATCTGTGTCAGTGTGTGAAATGTGAGTCTTGAGATGAAGCGTCGCGTGAGAGAGAGGAGAGACCAGTGAGAGTGAATGAGAGAAGTTTAGAATTTGGGTAAGTGAAGTTTGGGCTGGACCATTCTTTTTTTATTTCACACCCACTGTTTTACTATTTTTGCCCCCGGTTATGACTAAAAATCGCCTATTGGGTTGGGGCTTTACAAACAAAGTAGAAGTTGAGCCGCGCGTGCCTGGCCGGTTGGGTTCCTAAATCGCCTGGCGAAGAGGGTTTGACCAAACAAATGGGGGATTTTGATTTAACAAATTGATAAAATAGGGGGATTAAATTCGTGGGAAAAAAAATAGTTAAGGGACTAAAATTGTGAGTTGGTAAAAATAGGGAGACCAAAACTGTAATTAAACCTAATTTCTTTCTAAAACCCCATTTTCATTTATTTGGTTTACTTCCCTTAGTCAAGTCAACCAAATCCCAAGTATGATTAGACATTGATAAAATCTAATTCCCTAGTAATAACTCAAAAAGTTAGCATCACTAGAAGTTATGGTCTCATTATAGGTTTGAGGATCTTCTTTGATCAAGAAAGTAGAAAATGCCTCATTTATTTCATCAATAACATTGTTAGGTCCAAAGCCTTTCCATCTTAGCCAGACACTCTCATACTTTCAAAAAAATTAAGTTAGGTCCAAAGCCCTTAGTATATAACAAGCAGAACTCAATACAAATTTAGTTTAGAGTTTTACCTTGGTTCGTGGCGGAGAAATGTTGGTGGGTAGTGGTTGGAGCTGGTGGAGAACAGTTGTTGCAGAGTGAGGGTTTTGTTTCAAGATAGTGAGGAGGAGATTTGGTGGTTATAAATAGAGGAGATGTGGTGGCCGGAGGTGGCGAGAGTGAGCGCAGAGCGGGTGAGAATGAGGGCGTAGTGGAAGGTGAGGGTTTGTTAAGAGTGAGTGTGAGTGAAGTTAGGGCAAGAAGGAGGGGCACGTTGAAGAGAAATGAATTATACCAATGGTCAAAATTTGCCAATGAAATTTTTAACTTACCAAAGGCGTAATCCATTGGTAATTACTGACGGATAAAGTAGCGATCAGAAATCTAGGCGAGAATAATTGGGTGCATTTTTATCGACGGGATCTCTACTATTACCGACCACTTTGGCCATCGGAAATGCAAAATTTACCGACGGAACTTTAGCCATAGGTAACTTTGGTGGAACTTTAGCCGTAGGTAACTTTCACGGGTATGGAAAGACTACCTTGAAAGCAAAATTTGGGGTATAATCTTAATCGCTGACCACTCTCTAATGTTAACACAACAAGCCTATAAACACTTGCGCTTAGGCTATGGAAACCATAGATAATTGTGAAAAAAAGAAAAAGAGAGATCAATATTAGAGTAGTAGCACAGAAGATAATTTTTTTTACGTCCTATCAAAACTAAAATTCCTATTTTAAAAAGAATATCAGCATCAAAATGGTTCCCCTTTTTTTCTCTAACTGCTCTCCATCACATCCTCAATTTTAGCCACAATTGATCCGTTCAAATTTGGTTACAAAAGCATTAAAATAATCAGTGATGCTATTTCTTAAAAGAAAGTTTTGTATGAAAGCGAAGAATGCATTAAATTAGGGGTCTTGGTGACCCTACACCGGGCTACATGTGAGGTTAAAAAAACAAAAAATGAAATAGATTAGATTTGACCATGTCATTCTTGCGATATTTCGTGTGTAAATATCGTAACAACTAGCAATTTCTGAAAATAATATATTTCAGAAAGAGATAAAATCTACCCATTTAAATACAATTTTAAGAAAATAGGGAAATAAAGAAAAATTATTTTTACACTCTCTACCCTCGTGGGACAACAAAAAAGCAGTAGCAAAATATGCTTATGTAGTTCTGTTTCCTATTGTCCAATAAACCTTACATGAAATTAAACAATTATGACTAGCACTCACAACAGAAATGTTACGACAAAGCATGTTGAAACTACCTGTGTTGGTTTATGGAGACAATTGGGAATCCTGAAAGCAACATAGGCCATTACAATACTATCACAGAGGACCTCTCTCAGTACGATGTTGTTCAAGGATGAACCAGACTGAAACTAATGGTAACGTGATGGTTGAGGTTGATGAGGAAAGGAGTGACCGTTGGTGCATGATGCATGGGCATAAAATGATTCCTGTTTTGCTTTTAAGCCAAGTATGAGATCAGGATACATGAATGTACAAGTATGAACTTAATTTGTATCAAGACTAAGAGGGATCTCGTAATAGAATGAACTTAATTCGTATCATAATGAGAGAGATCTCCTTAAGGATACATGAATGAACTTAGTTCATATCAGAATAAAAGGGATCTCATCAGTGGCGGATCTTATATGAGAGGCGGGAGCCACTACTACGCGCCAAAAAAATAGAATTTAAAAAAAAATATTATTAATAAAAGTGATCTTCATAAAATATATACATTGCGCTTGCGATTTCCTCACAAGTTTCTTAGCTAGCACAGTGGTTAGACGCATAGCCACCGAATTCTCGGTTCCAAGTCCGAGTCCCTCCAAAGTCAGTTTTAAATACTTTGACATTTTATATTATGTGGCAGGCTGGCAACACTCTTTCCCATTAGCCATATGTGCGCATAGGATTTATATTTTATGAATAAAAATTTTTTAACAAAATTTATGATTAAATGTTTATTATTGCTATGTAAAACTATTTCAATCTTATTTTTGACAAAAAATCAAAATTGCCATTTTTTTGAAGCAAAAAATTGCCATTTAAGAACTACAAAATGTTTATATTTTAATTGAATCTCTATATTTTATCAAATAAAATTGACTCTATTGTTAAAGCAATTTTTTTTTAAATTTAGTTTTGTTTCTAAATATAATTTTGTGATATATTATTGACTATTTTGGCTCCCCCAAATATTTAACTCAAGATCCGCCACTGGATCTCGTGAATGTACAAGTATGAGATGAGAATGTATAATTGAAGTAAAACTTCTAAAAAAAGGATTGATTCTACATATAAGAACATTATCCATATTCTTTTTACAAACCTAAAATAAAATAACTTTATAGTAAGCATGCTAGCGCTTGCAAGATGCATGACATTTTTGGAAATTTCACAAAAAGCGTGTGAGTGTGGAGAGACTTTAGAATGTAATATGTGCATGGATAAAATAGGTTTCCACTCTTATTGAGAAAGGAAACACATAACGCATATCTTCCAAGAGGTCATGCTTACAACAATATTATGGCTCCTTTGATTTTTCTTCTTCTTAAAATTAAATGGATATATTGAAAAGTATGACTGACTATTTGAATTTAGAAGAATAACTAAAAGAGATCATATATGTCTTTTAGTTTTAAATAATAATAAAAAACTCTAAATTCATGACAATACTATGGCTCCTTTGATTTTTCTTCTTAAAATTAAATGGATATATTGAAAAACATGACTATTTGATTTTAGAAAAATAACTTCATATTTAATCCATTCATTATGACGCTAAGGACTAAAAGGGGTGAGGAGTAAACTTTTCTTTTGCTATTTCATTTTTCAGGATATTATCTCTTTAGAGCACACTACTTCTTCTCCATAACTGAATTTCCACATAAAACAGATAAGTTAATCTACTACAATACTGAATTTCATAAATGCTAATATATGACCAACAATACCTAGTTTCAGATTGATATAGAAGTCATCTTTTCAATAACATAACTACCTAAGAACTACCCTAGTACACACCCATAATCATTATACACAAGGCAACCCATCTATGAAGCATCGACAAAGACACGGACATCGGACACATCACACAGACACATGTTTTAGTTTGAAAATTTCAAGTAATTAAAGTGTCGGTGTTGGTGTTTGACACGATCGTGTCGGACACCTGACACGCCTTTCTACCGAAGTGTTGGTGCCATCCACCAGACTCAAATCTTTCCTGATGCTGTTTCCCAGCAAAGCTAAAGCATGTCAACATCAAACCTTTGCTGAAATATGTATGTACCCTTTAGTTAGTTAATTATAGAGAGAGAAAACTTTCCTACTGCAGGAAATGCACACCAGTAGCTGCAGTGATGCGCAATGCAATAATGCAATCCTCGACGTGAACAAGAGAACTTCTTTGCAGGTTACGTGTCAGAAAGAGGCGGAACTGATTCTGCGAAGCTGATATTTTGGTTCGGACGATGGATCAGGTGCTAACCTCTGGTCAAACTCCTATTAAAGGGAAAGAAATCAAATATGAAATCACAAATTTACAGATTTTGCACAAGTTTAAAATCTTCAAATCTAATGTCATCGTTCAAGTAAAATTATCCTGCAATAATCTTGCCAAAGAATGATAGAGTTCAATAACACTTAAAACAACTGTTTTTGTTGGACTTGAATTACTTTAATGAAATGATGCATCAATCATCAACCAGGTTAAAAATAAAATATTATACAATGACGAAGTCATAAAATCAAGGACACAAGAACACAGTAAACCTAATTTTATTGAAGCTGATAACAGGGATAATGATGTGAAATGAAATATTAAGAAGAAACGACATTTCTTTGAAAACAAAGGATTTCGTCATGGACAATAATATGGAAAAAGATGAAAATTTACACATGTTTCTTATATGGAAAAAGATGAAAACAAAGAAACGACACCAAATGCAGCTATGGTGTACATGTTTTACAAAGGATAATCCCAACACCCAAATAAATCTTATATGCAGTAGAATCTTATTTAGGCTCATACAATGCATTAGGAAGTTTGGCATCTTCAAACAATGCATTGCATTTGCAGGTGATGTTAAAAAGATGTCGAAACAAAATACTTCAATCCGAAGAAATAGTTAAGACCCTCATCGACTAGATATATGGCCTAAGAGTTCCTATAAGACTTGGGCAGTTCTCAATCCTCACTTTACAAGCCGATTTTGTGGGGTTGTGTTAGGCTCTAAGCCCAAATGTTAAGATGGTATCAGAGTCTATCTTAGATTTGTTATTCCACCTGCAATTGTCCACACTTCAAATGTATAATTTTGAGCTCGAGGGGTGAGTTGAGATCCCCATTATTCCACCCGCTTTAGTCCATGCTTCAAATGTTCAAACCTGTGCGTGAGGGGGTGTGTAGCGAGCCGATATATCAACATAAAGCTTAAGTAGTGCTTATAAAGATCGAAAATTCTTCACCTTATAAGTCGTTTTTTAGAGTTGATTTAGGCTCAAATTCTAAGAGAAATAATGTAACCGTAGCAAGTAATGTCTACTACTCTACTCCAACTAATATGCAAAATTGTCATAAGGAGTTAAGGTCCAAAGATTAACCAAGCAACTGTACGATTCAAACTGACATATGCTCAGACTACAATACGTACGAGAAAGCCTAACAAACAAACTTAGAGCATTATAGCATATATGTTGAGAGTCCCACATCAGATGTGATATGACCTGAAAATGACTTCATAAGTGGGAGGCATTTCTCACTCTATAAGCTAATTTTGTAGGATTGAGTTAGGCCCAACCCAAATTCTAAGATGATACCAAAGCCTACCCAAGATCTACTGAGACACCAGCTATCGGGCCACTCGAATCGTGCTCTAGTTGTCCAGTCCTGAGCGTGAGAGGGTGTGTTGAAAGTCCTACATTGGGTGTGATATAGCCTAAAAGAGACTTTATAAGTGAGAGACATCCCTCACTCTACAAGCAAGTTTGGTAGAGTTGAATTGGGCCCAACCCAAATTATAAGATAATGAAATAAGATCTGCATCTGCATAGAATACATTTACAACTACATCAACAAGTTAGCATTATCCCAATCCCATCAGGTGGTCTTAGATACACAAATCTGTTGATGCTATTAGGCTCTCATTAGGTGGTCTCCAAACATTTACGTCAATGTATTTTCTAATGGATTCTCCAAATGACTTCTTAGGTCTTAATCTAAGTACTTTAATCAGATTATCTTTCATTTGATTCACTTTTCTAACAAAAGCTACAATAGATTTCCTTCTCAGGTGACAAACAATCTTAGTCTTGATCCACCTTCTTCTGGTTAGGTAATCACAGCTTTCTCTCATATACATTCGTTATAATCTTTTACTTAAATATCCATTCAACCAATTCAGCATTCTAATCTAGATATTCAAATTTTTGCTCTTGTTGGGCATTTCATTGGTCAACATCTATAACCATAGGGCATCTGGCATCACTAAACCTGCAGCTGTCAAAATATATTTTTTCTTAGTTTGAGGTACTATAATTGGAAAATATGCCTAAAATATTTCTTCATTTTCATGGTTTCATCCACCCTGTTTGAATTCTATGTGACATCCTCATCAATCGTGCAATCAATTTGTAAAATAGATCAAGGATACCTAGGCCCTTTAGTACTGAAAGTAAAACATGTCAGAATGAGAGATTGGAGTTCAGACGATAAGGGACTAAATCAAAGGGCAATAAAATGAAATCTGTGTAATATGTAGATTAGGCTTGGGATCTGATATGTAATCGATATGTAAATGTAACACACATGTAGATTAGGAATGAAGACATTAGAGAGAAAATCGGGGTAGCTAAAAAAGGTAAAGTCTGGCCTTAGGTTCTTTAAGGTTATGTGGAGAAGATTGTAGAAACATTAGTATAGAGGGTAGAGAAGTTTGAAGAAGCCATGTGACAGATTAAGAAGCCAAGTCCTCAGTCTTAAAGTGAGGACTCAAATTTGGCATATCTCACATGTCATCCTAGTTCTAGTTAGTTACACTATTAGAATTTTAATAAATATATGGAATTTGCAACTTTCCATTATCACAGGAATGAGAAAGTTCACTACAGGATAGTCCACTAGTCTTAGTTGCAAAGAAAAACTTAGTCCACAACCTAAACTTTTCAATCAAGAAAAGGAAATCGATGACAAGTAAATCATATATAAAATCTTAGTAGATGTTCTAAGCAAAGAAAACATAGAGATCTCCGTGATTGACATGTGAAAAGCTGAAAATAGTGGGGAAAACAAAAACATGAAGAAAGGTTCAAACCTTCTCATTCTTGAGCTTTATATTTTCTCCTTCTAGACAGGAAACCTTGGTAACTAGTTCATTATGGTAGGCCTGCACAGCAAAGCACTGGTAAGAAACAACTAAACAAGCTTATAGGAAGGGAAAAAAAACAACTAAACAATATCAAATCAACTCAGTAAAGTATATTAGCTGATGTAGCACGTGATAAGGCTAAACCTGTTTTCGAGCCCGTGATCGGGCGGCTGATTCCCTATTCTTGATTTTCCTCCTCAGCCTCCTCTCTAGAGCTTTCTCATATGAATCAGGACAGTCCCTTTTTCGTCCCCGTCTCGTGTCCGACAAACTGCCAATCGAAGTGGACGATGATTCCATTGTATCCAACCCAACAGATGGACCAATAGAAGCTTCAGCAAAAAGCCCCGCTTGCACTAAGAAATCCTCTAAAGTTGTTTCACCAAGACCCATTCCTCTATCATGATCATGACTCTTCATCACATCGTCTCCATATCCATACCTCTTCTTCTGACCTTGTTGAATCTCTCTCCACACATCGTCCACTGTCTTCCCACTCAACGCTCTAGCCAGTGTCAAACTGGCCTGGCGTTGTAGGCAAGACGAGGACGAGGATGGTGTATTCCCATCATTTTCTATACCTAATTCAACAGGCTTATTTGCTTCAGCAGTCCACACATTCTGAAGAAGCTCGTCAAGGTTCATACTCCCTAATGGTTTCCCCAAGCCACCTAATTGACTCTCGACCTCATCAAGTGTAAGTCTATACCAAGAGTTTTGCCTATTTAAATGAGACTGTTGCCCATTTTCTTGAGTATTCATTATCTGAATCTCCATTCAACAGTTAACACACTCTCATAAACCCAAAACCTATAACCACATGCACAAACAACAATTATTAAAAAAAAAAAAACACTTCAGTTCTAAATTTGAATCCCTAAGCAGCAATTATGTAAAAATTGAAGCCTTTCCCAAAAAATTTATCAAAAACCATCATAACAAGGCATTTAGGGATTCAAATTTATTCATTTCATTGTCCTCCCCATTTCTTTTTCCACCAGAAAACGACATATAAAGCACCCATCAAAATTCAATCACTATTATTCACTAATCATTAATCAAAAAGAGATTTTTTACCACACATTAGATCACGGAACAACAAGGCACCATCAAAAAGAGATTTTTTACTTAAAGGACTAAATAAAGCGAAAGAATAAAAGGAGAAAGGATCTGAAAGAATACCTGAAGGCTAGTTTAACACGGTTAGTGAGAAATGGTGTGGGAGTGACTCAGAATTTTGTGAGAAATGGTGGCAAGTGTCACGGTTTCAGACGGGCCTGCGGATTCTTATTGGGGGAACTTCGTTTGGCGCATGCTTCGTACACCTCCGCTACTCACTATAACCCATTTTTGGTGTGAAAAGACCAAAAGTCTTTACTGAAATTTGGTTTTTATTTTTCTTTAAAGATTATGCACGGTTCGGCGCACGGTTGATCGAACTTGATCGAATCTCGCTACACCGAACCAGTCAAAATTTACTCAGACACCCCAAATTATGTTTTGACTAGGTTCGACCAAGCATATACCGATCAAAATCGATCAGTCGTGCGCCGAACTCTCTCCACCGTTCAGGGGTATTTTGGGAATAAAGAGTCATATAGAGGTTCTAGTGAGTAGCTAGGGGGTTGTACGAAGCATCGGTCATTTGTTTTTGTCTCGTGCCTATCAGCCTATGTTTCTTCTTCTTTTTCTTTATTGTTTTTAAATAAGAAAATGGAAAAAAAATTGACAAAAAAGGGAAAAAATTATCTCTTTTTTTTGACCAAGGAAAAAATTATTTCTATCATTGGTTTATTTTTATTTATTTAATTTTTTAATACATTATTTGTTCAAGTGGTTCTTTTCTGGTATTAACTTTTAAGAAATAAATTTTATTTTCCAGTGTCTATATATAGTCTAACTCATAGCGTATAGTTCAACCTCAAGTTGATCGTAGCCCAATTGAACTACTTGTCGTAATCAAATTGACTGCTTTGAATCACAATTAAACTAGATTGAACTCTTCAAAATGACATTTTTATTTTTATTTATTGTTCCCAATAAGACTTTCTATTTTGTTATTAATTTATTAGTATATATATCAGTGTCGGATCTAGGACCTTGGGTCGAGGTGCAAAAATTTCAAACATACATATCGTTAAAAATGTAATAAAAATAAGACTTCAACAAGTTCACAAATTATGTTATACTAGACCAACACAAATTAAATAGCACTAAAAGAATCATCATATTCATAAAATACATAGCAGATCCAAATTAAATAAACTATCATAATTAAAATTAATTAAAGAGTAGAAAGAATAAAGAAGAAAGAAGAGAGATAGAAAAAAAAGTAAAGTCACATGAGTCACCTAAATCTCACACCTTGAACATAAAAGTACTTAAATACTTATGTCTGTGATTAACAACATTCTCCAATCCTAGTGTTCAATATCCAAAAAGGAAATAGTGGAAACAATGCATCAATGCTAATACAAAACAGCGAGATACATAAACTAGGGAAATAACATATACACTAGAGCTAAGTCAGCAAGCTCTCCACAATGCCTCGTCTAGCCATTCCTCTTCGCTTTTGTCATTTCCTGTCTCTGTAAAAACCACAAAACACAAAGGGTGAGATTACAATTCTCAGTGAGTTCTATCGAGACCCCTTACTACACTCGCAGTTCAATTATGCTTCTTTTGTTCATAGTACATTTATTGAAGACTATATACAAACCTTTTCATTCTTCTAGCACAACACCCTTTTAACCAAATACTTTCCTTTGGTTTGTGGTGAACCCAATCCGCTAACTTTGCGCTAGCTAGCGGGCAAACCTCATGGGGCCTAGATTGAGGGATCGTGACTCTCCTCTCACTAGTATGCTAACCTCCTAGGGTCGTCACCCTCTTAAGTCTATTTGACTCGTCATTCAATCACATTTAACATCACATTAACTTTTATGAACTCATAGTTCCTTATATTAGCATATTTTCGTTAGCGCTCACGTGTATCTACTATATGTTTTTCATTAAACCTTTATGACTCACGATACAAAAAAATATACATCTCAATCATAGTCATAATCATTAGGGGTGGACAAGTATTGTTAACCCGCCCACTGTATCCGTGGTTAAAATCAAGTCAGCGGTCGGATTGTGGCGGAAGTCGGATATTCGGATGAAGAAGATCGGGTCCAAATGGTTAATCATGGTCGGCTATGGTTTCAAGCATGTCAACCGAGAAGAATCAAACCGAATGAGAATATAGTAACTTCATATGAACATGGCTTGCTATTATTATGTGTCGAATTGAAATAATATTAAAAGTGATTTCTCAACTAGTCCGCAAAGCTAGACTGTAATAGAAAGTAGATCGCAAGCGCATACTATGCACTAGTCACGCATCACTTCAATTAATGAATTATTTAATTAGTTTTAAACAATTTTTTTGTGGCACTACTGAGAGAGAGAGAGAGAGAGAGAGAGAGAGAGAGAGAGAGAGAGAGAGAGAGAGAGAGAGAGAGAGAGAGAGAGAGAGAGAGAGAGAGAGAGAGAGAGAGAGAGAGAGAGAGAGAGAGAGAGAGAGAGAGAGAGAGAGAGAGAGAGAGAGAGAGAGAGAGAGAGAGAGAGAGAGAGAGAGAGAGAGAGAGAGAGAGAGAGAGAGAGAGAGAGAGAGAGAGAGAGAGAGAGAGAGAGAGAGAGAGAGAGAGAGAGAGAGAGAGAGAGAGAGAGAGAGAGAGAGAGAGAGAGAGAGAGAGAGAGAGAGAGAGAGAGAGAAACTACTTGAGAGAGACTGTTTCACTTCTCTTTCTCATCTTCCGTGTTAAGAAAAAATGCAGAGCTCGGGAAAAACAGAGCAAGGAAGAAACACCAAAGCAAGCTAGGGAGATGACCGGATAAAAACAGAGAAGTTTTACTCTGTATGTTGAAACCGAACCTATCCACCCGCCATAACCGCCATCCGTCGGAACCGCCACCCGCTCAAACCGCCGCTTCAAATGGTCGAGAACGGATGAGTTTTCAGGCTATTCGGTTTTTGTTGGATGATCAGTTTCTGAACCGAAACCGACCATACCCGACTGGCGTCTACCCCTAATAATCATGGTATTATCTCCGTAACTTTAATGAATACAAAGCCCATCTCATCATCATGTCATTACCATCATCACATAAGCCTTAACTTTATTCTCACAACAAGATAATTATGATACACTACAATTCACACTCAAACGTAATCATTTCTCATGTATGACGGTCAATTCATCATTCTATAGGGTTGGGGAAGGAATTAAATTGGGTTTGGAACCAATCGGAATGGATTTGGACGTGTTTTAAAATGGGTGGCAGAAGGTTTGGCCCGGCTCTGCTCTCCCACACACGACCCAAGCTCCAAAACACACATTAGCAATTTTGGTGGCAGAACCCTGGCGCACGACTCGGGCTCAAGAGGCGCACGGGCCAAGTCTATCAACCAGAATTGCAAAAAATGTGATTTCGTGCCCGTTTTGATACTGTTTCGTGTCCAAATCCTGTTCCGATCGTTTGCTAACTCATCAACCTACAATACAAACTCAATAACAAGTCCAAACAAAAATCACAATCACATTTAATCATCCTTCAATCAATCACATTCAACACATCAAAATTCTATGATTTCGCAAATACAGTTTTTACGACTCAAAATTTAACGAAACAAAAAACATAATACAAACCAGTAACGCCAATCAATCAATTCAGAAACATAAACCTAAACATGAGTAGAACTCACCCGAAGTGATAAAAATCACAACAATTCGAGAATCCACATAATGCAAGTGACAACAAAGTAACAACTCGAACAATCCCCGTAACGGTTCCTACACTCCTACGAATCCGAAGTCACTCCACAACGAACTCCAACTCCTCTAAGTAATCTCACTTCAAATGTGATTCAAATTAAAATGTAGGCTTCTATCTTCACTCAAGCTACTTCTACTTTGACATGCATTGCTTCAAACCCCCCTAAACTCCATCTTCTTCCTACTTGAGCTTTGGACCTCAACAATGGTGAAATTGGGGAAGGTGATGAAATAGGTACTGATTTTGGTATCAATGAGTAGAAAATTGAAAATGTGGTTGAATGATGGTGGTTTCACTCACATGCATTAAGTTTTGAGCATCACTAGTGCGGTGACCCGTCCGATGGACGGGGCCAATGCTTCAAGTTCTATAGAGAGAGGGGGCAATGGTTTAGCGTCACACTTTACATATTTTGGCTCAAAATTAATTTGAAACTTTGTTACAAAATTAACTTTTTTTTAAAATAAAATTCGTTATTAAGGAATAAACTTCGACATATTTAAACAATTAAAATTTTTCACACACTAAAGTACCCAAAAAGTATACTGCATAGTGTTACACTTTATATAATTTGTTACGAAATTAATGTTCGATTCCGTTACTAAGAAATAAACTTTGCATATTTAAACAATTAATTTTTTGAGATAAAGATCTTAAAAGGGTAATCGTATAGCGTTAAAAATTTGATTATGGAGGTACATTTTCTATTTAATCGTAAAGTACCACTAAAATATAAAACATGAAAGAAGAGAGTGAGAGAGGAGAAAAGGGAAATAAAAATAGACGTTTACTTTTCCCACACCCCCTTCTACTCTTTCACACCCTTTAACAAATTTTATTCCAAAAATAACCTCGCGTGAAACACTGTGAGGGCGTGTTTAAAGACTGTTCGAACGACCTTGTTCGAACACGTTCGAATGACCTCGTTCGAACAGGTGAAATTACGCACAAAAGGGTGTGAAGTCAATATTTAACACACTCGAACGATGTCGTTCGAACGGGTTCGGCTCACACCCTCCGAACCAGTTCGGATGGGCATGTCCGAACGTTGTATAATTCATCTTCCTTTCCTTCGTTACTTCACTCACTACTGTCTCTCTATCTCTAACCTATTTTTCACTCTCAACCTTCTATATCCATCACTTTCTCACTCACCAAGGGAAAAAAAGAAAAAAAAAGGGGAGAGAAAGTTTGGAGAAAAAAAAAGGGGGCAGGGGAGAGGGGGTAGGGGGGAGGGTTGGGGTTTGGAGGGAAAAGGGAGGGAAGATGGGAATTTTGGAGGAAATAATGTGGATCCCACAAAGAGAGAGACTCTACAAGTTGTATATTCTTAGATCTCCTATCTTCTCCCCTCTCTCACGCCGCCACCTCTCTCTCTTTCAACTCTCTCCACTTTTCTTTTTAAAAACTGAATTTGTGGAATGAGAGGTGTGTTAGTGAGTTATGTGAGAGTGAGTGGAAGGGGGAAGGATCCTCTAACTTTTTGGAGGGAACTTCCCCCTAACTTTGTATCTATATCTCTCCATTAATACATTTTCTCTCATCTTATTTCCCTCCATTTTTACTTTTCTCTCTCATAAAAAAACATTAAAGTTAGGAAAAGGTAGAAGATGAGAAGTTAGGGGATCCAATTCCGAGTGGAAGTGTTCAGCTGAGGGAGAGTTTTAAAAATTCTCGAAATGACCACTATACCCCTTGTCCTCTATTTTTCACTTAAGATCACTTTTAATTAATCAAACAAGCACAAAATGCATACTAATTTCATATCTCACCTAATAATTTACTCAATCATCAATCCAAATCAATCAAGATAATATAAATCACTTAGTAGTCAAAGAAATAAATAAAAATTATGCAAAATGGCTGTTTTACCCCTACTCTATTATAACCACTTTAACCCCTATTCTAGTCAAACAATCTATCAAAAAAACACAATTTCTCGCCATTAGCTATCACATACATTCAAATACGCTAAATTACTTAATTAACTAGTCCATTTCGTTATGACCTCTTGCTAATTTCAATTAAATGAAATTAGCCAAATTGGGGATTTTACACAAGGAAAGAGAAAATCTTTTTTAAAATAAAATGTAAGAGTGTAGTTGTGCATGTATGGTACAAAACTAAGGACTTAGGTTCAGAAGATATTTTTCAGGGTGTGCAAAAATATTTTTTCCAACGATATCGATGTTAATTTTATTTTTTTAGTTGTTTCGCTTGAACCTCGTGGACAACACTTAGGTCCCCCACTGATATATGGTTCTACCAGGGTCAAACTGAATGATATAATTGAATCATTATCCAAAGGCCTCACCAGTTCGATCTCTAATCTTGTTTTAAAAACATATAGTAATCATTAAATATAGCATGTGCTATTGTCCTCTAGACTTATAGCACTTTCCTACTTATTTATACATTTTTCATGACAATATTTGAAGTATCCTTTGAGTTTTTTTTTTGGTGAAAGCAAAGAGCTTAAAGCCCCAAAAAAACAACAACCCAAGATGGGTCGATAAGTCTCTCTTATCAGCAATCACAAGACTGTTAAGAGAGGGAGGAACATCGTCAAAAATACAACAAATTGCATCGCTTGTAAGGCTATCCTTGACTAGCCGATCAACAGGCCTATTAGTCTCTCTCAAGTTATGCTTCCATCTAATCTTATCCTGTGTAGTCAAAATGCTCTTAATGCCTTTCATTCACTGATCAAAACGGTGCAAATCAGAAGTTTTAAGTTTAAGCAACTATATAGCCATGGAGCTATTTGATTCCAACACAAAGTTTTGATATCCTCTACCGCATTTTATACACACCCCATATAAATAGATCATAGCTCCACCTATAGAATTGAGCAATTATTCGACTTATGTGTGAAAGCAACAAGGAAATCCCCCGAGGCATTTCGAAATATAGCACCACACCCAGCATCAGCTCTAGAGTTTGACACTGAGTTGTCACAACTCAAGGTGAAAGTACCACTCGGCGGCAGACTCCACAAATCAGTTTTGCTCTAGTTCTCGCGTATGTTAGGAGTGAGCACCTCGAACGTCTTCTTGATATGGAGGATAGCATCACTCAGCTTAATAGATTTTCAGTAAATATTTTGAGATGTCTAGCTTTTCTATGAAAAAACCAAATCGTTGCAAGCTCGCCAGATTTGCACCAACATAGCACCAAAGATGATAGGCTAATTGGGCTTATCCTGAACAAGACGTCTCCGCTCCAGATTCTTGAACAACCATCACCGCCAATCAGTCTCAGCAAAGATATGTAGATCAGTGTTGCCTTTCAATTAAAGCAAAACAATGCTTACTCTTTAAAAATCTCTAAAACAATGGAAAAGAGACTCTTCTGTGTTACCATACACAAGGCATAGGGAACTCACCATATTCTTTCTACATCGTTCGCTATTGGCCATAAGTGCTTTATGAGTTTCTTTCCAGAGTAGTCCTTTGATTCTTTGAGGGCCTCACACCGCCACATTCTAGTAAAAACTCTTGACGTGGTGTGGAATCTGGAACTGTGACACATTGTAAGCAGATGCCAAAGTGAACTTGAGACTATAGCTATTACGTTTCCACTTTCTCTTGTTTTATTTCAATAAAATTTCTCATTCATATTGTATTTATAAGTTTATTCAATTACTAGTTTTACTAAATATTTTAAATTTAATATGTTAGTTTATTTACTAACCACTATACATTCAGCTATTATAGGTTAGTTTATCTGTTATCAGCTAGTTTATCCACTATCTGCTACTTTTTACCCAGAGAGAACTTAAGCTTTTATAAAACAAATTCTAAATGAGTACATAATTATAGTATAAAATATCAAAATCATATTTTTGGTCCTCATATTTATTTTAGGTTTCAATTTGGTCTTTTACATTTTGAATCTTTCAAATTTGTCCCTTATTGCACAAACCTCCCTTGGATTGTAAAATGCAATATAGTTGCTAAGTTTTGTGGAAACAAGGATGGCAAAAAGGGAATGGATTCCCTCATGTTGGAAAAAAAAACTTGTTTTCATAATTATAGTTTATCCACCATTAGATTCTCTTGTTTTCATTTTTTTAATACTTTATACACTTTTGTAATTTTTGAAATGGATTGCACAATGATTGTCACTTTTACACAACTTAGAACTGCAAGTGAATGTATAGATTAGTGTGTGCAAAAAATTGATTTTGAATAAAGCCGAGATTTATATAAAATAAAATTAATAATTTATATTTGAGTACTTTTTTAACTTTAAAAAAATTACACATGTGAATCACATAACTAATGGGATGGTTGAAAGTTGAAACCCAAAGAGCATGACTAATACATTTCCATGAGCCAACCTAATGCAAACACAAATTTTTGGTCCAATTTTCAACACACTTTTGACATGAATATTGACACAATAGTGCTTCATTTTCTCCATTTAAAAATCTCCATATGTAATGCTGGTAACACAAAATCGACTTGTATGAACATTGTGTTTGCATGTGTTCTTGTTTTCTTTTAACAATTGTGAGAAGGTTTTCATAGTTAAGTCCTTGCTATTAAGAATGCGGGTAATTAAGAGAAAAATAATCACGTGCTTAATGATGATCATAATAGTGGGGTATTACAAAATTGAAGGGAGAGAACCAGTGCTTCATAGGGTTGGAGGAGGAAGGTATTCATGGTCACAAAATGTTAACTTCACAAATTGGGCAAGTCATGAGCATTTCTACAAGGGTGATTGGCTATGTAAGCTCCTTCAATTTTCACCCTTTAATTAATATCAACATTTTATTTATCTTTGCTATTTTATTTATTAACCAATTAATTTCTCTTACTTTGCGTATAACACAGATTTTGGTTTTGACAAGCACATCTATAATGTTCTTGAGGTGAACAAAACAAATTATGAGAAATGCATTGACAAAGGCTTCATAAACAACATCACAAGAGGAGGGAGAGATGTTTTTCAACTCCTAGAGGAAAGACCATATTATTTTCTATGTGGAAAAGGCTTTTGCTTTGAAGGAATGAAGGTTGCAATAAATGTTGAAGTTGAACCAACTCCATTAGAAATTTCACCAGCAATGCCAAACAAGGCCTACTCATCAAGGAAAATGAGTCGTGTTAAATTGGTTGTACTTTTCGCCATAGTTTTGGCATGAAACTTCATATAGCTAAGACATTAGATATAGGTTAATTATGTGTGTCGATTTCATTATTTACTTTTTTATATGGTTATGCATGGTTAGTATTTTGTCTTTATGTTTTAGGTGGACTTTATAAAGTTGTAGAATCTCTTATGACTAAATTATAAGTAAAAATTTCTATATGAAATATAAAATTTCATTAAATATGTAATTTTAATGATTGAATAATTAAATAGTTTAATGTGTGTAAACTGATTCATAATTAATGTATTGCCTCGTTTGACCCTCATTCTATTTTCGCATGGGTATTGCATGCTAGATTTTGGTCCTAAAGCAAGTCTAGAGCTTCGACATTTTTTTTTGATAAGAAATGGCAATCTAGTTCCACACATAAGGATAAAGAGCTAAGGGGGCGTTTGTTTCGGAGATATAAAGATGATTCCAAGGAATCTAGGATGGGAAAGAAAGATTCCTATGTTTGTTTTGAAAAAAATTAAAAATGCATTCCAGGGAATGTTGCTCTCTCAGGAAAGTTGTTTCCCACTTTAATAGGAATGTGTTGCCATCCAAAAGTAGTGGTATTCTTTGATTCCAGGATGGGGAGTTTCATTTTTTGGAACAAAATTACCTTCCTAACCCTCACTTATCCCCCACTCACCCACTCCTTAAAATCACCCGCTAAAAAAACTGTTGCCCGCCATTTCCTTTTGTTAAAAGGCGTACGTACCTTCCTCTTTTTTCATTCTCTTCTGAAACTGACGTCAAATTGAAGCTGCTACCATATTTTCTATCATTAAAAATTGGGGAGTAAAAATAAGGTGTGTTCTATTGAATTTTTCTAATTTTTACTTGTTTTACTTGCAGGAGGTGTATCAGTACACTGAGGAGGGTGTAATTTGCAAAGCCCAGTGTTGCAAATTACCCAGTCCAATGAAGCTACCACTCTTGCCAAACAATAATGTTTGGTGGGTCTTGCGCACCCAAGACCCGGCCCGTTTTGTGACGCCGCGGATCCCGATCGAATTCAACTATATAACCTCTTTCTCCACTCTTTCACCGGTAATTCAAGCTTCACTCTTCGTTCTTCTTGATTTTCCGTCGCCTCTCTTCTTCTTCTCTCTACCCTCTCTCTGAAACCCTAGATCAATCTGAGCTCTCACGCAGTGATTGAAGCTTGGATTGATCTCGGTGTTGGCTTGTGATGATTGTTGATGATGATTCAACAAAACCCTCCGGTTTTTGTGTTGAATCTTGCAACTCAAGCCTCCCGATGATGTCTTCTCACTTCGTTCACAAACCCTAGCCTCCTTTTCTCATCTGGTCTGGAACTCTTGACTGGATTCTTACTGCAATCTTCAGTAGGCAAGATTGAGGTAATCTCACCTTCTTACGCTTGCTGTGAAACCCTAATCTCGAAACCCTAGTTTTCCGTAAAACCCTAACTTCAAAAATTCTAACTTGGTTCTTTGATTGTTGCAGTGCTGCACTCACCAATCGTAGTCTTCTTTGATTTAAGAAAGGTATAAATCCACACCCTTGTGTATTTACTTTTCTATTAACTGAACAAACTCTAATTTCTTTCGTTTCTTCCTGCATGAACTGCTGATGATTACTCACTGAATCACCACGAGTGATTTCTGCTTGAAATCACACCACACACCGATCTTGCAAGGTTCTCACCTTAGAACACTTCAAGATCCCCTTTCTCAGGTAAAGCCTTCTTCAAAACTCACTGTCCCTTAATTTCTGTCTTCAACCTCTAATTCAGTCACTGAACTAGTCTAACCCTTTCTTTCTTCTCTTATTGCAAGGTACAAACCCTAGTTTGCAAGTCACAATCTTGAAGACACAAGGGTGAAGATAGATTTCTGGTTTAGGGAGTATTGAGAAGTTAGAATCAATAGGAGGTAGTTAAAACTGTAAACTAAACTTTATTGATTGCTTTGTATTGTATGTACATGTATTTACACTTGACTATCTATATATACACACTATCTAGGCACATTAGTAACAGACATGTTAGTTAGAGGCTGTTAGGTAGAGCTAACGGCTTCTAACTAAATAAACCGTTAGGATAGGAATTTGTAACAAACTTTTTTTAACCACCTGTTTTTCTTTCAACTGATTGTTGTGGTAGTTATTTTGTTTGTTAGACGCTTATTCCTTGGTTTGATTAGTGTTAGTTTAGGGTTTTAATTACCCAAAACCAACATGTTCTTCTTATCTTGGATCAAATAAGCCATATATGTAATCATATTGGTTTTATTATTGGTTATATATGTATATATATGTATATATATATATATATATATATATATATATATATATATATATATATATATATTCATTTTACAAAATGCATTATTACAAAATTTTATTGTAAAAAAAATTATAAGTAAATAATCACTTTAGTTTATATTTTTATTTCATATTTAATTATTTAGAAATCTAAAATAACATGTCATATATAATCAGGGGTATTTCGATAATTACATTGTTTATTCCCGGGAATGTATAAAGATTTAACCAAACAAATTTATAAATTGTTCCAAAGAATTGGATTCCCGAACTTGCAACTAACCAAACACGTTTTAGGAAATACTTAGGAATCACATTCCTAGTCATCGGATTCCTAAGCATGCAATTCATTGGATTGTAATTTCTATCCGGGAAACAAACGCCCCCTAAGATTAAATTTGCCTAAATCCGTTTAACTTTAATACTTTAAAAATTAAAATCATTTACGAAGAAGAAATGTGACAAAATCAAAATTTCACCACTTTTCTACCATGCTCTTATGCTTCTCTATAAAAAATTCCCCCACATTTATGAAAATATGCAAATGTAGAAACTCAAATCGTTGCTATTTGATGTGTTTTTGGTCATTGTGGGCCGCCTTTCAAAATCTAAATCGTGGGATGGAATCTAGACACCATTCACAAAAAAAAACCCTTTAAATAGATCTCCTTTATCGGACCATCATTTCTAGGAGTTTTTTTATTTTATAAGAAAGATAGTTATATATAAATAATGAAAGGAGCACTAGGAGTACTCCAACCCATTTCACAAGTGTCTAAAACAAAATATGTCAAACATTAATACAATGAAATGGTGAATTCCACCAATCCGAGATAATCACTCCAGCTGCTTCCCGGAGTTACTTGGGTGTTTAAAGAATTACAGTGGCTCTTGGACGAAGACGGTGAACAATGGAGCAAAATATCTATTATGTAGGGTGTAGGTTTAGATTTAATTCGACTATAGGATATGATCCTAAAAATTCTGTGTACTATATACACCACCTATCCTAGTTGTTGTAGGCTGATTGTCACCCTTTTCACATTTTATTTCTCACACCAAATTTTTAAAACCCTTAGAGCATCCACAATGTGAGTTTCTTATCTCTTAAGAGTTGTAATCTAATAGGTATCCCTATTGTGGAGATTAAAAAGTTAGTATCTATTGGGATGAAATTCCAAAATAAGAGACTCTCTCTATTCTAACGCAGAACCCAAACATTTACGTTTTATTAAAAGACAACCTCTCTTGGAACTCATAGTACCTTTCTTCATCTGCATACACTGAATATTCGTCACAAGCTCTTCTTTGCAATCATTCCTTCTTCTTTGCGATGGCGACATTCTTCTCTTTTTCAATGTCTGAGCTTCTCACTCTCAAAAACCCTCGAGTAAAGACGACAATGAGAGTGAGAGGAAGTGTGTAGGTGGAAAATTAAAATGTCACACGTGTAATCCCTATTCAGCCACGTACGGGTCCTTGTTGGCGGCCACGTCAGATTAAACTTAATCTGTTAACAAAAACTAACAGCAGAAACTAAACTAGAAACATTTGATATTTGCAATGGTCTTTTTAAAAGTTTTTTTGCAGGGATGAAACTGGATAACAAACATGTTTGTAGGGACCAAATATATATTTAGGCCTATTATTTTTTGAAATAATATATTTTAAGGAAATGAAAAATAAGTGTTTTATTTTTGTGTCATTTTTGCCACAAAAGCCTAGAGTTGCACCTGCACAGCGGGCCACAAGACAAGCAAAAAGCCCAAAGAGGAGTAACAAGGCAGCGCACGGGGCCCATGCTTTGTACAATCCCCCCTCTACTCACTAGAATCCCTTTTTGGTGTGAAAAGACCAAAAACCCTTACTGAAATTTGGTTTTTTTTAAGATTATGGACGATTCGGCGCACGGTTGATCGACCATGGTCGAATCTCACAGCGCCGAACCTGTCAAACATTTGTCAGACACCCCAAATTGACTCAAATTCAAATTTGACTGAGTTCGATTCGGTGAGGGTCGACCACCATGGTCGACAAGCATCTTGCCGAACATTCCCACCGCCCGATTTGGCGCCCAAAATTCAATTTTTTTGGAAATTGTGTCCAACAGTTATAAATAGACTCTAACTCTTTAGTGATTTTCACACTTCACTGATTATCACTCTCCCTCTTCGTTGATTTTCACTAAAATGGAAGATCTAAATTAATTGCAGTTGTGCCCAACCCAGAGATCGCCAGTAGTTTCGTTTATTTTCACTAATTTTTTTCTCGTTTTATGTCGTTTATTTTTTATGTTGTTTTATTTTCATGTAACCTTACAAAATGGTTGAAGAAAAAACGAATAAAATTAACAATGGACAACAAATTAAAATTTCATTCATTAATAATTCAAGAGAAATAAACTACAAATACAGAAGGCTCATAACATATCATCGGAATTGGAACTGGAGGAGTCATCATCGGAGTCAGAAGACTCAGTGGTAAAAGACTCACTGTCAGAAGAGTCACGACCAGAGGTGACGTCAGAGTCGGGGACTTCACTGACACTGAAGCGGTCCCCACCCATGTAGGTAATCTGCAGAGAAACACTGTCAAACCTATCGTAGCGCCCCCAGCCATATGCACGAACAAACTCCCCAGTGTCACAAGATATCCTGCCATAGCCCTGATTGTAGCCATTGACTGCGCCCCCAATATCCATCAAAAATGTCACTGAGTCTGGCAGCAGGTCCAACACATCTAGGAAGCAAATCTCCTCAGTATATCTATCAACGGTGAAGAAGAAAGTAGCCATCCCTGAACAAACAAGTAAAAAACACAGAATCAGGCCCGTTCGACCTTTCCAGAATTGAATCACTGATCGGCGCACACCTGATCGTAGTATATCGGCGCACGCTCGATCGATCTGTTGTGAAACAGATCTAACACAAGGCAACACAGACTATTCGTCAGACGCGCTGCCTTGGCCGTGGTGCGCGACTTACGTCGAACAGTTTGCAAACAGTTAAAAAAAATGGGGAAAATGGAAGATAGAGAATGAGAAATGGATTCTTACCAAGAGGAGGAGGAGGAGGCCGGTGGGAGCTTGACGACGCCAGTGGGAGGAGGATGAATGAGAGGGGTGTTTTTTGGGGTGGGGGGGTGGGGGGTTCTAGTGTGGAGGAGGAGGAATGGGGGTTCTAGTGGTGAAGGGGGTTTTTAAAGAAAAAAGACAAAAATATCTTGGGGGCATTTTTGGCATTTTTGGACGGTAGGGGTTCTAGTGAGTAGGAGGGGGTTGTACGAAGCATGGGCCGCGCACGGTAGACCTAACATGCTCGAGCTGCACCGGGTTCACTATCACTTCCAAAATCCCCACCAGCGCAACCACCGCCAAAGGCGAGTTCACCCTCTCCGGCGTTTTTTCCGGTACGCCCATCCCTCATCCCTTGATCCACTTCCTCCTCTGACCCTCTCTCTCTCTCTAACTTCAACTTCTCGCTTCAAACTTGATCTTAATCAGACCCTTTCGTATCACCATTGGAAGTTGTACCGGTGTTATTGTTAAGGAACCAACGCCTCAAGGACAATTTCTACCTATGTATGTATGTATGTATGTATCTACCATTTCTTCAACTAAACTATTCATCTTTCATACATATCTTATAGCAAGGTCTCACTTCACCATAGCTCATAATCTATTGTTCAATTCAGAAGATACTTTTTCCTTGGTACAGTAACACAAACCCAATGCCTCACTTTGTAAATTTTCGATTTTTCTCATGCTTACACAAACTCAAAACCCTGCCTTTCACTACAAAACAAATGGGTATGTGTATGTCTTCTATTGCTGATAACCTTTATAGCCATATGCATAAGAGCAATGGCAGCCTTGAGAATTCATTATCTAAGGCTAAGCCCAAATTGGATTCTCAATGTGTCATTCAAGTTATAAATAAGTGTTGTCCCAAACAATCTCAATTGGGTGTCAGGTTTTTCATTTGGGCTGGATTTCAATCTGGGTATAGGCATAGTACTTATATGTACAAGAAAGCTTGCAACTTGCTTGAGATTGATAGGAATCCTCAGGTTATTCGTGATTTGATTAAGTCTTATGAGGCTGAACGATGTGTAGTCAATGCAAACATGTTTAGGGAGGTTTTGAAGCTTTGTAAAGAGGCTCAGCTTGCTGATGTGGCCTTGTGGGTGTTGAGGAGAATGGAGGATTTTAATTTGCATCCGGATACTGTGATGTATAATGTGGTTATAAAGTTGTTTTGTAAGAAGGGTGATGTTGAAATGGCTGATAAGTTGATGGGAGAGATGAGTTTGAATGGTCTTTGTCCGGATTTGATTACGTATATGACAATGATTGAGGGGTTTTGTAATGCCGATCGATTGGAGGATGCTTGCTCTATGCTCAAGGTTATGAGAGTACATGGATGTGAGCCCAATTTGGTTGTTTTATCAGCAGTTTTAGATGGGTTATGTAGGTCAGGATCAATGGAAAAGGCATTGGATTTGTTGGATGTGATGGAGAAAAGTGGGAATTGTTGTCCTAATGTTGTTACTTACACATCTATTATTCAAAGTTTCTGTAAGAGGAAACAGTGGACTGAAGCATTGAATATTCTGGATAGAATGAAAGCTTTTGGATGCCTTGCAAACCATGTTACTGTTTTTACTTTGATTGATAGCCTTTGCACCGAAGGTCGTGTGGAAGAAGCTTGCGCATTGACTGATAAATTTATGGTGGAACACGGTTTATCACGAGGTGATTGCTACAGTGCCCTTGTGATTTCTTTGATAAGGATAAAGAGACTTGAGGAAGCAGAGAAGCTCTTCAGAGAAATGCTTGCTGATCATGTCAAGCCTGATACTTTGGCAACTAGTCTTTTGCTAAAGGAGCTTTGTGCGAAGGACCGGTTACTTGACGGATTTTATTTGCTTGATGTAATTGAAGATAGGGGATGCTTGTCCTCCATTGACTCTGATATTTATTCTATTCTTTTAATTGGGCTTTGTCAAAAGAACCACTTGGTGGAGGCCACAAAACTTGCCAAGATAATTCTTAAGAAAGCAGTTCCGCTAAGGCCTCAGTACAGAGAAAATGCTATTGATATACTAAGAAAATTAGAGAGAAAAGATCTCATGAACCAGCTGACTGGTATACATAAGGACCTTTGAGGTTAGTATTACGAAAGAGGTCACATTGATTCTTTATCACTTGCTTCTGTTCATCAAGTTTACATTGTATAACTGCAACTTTAAGGAGTGGTGTCTCTGTTGTAGGCAACGAACTAGCTTTGTTTGCTTCTTGAGAACAGTGTGCTTGTTGCATCTGTCTCTTTTACTAAGCCTTTTCTCAGCTGTAGAAACATTTGATTTGGGTTATTGATGATAACTTCTTAGACCCAATTTCCTGTTTAGTAATTGACATTCTCTGTTGCAATAAAATCTTAAGTCAAGAAAAAAATTGGCTGATATATTTTTGTACTTTTTTTTGCCGCATGTGCTTAAATCTGACTGATGCCATGTTCCATGTCTACTGACATTCATTTTCATAATTCGATTCACCTAGCCTTTGGCATTTGAATCTGAGAGTTCAACAGGTTGTGGGTGAAAACAGTGTTTTAAGAATTAAGATACTTTCGTGAAGTGCAGTTTAAAGCACCGAACTAGGCTCGCATTCATGTGCTCTCATATGCTTGAGCATGTAGTAAGCAATATTAAATTGACCGGTATTACCACATTATACACGGTTAAAGGAGGATAGGAAGCACAAAAATTAAATGCAGGCTTACACAAGGTTTTTGATAGAACAAATAAGCAAATAAGGAATGAAACAGTTCTGCAACTAGCAGAACTGGTATATTTGATTAATATGAGGTGAAATATAACAGAATCAGTGTAATTCTGCTATGATACCTATCAGATTACAATAGATGGAAACTGGAAATGCAAGAAAATAAAAGAGGCACTATAGAGGCCTAAACTCTCCTATTAATATCAGCCAAATTCCAATCTGATCACACCAAATAGACTCTCGAAGCTATATTCTTCATTGCTCTCACATCACACATCCTTCATGTGCCACGTCAGCCACCGTGCACACATTCCCACTACTAACTCATTATGAGTTAGTTATTGGGGACTTTATCCCCTGCATCCACTCCAACACGACCTACGGTACACCCCCTTTTCCTCCTCCTCTCATATACTTTACCAAACCTACCAGTTTTATAATGTGAATCTGAATCATATTGGACTGTTGTTACTTTGTCATCATTTTAGTTTTGGATTTTGCTTGCTTGCTTTTTTTTTTCTAGGGGGAAATTTTATTAATCAAAGTGGCACTAATGACCATTTTACAATTGTCCCCAAGGGGATCGAACTCAGCACCTTGAAGATACAAGGCTAAACTCTTAACACTGAGCTAACACCTCAAGTATGAAAAAATTTGCTTGCTTGTTATTTGTGATGTGACTAAAATTTATGTTCTGGCGACTAGCCCTATTAAAATTTTGTGATATGAAGTTCTTAGGAAACTCTTCTTGTACAAAAGGATCTGTCATGTAATAATGGACTTAATGAACTTCTCCTTGAAATCCAAAGGGAAGATTTAACTTTACTTTCAAATGTATTTATATGAAGAAAAATACAATGGTTCGAGTTGAAGTTTTTGTTTTTCCTAATAATTGGAGTTTACGAACCAAAATGTAATTTCTGTTCTATTATTTCAGCGGTGTTTAAATCTACTCAATTTTTCAACGGCTCAATATGCTTTGTGCAACCGTACAAGCAAGTCCAACATAGTTGCCTCGAACTTTGGAAAACATGTATAAATAGAGGGGCACTTCAAATGGTGGACCAAGAGCCAATGCCATGCTAATATTTCTGAAACAATATATTTTCATCATGAATACAACTCACTTGCTTGCACAATTGAAATTGTGTAGGATGTATTTTCTGCCATTGACCATGTAAGTAAACATAAAAGGCATCTTGTAGTCCTCTGAATAATTTTCATTTTTCGTTGTCTAAAAAGTCTCTGTTGCTTAATTTTTTGTTTCTGCAGTGCTCATGCTAAATGCATTGTTTCAGAAGACTCTTAAGTGGCTAAGACTTTCTAAAGTTAAGTTGACAGGTATGTTTTGTTTTGTCAGTACTCAGTAACCATGTTTGATCCTTTGCTTTCAACAGATATTGACAAAGCATGATGAGATAGAGAGGCACTTCAAATGTGTTAGGATATAGGACAAGTAGGAGTTAGTAAACAACATAGGATAAGGGATAAGGAGTTTGTTAGACTCTAATTAATTGATTAGTTAGAGACTTATAGTGTATAATAGCAGGATACTAGCAAAGGGAGGATTCATTCAGCATTGTAAACTAGTGGCTCTATTGAAAGAAAAAAAAGAGAAACCCTTGGAAGGGAGTTCTCTCTCTTATTCTCTTAATAAACTGTTGTTTTTTTTGCAAAGCACGTCTAATTACTCTTAGTAATCCAGCACCCACCAATACCCCCACTGTTACACCAGATAAACCTCTATCTGAACCTACTGTAACCCATCACCAGCCCACTAACCAACCAACTAACACACACTCCATGCAAACTCGGTCAAAATCTGGTATTCACCTCCCTAGACTTCATCCCTCAATTCTCTTAACAACCACTGAACCAAGAAATGCCAAACATGCTCTTCAAGAGTCAAGACCCAAAATGGCTTGCAGCTATGCAAGTAGAATTCACTGCCCTTCAAAATAACCAAACTTGGTCCCTTATTCCATTACCCCCAAATAGGAAAGCCATTGGGTGTAAGTGGGTATTCCGTGTGAAAGAAAATGCTGATGGAACTGTGAATAAGTACAAGGCACGCTTGGTTGCCAAGGGGTTTCATCAACTATCTCCCCTATCTTCAAACCTGTCACCATAAGGATTGTTTTGACCTTAGCTCTCACATATAACTGGCCTATACAGCAGCTTGATGTCAACAATGCCTTTTTAAACGGCACTCTCAATGAAGAGGTGTACATGGAACAACCTCCTGACTTTGTTTCTTCGGATCCTACACTAGTGTGCCACCTTCATAAATCTCTTTATGGCCTCAAACAAGCACCAACACAATGGTTTGAGAAACTCACCACAACTTTACTATCATTGGGATTCAAAACTAGCAAATGTGATCCTTCATTGTTTATATTCTGCTCTAAATCTTCAGTGGCTTACCTTTTGGTTTTTGTTGATGATATTATACTAACAGACAATTCACCCTCTCTTTTGAGATTGATTACTGAGAAATTGGATAAGAAGTTTGTTTTAAAGCAACTTGGCACTCTTGATTACTTCCTCGGTATTGAAGTACACAAGAAACCACAGGGTACTCTGTTACTCACTCAAACAAAGTACATAAATGATCTGCTTAACAAGACAGGCATGTATGAAGCAGCTGCTGTTTCCTCTGATATGGCTTCCACCACCAAACTCTCCAAAGTTGGGTCACCTCAGTTTAAGGACCCCTCTCTTTATCGTTCAGTTGTGGGTGCTCTGCAGTGTGCTACTCTAACTCGTCATGAACTAAGCTATTATGTCAACAAGGTTTGCCAATTCATGGAAAATCCTCTAGATAGTCATTGGGCTGCTGTCAAAAGGATCCTTAGGTACCTTAAGGGTACAACTCGTCATGGTTTCCAACTAAAACCAGCCAACAAATACAACCATTTACCTTGATTGGATTCTTTGATGCTGATTGGGCTGCTGACCCAGATGACAGAAGATCAACCTCAGGCTCTCCAATTTATTTTGGTCCAAGTTTGGAGTTCTGGATTCAGACTACTGCTGGCTAGGTCTAGTGCTGAGCCTGAGTATCGTAGCCTTGCACACACTACTGCTGAAGTTCTCGGGATTCAGACTCTGCTTACTGAGCTTTCATGTTTCTATGTGCTCTCCTATCATTCACTGTGATAATCAATCTACTGTTTCCTTAGCCCATAATCCTGTTCTTCATGCTAGGACAAAACATATGGAAATTGCTTATATTTTGTTCGGGAAAAGGTTCTAGCCAAACAACTCCAAGTTCAGCATATTCCATGCTCATTTCAACTTGCAGATGCATTGACCAAACCTTTTTCTACTGCTACTTTCTTATCATCCAGAAGCAAGCTCAATGTGTGCTCACCTGATGTGATTCACCCTCCTTGAGCTTGTGGGGGGTGTGTAAGTGAATGATATATGTAGTCATTGAATTAGTGTTATGGTGCACCTTCGGTGCACCCCTCTGCAGGCTAGCTAAATTGGTTGTACTTACTGTTAAACAATTTCCTCTAGTTGAAGTTTGTTTAGAGTTAGTTGCACTTGCAGCAGGGTGTAGGATAAGCCCCTGCTGAGTGTAGGATAAGAGCACCTATAAGTGCTATACTTGTAACAGAATCATAGAGAATATTCAGAATGAATGAAATTGAATTTCCCTCTAAATCTCTCTCTCTCTAAAATTTACATAACCTGTCATTTTTCAATCATAAACTGGATACAGTTGTGCAAACATTTTAATCAATACTAACATACTATTTTTTATACCATAAGCAGAATTGCTGATTACTTTTTCTCTCTTTTTTCTCCTTTCTTTCAGGTTGTAAAAGAGCACTGTCTACTGAAGATGTAACCCCAACAAAACATTACATGAGCATGCAATCGGTTAGAGGAATAGGACGTTTCCTGTTTTGGGGGAATAGATTTGTACTTATCTTTGTCAAGAATCTACCACGAATGAAAGGGGCCTAGGCAAAATGTCTAAAAGAAAGTTCAAAGGGTGATTCTGATTAAGAGTGGAAAATAGTGACATTTCTCATAACTGGGCCAAAAGTTCCTATCTGCACCATTCAAGAATCACTCATGACATTTCCAGACTTCTTTATCATCCATTACACTGAAATGAAAGCCCTTTTCTTCAGCCACCTCCAAGAACAGGTCTAATGAGTTGCCTCTTTTGGGTCTAAAAAATATAGCCTCAGGAGATTCTGCTGTCGATAATAAGTGTTTGATGATTTGAGCAAGGCCTCTTGTTGAATCCTTGATGAAAGTGCAATCACTTGCAGCAACAATGATATCAAAAGTGTTTGCAACATTAGAAGACTTCACATTAGTAAATACTCTAGATTTGGCCTTAATGATACACTTGAGTAAAATCATCTACTTGTGAATTTCCATCTGAGATTACAACCTCTTATGCCTCAAGTATTATCCACCACTTGGTTTATTTATCAAATCCACTACTTGGTTTATGCCATATTTTAGAAAGTCTATTGTTATTATTAGCATTGTAATTTTATTTTCTTCATTTGTTATTGGTTTTCTTAATTATTGAACTGAAGAGGATGTAATAAGTACAAATTGAATCCATGTTTGAAGAAGCTTATCATTTGTGACAAACAAGTGGTATGCAAAATCCGCCGCATATCACTCAAGAGCACGTGGATGAGTTGGTAGGAGTCTCTTTCCGCTTAACCAATATCCTGGGTTCGAATCCAGCATTGGGCATGCAGCAGTGTTAAATCTCTTGAGGATTATGTAGGAAATTAATTGATAAAGTGCTCGTTTGAATTAAAGGTAGGTTTTACGGATAGGTTTTACGAAAATTGCAACAAGTTTTTGCGTCCAAGCAGAAGCTTGGAATAGCAGCTTCAAAAATGACGAGGTTTTTCACAGCGTGGACATACGATTAAATGTGCAATGTTGGTAATCAACTCTCATTGCTATGGCGATAAAAGGTGTCTTGAAATGTGTCTTGAAATCACAATGTGACCACTGTGTAATACCATCATTTCACAGTGATTTCATAACCACTGTGAAATGATGGTTGGAAAGTAATTGTGATTTTGGATTATGTAGGAAACTCTCATTGCTATGGCGATAAAAGGTCACATTGTCGTATGCCTCTAGTGGATTGGATATCATGTAGAGCCTCCCCGTTCCATAGGACACGCATTTTCGGATTAGATATGCAATACCACACAAGGTTGATAATGAAGGTAGGGAAGCTGATTTCTTCAAAAGTTTGGCGGATATGACCAACGAATCCCCCTCGTGGATCTGGACTCCCTCGAAGTTGCTAGCCCCAAACACAACAGTCGAGTATTCTGGAAAAACAAAAGTATCATCAGTTCTTAGCCTCAAACACAACAGTCGAGTATTATGGAAAAACAAAAGTATCACATGGATGGAACATCAAATGTACTTGTTAAGCAAAGATGTAGGATGAGAAGTAGCAGAAACGCAGGAACTCAGTTGTAGATCAACAATGTAGAAGCGAGAATAACAGATTTGTAACAAAACGGTTACACGCCAGGAGAGAGAGAGAGAGAGAGAGAGAACAATTGAAACCATGATAGAGTTCTATGAACTCGAAGGAGAGAATCTAGAGAATGATATAGTGATTTTCTGAAAAGTGTAGAAATGATTTCATTGATCTGATTCAGTTACGAATGAGATTATATAATGGGAAAGTGAGTCTAATTAACTATGTCAGCATGGATATAGTTTAACCATGAGCACCCCTAGGTATGAGTGAGGCCCTACTTTGACTTTGAGCTTGGCATCCATGAGGCTTGGTATGCAACGGCGGCAGTAAGAGCATCGGTAATTTAGGTCATAGTTGGGACATGTTGGATCTACAATTGCTTGCCCGCGACTTTCTTTCTCACAAAATGAACGTCAATATCCAAATGCTTCGTACGAGAGTGAAGAACAATATTATGCGCAATCATCACCGCACTGAGGTTTTCGCAGAGGAGAGTGGGTGTTTGAAAAGTAACATGCAGCTTAGTTAACAACGATTGAACCCACATGAGCTCCGCCGTGGAGTTTAGTTACAAATGAGTTTATATAGTGAGAGAGTGAGCCTAACTAACTTTGCTAGCATGTCAATTCTATAAGTGAAATCTGATTTTTCTTTTACAGTCGGTTTACTAATTGCACCTCTATATTAGTCTTTCACAACTGATCTCTTTCTAATATTTATCACGACCAACAATATTTTCCATAAAAAATTTCAATAATGCAATCATCATCTCCATTCTTCTTATCCACAATATTTTTCTTATCTTCGAGAGAAGTATTGTTAGAGAGAGAGAGAGAGAGAGAGATGAAATTAGGTTTTTGTCTACCTTGGAAACTTTTGAGTTTCAGTGAGGGTAAATTTTGTCTAACAACACAAGCGCTTACGAAAAAAATAGTGGATAAGAAGAATAGAGATGATGATTGTTGTATTGAAGTTGTTTTGTTTGAAAAATATTGTTGGTTGAGATAAAAATTGGAAAGAGATCATATGTATCAATTTAGAATCGTAATAAGAAATTTTAATCAACATAAATAGGTGTCTTTTAATAATTTTATAGGGGAGAGAGGAGGGAAAGCAAAGATATATCGGGAATGACACTCTTGTTTGGGAGTTTAAAAAAAGGAAAGAGTTTGAGAATTTTTACAAGCCCCTGAAACCCTTTCGTTTTGAGTTTCCCCAAAGTGGGGCATTTAGGGATAACATAATATAAATTGACAAATTTACCCTCACTAACACTCAAAAATTCCCAAGTTAGAGAAAAACCTAATTTCATCTCTCTCTCTCTCTCTCTCTCTCTCTCTCTCTCTCTCTCTCTCTCTCTCATAATAATACATCTCTCGACGATCGCTCTCTTAGCGATCTCCCTTTCTCAGCGATCTCACTCTTTCGGCGATTTCATCTCTCGAAGATCTCTCTCAGGTTCGATCTTGATTTCTCTCTCTTGGTTCATGATTTCTTCCTCTTTTTCTTCGATTTTTATGTTCTGATTGTCATCTTCATTTTCTGCACTGAGCTTCTTTTTCAACGATTTTTGGCTTACTACTAGCTTGATTTGGGTCGATTTGTGCTTATTAATAATTTGATTTGGGTTGATTTTCACTTGCTAATAGTTTGATTTGGTTCGATTTTCACTTGTTAATAGCTTGATTTGGGTCAAAAATGGTTGGAATCATGTGTGATTATTTTGTTACCATGTTGGAGTTTGTGAATTAAATTTTATGATGATAATAATATCGTATATTTAGCTAAAAAGAAATAGGGTTAGGTTTTTTAAGGTGCTTAATCTGCCTTTTTATAGATTTATAGATTTGCTCCACTTTATTGAAACTAATTAATTAATTCCCTATTTTTTTAAATTATAGGTCAATGAATCTTTCTTAAGCAACACTTGAACAAATGTCGAGGGATGCATGTTTGTTGAATTAACCCAGGTATGTCTTTTGCTTCTGGCTTTAATATATTTTATAAGTAGAATACGATTGTAATTGGGTATTAATGCTTCTAGTTTTGATTATGGTAATTCACAATGTTTCAAATCACTTCCAACATTCAAAAAACAAATAAATCAGTTCTAATCTTCAAGTCTAAATTGTCTTAATTTTCAGCCTCTTGCTTGTTTGAGTTCTACATGTATTTACTAAGTTTATGTTTAAGTCATTTATTAATATGAATTCTGGTGTATGTGCTCATCATATTCATGTTGCCCAAACCAATTATAATTACTCAGTTTGGGTTGGTTTGTATTTAATATTTTTTTCTCCAAAATCCGAAGCAATCCAATCCGATATTGGATGAGTTGGTTAATTTGGATTGGACTCACAGGTCATGAACTAAAATATTAATTTTCTAAAATACAAAAAAACATGTAATTTTCTCACCCTTCTAAATAGCCAAAAAAAACTCTATTTTTTTTTTTAGAAATTAGACAAAAACAAACTCAAAACCATTAATAGTCTTCCAAATGATAGTATTTAAATTTTATGACTTAATTATAAATTATTAAGGTAAAAAGTCTAAGCAAAGAAAATCTCGTGCTTCTAAAATTACAAAATCAGTATGACCTTGTATGGGGTGGTTCGAGTTCGTGAGTTTGTTTTTAAAAATCCTTTGCTAACAACTATGGGTTGTTTTGGATTTGTTCGAGTTTGACCCGAACATGAAAAATATCTAAATCAAACAGATCGGTTTGGATTGCATTGTGGGTTGGTTTAGATTTGCCTGAACCAAAGAATTGAAGTACTCTATGCTAATGAACCATCTCCATGCTATGGACTTAACATGGTTTACAACCACCTGTGAATTAAATACTTGATCTCTGAAAAGAATTTGGTTTCGGTGAAACCAAATACACCACGTGACCGCCATCCAAAACAAGTACTTCAAATTACACGCCTTCTTGGAATCTGTATGCATACCATGAGCTTGGAAGTGTGAGACACCAACCAAAGAATCAATGACTGCAATGTTCAACCAATTATGAATAGAAAGCCAAACTAGCCGCGAACACTTGCACTGAAAAAATAAATGGGAAATAGACTCATGCTGCTCAAAACGAAGGGGCCAGCACGACCCATAAGGGTTCTGGATAATACCCCTTAAAAATAAGAGCATCACGAGTTGGAAGCTTCCCCAACAACAATCTCCAACTGAAAACCCCACCTTAGTAGGAATAGAAACTTTCTGCATATATCATCTAGAGTACCCTGAGTATTGTTATCTAACCTATCATGTTGCATTAAACTCGACAAACACACATAACAAGATTTAACAGGAAAAGAGTTGAACTTATAAAGCTCAATATCAACCCTCTCCCCTGCCAACGATCTTGCTCCGAATCGTCTGGATGAAACTGATGTAAAATACCCAAAAGCAAGTCAATATCAACCCTCTCCCCAACAGACAAAGCACGGTCCCAATCGAGATTCCAACTCAAGTGTTATCAAACCAATACCCGTGCTCCATAATGCAACCATGTTTAAAATTTGCCAACACAAAGAGACTAGAAAGTAAGTCCTTAAAAGTCTCATTGTTGGCCCACTTATGCAACCAAAAGGATATCAAATTCCCTTTTGCCAACACTGGCTCTTCTAAGCAAGTGGAAATGGAGATGCATCATAGGTTCCCTTCTAAAAGTAATAAATAGCTCCACCATAAAGAATCCTTAGTGCCACCTTTAATTAGATGATAGAACCCCCATGAAAAAATGTCTCAGATTAGTATATCGGTGAGGGAGAATTTGCCACCAACTAGCATTAATGTTTAATGCATCTCCATTTCCACTTGCTTAGAAGAGCCAAATTGGAAGCTTTCAAAATCTTCACCCCCAAACCACATTGCTTCTTGGGCCTGCACACCTTGACCTAAAAAAAATCATCTTACCTTTATCCTCGAGACAAGTTCAAAGATTCTGAAAATAACCTTTAAACACCATAAGTTATTCTAGGAACCTTGCAAACCAAAGTAGTGTCATCCGCGAATTGGAGCAACAAAAAGCTAAGACTGGTTTGAACCTTGAACTTAGTAAAACAACCTTCACACACCTCTCTTTGAACCATTCCGGTTAGACCCTCGGCAACAATTAGAAAAAGTAAAGGAGATAAGGGATCTGCATGCTTAAGACCCCTATGCATCTGAAAATCTCAGGTTGGACTCCCGTTGACAAGAACAGACATTGAAGAGTTGTATACAGAAGATCTAATCCATTTAATCTACATTGAACCAAAGCCCATCCAACTCAACATGTATTCGAGAAAACCCTAAGAGATATAATCATAAGCCTTTTCAAATCGACTTTGAAAAGCATACAATCTTACTTTCTTCTCTTCACCAAATCTACCAATTCATTGACCACCATCACACCATCCAAGATCTGCCGGCCCAAAAGAAGCAGCAGTTGATAGGGAGAAATAATTTGAAGTAACACCTTGAAACAGTACATGAAACAATACATGACCAAATTCTATTTGAAGCTCAATCGAAAAACCTCTCTCCTTTAGTTTAGGACCAACCAACCAAATTCGGATTTAAAGGCTATAAAAGGGATTTATTTTATTATTTTAACCCTTTTTGCCCGATGGAGAGATTACGATTTGACTATAGTCAGTTAACTGATAAAAGGGATTTCCTTCATTATTTTAACCATTTTTGCCCGATGGAGAGATTAATTAACTGAAAAATTAAATAACATGCTCTATGACTATTGTCTTGAATCTGTTTGATCGTGAAATAACAATTAAAAATATTCATTGATTCTCCAAAAATTTTTTTTTAAAGAAAAATGATTGCTTTTAGGGTGAGGGAGCAAATCAGATTCCTCGCCGATGAACTACTAAAATTGACGGTAGAATAATGTGTAACATGCTATGAGTGATTAAGATTTAACTAACCAATGTTAAATGTCAGCTGTTTATGAATTGTTATACTACATCCTACGGTCATATTTAATGGTTCACTTGTGAAGAATTTGACTTGCTCCCTCATCCTAGAAACACCTGTGAAAAAGAACCTGCCCTAATATTATATTAAAACAATAAAAATAAGAGCAATCGTGTTTCACCACTATTGGCTATCCTGAAAATTTTGCAAAGATTCGATAACACACAGGGCATATTTATTTTCCCTTTAAACCATAAGAAAAATTTCCTAACTTCTAGAATATTTGCTTGTATTGCATTTGTTGAAGTGACCTGCACCACAATTGTTTATTTTCTTTGCTACACATCACACCACGAAGTTTGTTTATTTGTTTGTATCAAGAGTTTAACATGTAGTTGGTTTATTTATAGAGTGAGTTGTAGTTCTAATTTTTCTATTTCCACTTGGTGTAATCAACTCTGTTGTTTAGTCTTGAGTATCGCTAATGCTCTGTTAATGAAATTTTACTTATCTATAAAAAAAATACCACAAAGGTTGATTTTTGTAGTTTCAACATTTCACTTCATCTTGTCATGCGTTGTTGTGTGGTAGTCAGGTTGTGTCTTTGGGTCACTTTTGTAAATGTATAATTCATGAGCTTTATTTATGTGATGAATTTTAATTTTAAGCCCTAACTTTAAAGGATTCTAAACAAATTCACAAGATTGAATTTATTTATTTCGTACATTGTTTATATCCTGATAAAGTAAAAAAGGCTTAACCTTATAATGGTTGCAAAACGGAAGAAATTCAGGACCAATGCTATATCCTTCCAACGAGTGTTCTTGAAGCCAAATCACTCACTAAGCTGGTGTTGAGGGGGAGAATAAGATTTGATCTACCATTCATGAATCATACAATGAAATATTTTTCGTTGCAGAGATGAAGAAGCATTGAAGAACCTCATTTCTTGTTGTCCTTTGATTGAATATATAACTTTGAGGGCGTGTTGTGTATACCCTAGTGGCGAACATATATATACATCATACCAGGAAGGAACTCTTGGATGAAATCTTTGAGCCTATATATGTGGTCTAACAAGGCTTAAGAGTGTTATTGTTCTAGGAATACAAGAGGTTAGTGTTGATTCCCCATGTCTTGAAAATAATGAAGCTTTGTTTTCATCCCTTGTCAATAGATTACTTTCAAGTTGTTTCCCTGAAACTATTTCTCTATTCTCTTCAGTGTCCTAGAGCATTCATTGAGGTATGTCATTGTCTCTCTTAGCTAAATTTTTTAAGAAGTCTTGTGTTTCTGCATAGTAAGAAGTGCACATTTTTTGTTTTATTTGGGAAGCCAATCGAAACTCTTAAATATGAGACAACAACATTTTTAAAGTAGCTCCGTTTAAAAAAATCCCTAAGTGGCAATTAAGGTGCTTATGTGGCGGAATATGATTTATGATTCATACTTTTTAATTAATTTTGATTAAAAAATAGAAAAATATTTGCATCTTTGAAACAGACCGAGAAACTCAGGCACACAATCTTCATCTTCTAAAAAATGAGATCATAGATCTTCATCTTCTCAAAAACGAGATCACAGATCTTCTTCATCTCATCTTCATCTTCTCAGAGAATGAGACACAGATCTTCATCTTCAATCTTCTCAAAAAAGAAATTGAAACTTATGGAGATAACAACCAAACAAAATTTGTCCAGAATGACAAATCGAAATTAAAATTTTTAGAGATAAAAACCAAACGAAATCTGCATCTTCATGTTTGTCTTTGTCCGGAATCACAAAAACAAAATTGAAATTTCTACAACGAAATTAGTTTTTTATAAGTAAATGTAAGTTGTTAATAGTTCACCAACTGAACTACCTTCTTGAGAGACACAATAAAAGAATATGTTGATGGTGGTAAACTGCACTCGAAAACATAATTATAAATAAAGTTTTCTTTTGCTATTTCATTTTTCAGGATAGTATCTCTATAAGCACACTACTTTTCCAGGTTTCCTTAACTGAATTTCCCATAAAACTTACCAAAAGATAAGTTAGTCTACTACAATACTGAATTTCATAAATGCTAATAAAAGACCAACCCTACCAATTAATTTTCATATTTATATGAAAGTAATCTTTCAAAGTCATAACTACCTAAAAACAACTCTAGTACACCCATAATCATTATACACAAAGCAACCCATCCACAAGACTCAAATATTTCTTGATACTATTTCCCAGCAAAGCTAAAGCAACCCATCCACAAGACTCAAACCTTTGCTGCAATAGTAGCTGCAGCTATGTGCAATGCAGTAATGCAATCCTCAGCGTGTCTTCATTAAACCTTGTAATATTTACAACTATATATAACAACGAGTTAGATATACAAATCAGTTGATTCACTTTTCTAACTAAAGCAACAATAGATCTCCTCCTCAGGATACAAACAATCCTAGTCTTGTTTCCACCATCTTCTCCCAGATAGGTAATTGCAGCTTTCTTTCAGATACATTCGTTCTAATATTTCATTTAAATTAAATATCCATTCATCCAATTCAGCATTCTTATCTAGAAATCCATAATTTTTGCTTTTGTTGGGCATTTCATTGGTCAACATCCATAACGATAGGGCATCACTGGACCTGCAGCTGCCAAATCAGAAATTATGCCTAAAATATTTTTCCATTTCATGTTAAGAAAAGAATATTAATGACAGATAAATCGTATATAAAATCTCAATAGATGCGCTAAGCAAACAAAACATAGATATCTCTATGATTATATAACATGCCGAAAAGCTGAAAATAGCGAGGAAAACATAACATAAAGAAAGCTTCGAACCTTCTCTTTTTTTTTTTTGAGGTAAACCAGTTAAGTAAAATGCCCAAATCGGCGGTTAGGATCCCACCGATAGTTTTAATCAACGGATGTAATTGAAGACCAAATACCCACCACTTCTCCTAGTTTCTTTCACACCAACACACACTGCATTAGTTCTTTCCCACCTATACAATCAAAAAGGGATACTCTTTCTACTCAAGACTAAGAGAGGCGGCTCACTACTATCTTTGCTCATCATCGTGGTAAAATCACCGAAAGAGAATATGGTGTATTTTTCTCTTGTACAGATCCTGTCATACACTACAAAAAAACGAGGATTAGCGACGGAATTAGCGAGGGAAATTTTGTCCCTCGCAAAAAACGAGGATTAGCGACGGAACTGCAAATCCCTCGCTATGTGACCATTAGCGAGGGAATTAGCGACGGAATTTCAAGTCCCTCGCTAATGTCCAACGTCTGGCCGATTTACTGGATCACTGCATCGCTTCTAACTATGCCAGAGTGACAGTTAGTGTAACACCCTCATATTTCTATCTAGTAGAATACTAAAGTGTACCTAGTGGCATACATCAGAGTATAAAAATTCCTGTCTCAGATATTGATTTGACCAAAAACTCTCGAATCCAAATCAAAGAGTAACATAATATAGTCGAAGTTCAATATCCCAAAACAAGACAACAAATGAAACGATTACATAACTCAAATACAAGTTCAAGTTATAAATCGAATACAAAGATACAAGGGAAAAATCATAACTAATAATAGAAGAACTACGTCTTCAATATCCTTCTCGAGCACGCCATCCACCCGTGCCATAAAGGATCTTCTTTCCCCGTTTCTCTGAAAAACAACAACATTTGTAGGGTGAGACAACTTGTCTCAGTGAGTCTTACCGTGACCCCTTACCTATCACTCGGTCCATTTATAAAACCATAATTAGTAATTCAAAAAGAATTACAATATATAATCAATCATGTGTAATCCGATAAATGAATTACATATGAGTCACCAAAAACATATGTGTAATCGATTCTTGATGACTATGTACTATCCTCTTTATTAATCACTTGTGACATGTCACCAACAACCTAAAGAAGCTTGAGTGACAAAATCACAATATACGCATTTTAAAGTTTGATCAATTCTAGCACATCACCAACAACCTAAAGAAGCACGGGTGAACCCCAACATAGCCAATAAGTGTACAACTCTTAAAGGCGGATAGCTTTAATTTTAATATGGGGGCCTAGGACTGGGCGCATGACTTCCTCTCCTAGTATACTAAGCGTATGGAGAGTCGTCACCTCGACTCGATATATTTATATATCGTAACATAACGGATTGCACAAAGCATTTCCGTGAGCGTTGTTATTACAATTTTATGTAATTTGCATAAATCAAGACCATGGTTAGGTTTAGATGATTTATATCATCCCTAGCCAATCATATAATAAGAAATGGAACATTTTGTTCAATTACTTTCCATATATACAACCATAACTCATTCTATGATAAGTTATAATATCAATGAATTCATGAAATCAATCCAATCAACATTTAAGTTATAAAACATTTGGTTCCCACACGTACTCTAGGTTTTACGGTTTTTCGAAATATTCATAACATTAACCGCTTAATTCAAAACCACTTTGGATATGTATCAAAAGTTCTAACCAAAATTCGGCAGAGTTTCCTCTGAAATATGGACATCCCAAAAAAATACTTTTACCTGTATAACCAGTCCAGGACATCAATTTTAAAACCATTGAAGGGTTCTCACTCGATACTCGACATTACAATCAACCAACAAATTCATTATAACATTCATACATTTCAATAGACAATATAGGTGCAGTAAATTTTCAGCAGTGGTACGTAAACTTCGACAATTTCTTTAACATAGCAAACGTTATCGGAATTAAACAAACAAATATTCATTGGAAACCTTAGAGTGTCTAGTTTCTGGATATAATTTTGTCTATTTGTTTATGTAGCCAAAAAGTACAGTTTTTAAAACAAAGCATAGTGGTCCAGAAACAGGACAGCAACTGTTGCCCAACTTGTAACTCGGTTTTCTTATTGAATTCTCAATCAAATGAAGCAAAACAAATGTTCAAATTGAAGAAAAACGAGTCTAGTTTCCAATGAAACAGAAATCATTTCAAACGGAGACCTACCTAAGTCGCTACAAGTAAAACACTGAACCTATGTCAAACAGTCCCCAAACAGAGCTTCGCTTCCCGATCACTCGTGTCGAGTCCGAATCGAAACTAAACCCACTTCCAAGAACTCCAAATCATTCAAACAGATATTCTAACACATGTTTTACATACAATTAAGGCATAATTTCACCTATTCACTCAAGCACAATCGAGTTACAAAATCACAAACCAAAACATGCTCAAAAACCAGTAAAATTTCCAATTTCGTGAAATTTGCACTTTCTCCATAACTAAACTTTCCATCACAAGAAATAAACACATGACAACACATAAACACACACACATTTTAAAATTCCTAAACGTGAGTAAAACTCACCTTGTGTGATGAAAATCACACAAACCGAAACTTCTCGAAATCCAATCGTTCCAAAACGCGAACTCAACACAAATTTAGCTCCAACCGCCTTCCAATCGAAACCCATCAACTGCAACTCCTCAAAATCAGTCCCAATCCGCAACCCAAGCCTTCCAAAGCCTTAATCTTGCTTCCCTTAGGTTCAAAGCTTCATCTTCTCCATTTTGAGCTCCAAGCTTCATCAATGGCAAAACAAAAACGGGTAGGAGTTAGGGGATGAAACTTGTATCATTGGAAAGAGGAGGAAAAATGAGAGAGATTAGTACCAAAAGCCCCTTACCTAGGGTTGAATTGGAAGAGATCTTGTTGCTTCTTTCCCTCTCTTCTTCATCTCCTTTCTTCTCCTCTCCCTCGGTTTCTCTTCTTTCTTTCTTCTGTCCGTGCTCTCTCTCTCTCTCTCTCTCTCTCTCTCTCTTTATTTCTTTTCTTCTCTTTATTTATTCACTCAAGTGTGGAATGAGAGAGCATTTGGATAGTTTTGGTGTCTTAGATCTCATTTAACATGAGTGGTATAAATACTAAAATACCCCTAGTGTTCTAATTTCCACTCAATTATGTATTTAAATTATCTACTCTAGCAATTATAAATTGCTTTCGTGACAACCTAATATCCGTGACTTGATTTATTACCTACTCGAGTAATAAATCACTCGTTAATTTCTTAATTTGAAATTAACGAAATTAGGGATATTCTGATTAGCGACCAGAACCGGCACGTCCTTCGCTAATGTCCAGTTATTTTTTTACCAAATATCTGATTCTCTCACTCTTCTCTCACTCTTCTCTCATTCTTTCACTTTTAACCCTCACTCCTCTTCTCTTCCTCTTCCTCTTCCTCTTCCTCCTCTTCCCTCTCTCTCTCTCTCTCACCTACAAACTCTAACCCACCACCACACAACCACCACCACCACCACCACTCACTCTTATTTTTCACTCACAACACCCTCATTCTTCTCTCTCACCTACAAACTCTAACCCACCACCACACAACCACCACCACCACGCCCCACCACACCACAACCACTCACTCTCTCTCTCTCTCCTCAACCACACAACCTGACCTCTCTCTCTCTCACTCTCTTTCTTCCACACCACCACCACACCACCACAACCACATATACCCTCTTTCTCTCACTCTCTTTCTTCCACCACCACCACCACCACTCTCTTTCTCCCTTACTCCTTCTCTCTCTACGACCACCACCACACAACCACCACCACCACCACCACCACATACATCTCACTCTTTTTCTCCCTTACTCTTCTCCTTCTTCTTCTCTCTTGACGACACCACCACCACCACCACCACCACCACCACCATCACACCACCACCACTCTCACTCCTCTCTCAAAATAATAATAATAATAATAATAACAACAATAATAATAATAATAATACTAATAATAATAATAACAACAGTAATAATAATACTACTACTACTACTAATAATAATAATAATAATAATAATAATAATAATAATAATAATAATAATAATAATAATAATAATAATTGATTGATAAGCGTGCCAATCGGACTCGGGAAGCGTGTTGTCGCGATTAGCGGCGCAATTAGCGAGGACCGTCCCTCGCTAATTAGCGACGACGAACACATTTCTCGCTAATTTCCATTAGCGAGAGGAAATAGCGACCGAATCGGTCCCTCGCTAATTCCCTCGCTAATGGCAATTAGCGACGGAATTGGGCATGTTAGCGACCGAAAATTCCCTCGCTAATGACCGTGTTTTTTGTAGTGATATGCAGTCTGAAGGACGACATCACCTTCGTTTCATTGAAAGAGAAACTAAAGGGTAAGGTTCAAGTGGAGGGTGATGAACGAGAGGTTACTAGTATCTTTTTTCGTAAACCTAATTATGGAGATAATGGACGTGTTTACTGGTCATCCATTGAGGTGAAGAGTGATGATGAGTACCAGTTATGTTGAACACCCATGACATGTGGCGGAGTCGTAATTCTTTGCAGCTGTACGTGGAAACGAAACAGACTATCAACGAGATCATACGTCGTTTTTATGTAGGAAAACCATCCCAGTAGATAGACTTGTAGTTCTTTAGAGCAGTGTTTGTTTTTGTTATGTTTTACATTTTATGTTTTGTTGTGTTGTTGTTTCAATGTATTTCGCTTTTGCATCAATTAAAATAAATGTTAAGTGCAATGATTATAAACGTAAAAACAAACAGGCTGCTGGGAGTCCGCTCGTGCCCGGACAAGTCTGTCTCGGGCAGAAGCATAGCTGGCGACTCGCACTTGCTGCTGCTGCTGCGTGCGTCTCCTCACTAGAGTAATATCATCTTGTGCACGGCCGCGCCCCCGTGAGGCCCCTCCTTGGGACGTCTCTCCCTGCACCCACCCATGTGAATCAACAAGTATCCTCCACGAACTCCTGTATAAGCTACTGCACAAGCATTCAGAAATAAAAATTATTAGAAAAAATATAATGAGAAACGGATTTACATGTAAATTCGTCTGTAGCAATCAGATTTACATGTAAATTCGTTTCACACTTAAAATAACTACGGATTTACATATGTATGAGGTAAATCCGATTTGAAAAAAAAGTAAACAGAGTTATGTTAAATCAACTGTTGTGTATGTAAGGCGTCGAATTTACTTACTTCCGTGTCGTTAGAAGTACGTAAATCCGTTAAGTGAAAAACCAAAGAAAACGCTGACAGAGAAGAGTCGGAACGGAAGAATGATGGAAAATGTAAATGTTTGGTGGTTTTGGAATTTTTTGGAGAGTATTATGGTCTTTTCAAAGGGATTTTAGGGGTATAGTTGGAAAAAAAATACCCTAGTTTTTTTTTTGACAAGCCTCTTCCTTAGTTATTGGCCCATATCTCTGTTTCCTAAACCAATAATCATAACATATAACCACATGCACAAACAACAATTATTAAAAAAAAACTTCAGTTCTAAATTTGAATCCCTAAGCAGCAATTATTTAAAAATTGGAGCCTTTCCCAAATTTTTGATCAAAAATCATCATAACAAGGCATTTAGGGATTCAAATTCATTCATTTCATTGTCTTCCCCACTTCTTTTTCCCCCAGAAAACGACATATAAACTACCCATCAAAATTCAATCACTATGATTCACTAATCAAAAAGAGATTTTTCACCACATTAGATCACAGAGCAACAAGGCACCATCAGAAAGAGATTTTTTACTTAAAGGACTAAATAAAGCTAAAGGTAGGGTGTCAAAATGGATGGATTGGAGAAATTCATTTAAAACTTTTTATCCATTAGAATTGTACCAAAAAAGTCCAATCAAATCCATCTATTACTAAAAAAGTTCATCCAATCTATCCAATAACAACTTTTTTATGGATGAATATTCAATCCTTCCACTAATACCTTTAAAATATAAAAAAATACTTTAATAAAAAACATTTTTAGGAAAAAACATATTTTTTAATACTCCAACAATTAAATTTTTCATATATATATATATATATATATATATATATATATATATAAATTTATCTTATATATAATATAATACTAGTATGTATGATGATATATATGCTGCACAGTATACAATATTATGAAATTATCTAAATGTTAAATATAATACGATATATATATATATATATATATATATATATATATATATATATATATATATATATATATATATATATATATATATATATATATATTTTATTGACAATATGTGCTTTATATCATCATAGGATAACTATTTAAATATTTTGGTATTCTAATATTTATAATTGGTGATGTAATGTCAAGATATTGTGGTTAATTTTGATGTCTATAGAAACTTTAGATCCAACTAATTTATGTTATGTCGTAAGAGTGGTGCGGTAAAACTAATGGCTAATTACAATTGCAAAAATTTATTAAAATTAAAAATTTGTATTATATATAATATAATTTATTAACTTTCACATGTAGCTGCTTTTATTGCATTATTAAAAAAATCTACTTTTATTACAATCGATATTAGATTTAGGGATGACATTGGTACGGGGTGGAGGTAAGGAGTACTCCTCGCCCCGTCTCCACCCCCAAACTTTTTCCCGTCCATGTCCTTGGTCCCCTAGATCCTCTCATCCCCAGAAAAATCATTAAAGTTTGTCAGAAATATAAATTGAAGTAATGAGTGATGAAAATTTTCTTGGGATAAGAGAAATAATGAGTGAAACAATTTATCGAAATAAAAGTGATGGAGAAAAGAGGTTCCCTTTGATATCATAAACCCCAAAATTAACGTATTTGAATAATTGTTTGAATTTCTTATTAGTATCAACATATCTCGACGGAAATATTGTTCTTTTCGTGAATTTGAAATATTGCATAATTGTTGTATCGTCGGCTCCTGTAACTGTCTCCTTTGCATCAAAAATATCATCGGCGACATTGCCATCTGGAATCCTTCCCTTCGTAAGCATTGCATTCTTCCCAATCATTGGATAAAAAAAGTGCAAAATAAAAATAGTGTTTTTACAAACAAAAAAGAAAAAAGTATTAGGGATAATTAATAGATGTTTAGGCGATAAATTGAAGACATCCGAATTGACACGTTTTTAAAGTGACATTGGTTCTAATAATAGATTAATAGATTAATTGTGTGATTTTAAATTTGGATTTTTACTATTTACAAAAAAATTAAAATTTATATTTGAGGTAACTAATATAATAAAATCATACTTATTGATAAAAATATCATAAAAAACATTAAAATACCTTTTTCTATTGAAAAGAGATCAAAATTTAAAATACACAAAATCTATGAAACAAAATGAAGGAGTATATATGCATAGAATAAGAAGAAAAAAAGTAATAATTAATGTTTAGTCGACTGTGTTCGGGGCAGAGGTGGGTCGGGTATCAACCTCCCCAAACCCACCCACACCCAAGTCAAGGTAGGTTTATCTCGTCAAACTTGGGCCGAGATCGAGTGAGTACATGTGGGGCTAAGTTTCTTTGTCATCTGTAATTAATAGATTATGTAGAGAATTTTTCTAATAATAATTTTTATGTTGTGGTATGTAATGTGTTTGATTCAAGTTACTTTGATCCAATTGTTTAATCCTATAGAAAATTTGCTTACAAAATATATTACGTGTCTTAGAATTCATGTTTGTGAAGTTGAATTTTGAGTCTAATCAATTTCGGTATCAACACGTAAGTTTAAGTCAATATCTCGTACAACATTTTCATCTCTTGGTTGTAAAACCGCATCTATAAGACATGCAATAGATTAAACTTCATCATTGGGTTTCTGAGAATTTCTAGAATTCGATTTAAAATATTCTTCTACCCTTTCTTCATATGAGTCTTCAACTCTTTTTCGCGCCCTTACTTCATTTGAGAGTCTTTAACCCGTTCTTCAAACAACTCTTCAGTAACTCGATTTCTCATTCTTAAAAATGGACATGTGTTTAAGATTAATATAAGTGCTGATATAATTACTCCATATAGGATAGTGTGATTCCTCCCTCTTGAAAATTCAAAAGTTCAAAAATATTTAAGATTGTGTGAATTCATATGGTGAGATAATTAGTACTTTTGGTGTTGGTGCTTATTGAGACTCAATTATAATCGTTCAGTGGGTTATGAAACATCAAAAAAAAATTGGTACAAAATTTGAACAGTGTTTATAATTTGGTACAATTTCTTTCCTCGTAATTCGCCAGCTGTATATTAACTGCCCCAACTTGAATGACTCATCAACAGCAAATCACAAATCACACAACATTCTCTTCTAATTAAAAAAATTGAAGAGATCCGTATTATTGGGGCAATGTAATTTTCTGTAGTAATTTTATTTTAATTGATTTCATAATTATTTAATTTACAACACTGTAAAAATAATCCAAAGACACATCAAGAAATTATGAAATAAATCTGAAGGGTAATTAATTGATTTGGTAATTAATTAAAACAATGTACACTTTTTCCATCAATTCACTGGCTGTATTTTGACTGCCAAAAATTAAATGACTCATCAACAACAAATAACAAATCACACAACCTTCTCTCCTAATTAAAATAAATTGTAGAGATTCAAATTATTTGGTCAAATTAATTTGCGATAATAATGTTATTTTAATTACAATGATAATTATTTACACCATGGTAAAAATAATTTATAGCAAGATCATTTCAAATTTACCATTTTTTATCTGTACCTGAGATCAATTTTACGATTTTTATAGCTATGTCTCTATTTTCTATGAAATAATTTCACCCCTAAAATTGATTGAAATCGAGTTTAAGTACTCACAAAGCCTCAGAAATTATATATATGGAAATACTTACAATTGGTTCCTCACCATCATTTGATATTACAGGTGTTAAACTCAGGAGTCAACTTACGCATATTGATCAATCCATTTGAGAGCAAAAAACATAAGAAATCAAATTGTATTCCACATTTTATTCAACATTGTAATTGTATCACATGTCAGTTTTTACTTAGATTTTTACTTTGACTTGATAAATAGGTGAATATAATTTAGTTCAGGACATTTAGAGTTAACCATGGCCATTTTTTCCCCATTAATTCTAATTAAGACACAATTGTATTCTCATAATGAGTTGTTTATATTTTCATTTATGGTGATTAATTAACAATCCAATTTTATAGGAGCCGAAATTTTAAAGAACCTCCACCGTTGAGATCAGCTTCTCAAGTCATCTGTGCAATGTGATCCGTCAGATTGAAGTAGAGTGGCACGGTTCTGGGTGATGTGGTCAATATGTGGCACCGAAATGATGATGTGGAATGCCACGTATTTATTAGGAAATGTGTGTGGTATTTTTTTATTGGTCCTATGTGGATGCCTAAGTGGGCAATCTCCTGATTTAATATACTTATGATAATATAATATAAGCAGATGCAAAAGTGAACTTGAGACTATATGAATATAATAATACTATAGCAAACCTTAACGTATAATAGAGTAAAAAATATTCATTCATCGACATAAGTATAGCAAAGAAAATGGCTGATCATATAATATTAAAGAAATTGGTTTCAAACCAATTGATTCTTATATAAACTGCTTTTACGAAACACTTTAAATTAATTTGTAAGTTTATCTACTAACCACTATATGTTCGTCCATTATAGGCTAGTTTATCTATTATCAGCTAGTTTATCTAGTATCTACTACTTTTTAACCAACGAGAACTTAAGCTTTTATAAAACAAATTCTAAATGAGTACATAATTATAATATAAAATACCAAAATTATATTTTTGGTCCCTCATATTTATTTTAGGTTTCAATTTGGTCTTTTACATTTTGAATGTTTCAAATTTTTCCCTTGGGTTGTAAAATGAAATATAGTTGTTGAGTTTTGTGGAAACAAGGATGGTTTGGGTATTTGCATATTCTTAGGATGAGACAAAGGTGAATTTCAGTTGGTTAAACTGCGTGGTGTAGTAACTCTTTCACTGTTAAGGAAACGATGCATGGCCTATGGTTGGCTATAAAGTGCGTGGTGTCATAATTCTTTCACCGTTAAGGAGGCGAGGCATGACTTATTTTTTTTTAGATAGAGAAAGTGGTTAGAAATTAGTGTGTTAGTTGTTAGAGGGAATGGGAGAGCGGGGTTTAAACCCCATACGCCTACGTTTTTCCACCAACGATGTCTCTTTCATTCAACCATGTGAGCTACCCTTCTGGGACAGACATGACTTATGGTTGGCTATAAAGTGAATCAAAAAGCTACAGCTTGCCAATGTAATTTTTGAAATGGATTGCACAATGGTAGTGATGACATTCATTCTTACAAGATGGATGTGTTAAAACATGGTTCTATTATGTTCAACTCTAAGTCTAATCTTATCACTTTTACACAACTTAAAACTACAAGTGAATGTATAGATGAGTGTGTGCAAAAAATTGATTTTGAATAAAGCCAAGATTGATATAAAATAAAATAATTTATATGTGAGTATTTGCTCCTATTGTTAAGCCAATCACAGTTCGTACAATTCTCTCCTTGGCTGTATCACAAAGATGGCCACTTCTCCAACTTGATGTGAACAATGCTTTCCTTAATGGAACGCTTGAAGAAGAAGTTTTCATGATCCAACCACCTGGGTTTGAATCTAGAGACAAATCTTTGGTCTGCAAATTGAATAAAGCGTTGTATGGTCTCAAACAGGCGCCTCGGGCCTGGTTTGAGAAACTCAACTCTACCCTCCTGTCCCTTGGTTTCATTAACAACAAATGTGACCCCTCCCTCTTCACCTTCAAGTCCAATGGTATCCTCATCTACATGCTTGTGTATGTAGATGACATTATAGTAACTGGTAACAATGTCACTTCGGTCAAACAACTTGTCTCCAAGCTTCACACCTCGTTCTCTCTCAAAGATCTTGGAAACTTAGACTATTTTCTAGGCATTGAAGTGAAAAGGCAACCTGATGGGTCTCTTATTCTTACTCAGGGCAAATACCTCAGAGATCTGCTGCAAAAACACAATTTACATGAGGCACACTCCTTGCCTACGCCTATGCTCTCAGGTAATAACACTACGCCAGATTTAAGGATTTGCAGCGTTTTTTTTGGGCATTGGTAGCGTTTTAAAACGCTAGAGAATCTGGCGCTACTAATGCGTACACCCCATTAGTAGCGTTTTAAAAAACGCTAGCCATTGACCCAGCGTGTTTTGGACATACGTAGCGTTTTATAAAAAACGCTAGCCATTGACCCAGTGCCTTTTTACAATTCCTAGCGTTTTCTGTAAAACGCTAGGGATCCTATAGCGCATTTCTACAATTCCTAGCGTTTTCTGTAAAACGCTAGGGATCTTCTAGCGCATTTTTACAATTCCTAGCGTTTTCTGTAAAACGCTAGGGATCCTCTAGCGCCTTTTTACAATTCCTAGCGTTTTCTACAAAACGCTAGGGATCCTCTAGTGCATTTTGTCCATAGCTAGCGTTTTTTCTATAAAACGCTAGGTATTGAATGAATTTTTTAATTTCATTTCTAGCATTTTCTCCTTAAAACGCTACCTATTGACTGAATTTTTTTTAAATATTTTTTTATTTTTGTTTGTTCTCCATTTTAATTACAACCTATAAATTCATTCACTTCCAACAAAATTCATCAAATATCATTCCAATCCAATATCATTCAAACAAAATTCAGTCAACAAAATTCATCAAATATTCTAATCCAATATCATTCTAAGAAGTACTTACAACATAATATATATCCAATATATACAACATATATAATAACTAACTATTATGAAACTCAAAACTTGCTAGAAAAAGCTAGAAACAAAACGGCACCACTCCCCCCTTACTGTTGTAAGTTGTTCATCAGAGTAATGTTGGATGTCTTTACAGTGGGGAAAATACTGAAAAATAAAATGAAATAAAATTAGAATTAAAATGTTTATTAAATGTGAGTAAGTATTATAATATCAATATAAAAAAGAAATCTAAGTAGTTACCTTGATTGGGATTTCTACTCTGTCGTGAGTGATAATCTCTCTCATATACCTCATAGTGTAGTACACACAATCATTATTATTTGGTTGTTTAGGACACTACAAAGCAAAAGATTAGTTAATTAATTGTCACATTTTTATGATCAAAAATTCAATTAAAATTATAAGAATGATTTTTAAAAAACTTACAGTTATGGGTAACCATCTTATTTTACTCGTAGATAATCCCCAGTATTTTTGCAAAGCACTGTAACGTCATACATATATATAACGTTAAGTTGAACAAAATACATATATTAAATTATACAAAATGAGAGGGTTACACATACACACCTGTCAACTATCTGTACGAAGTCTACGTAGACTTTGTAATGGCCTTGAAGTGAATCCAAATAGTAGACAGTATTTAGCTTAGGGTTTATTGCAAAGAGAACCCAATGTTGTCTGCAAGTAAATGAATCACGAATGAGTACACATTTACACTATAATACAATCCTCAAAATAAATAACCAAGTGATTGAAGACTAAATTTCTCACCTTATATTGAGTGGTGCCAAAAATAAAGTTTCGTGATCAAAATCTTTGGGCATCCCCAAGCGTGAAAGGATATAACTTTCTATTTGACTCTTCTTAGCCATAATATCCTCTGGTTTACCTTGATCCCACACAATGAGACACTCTGGGCACAAGAACAAAAACTTTTGTGTCCGTTGCGAAGGGACCAGAAGCACATTGTACAAAAACCTATAAATAATATATATACAACTTTCAGATCCTCATATATATACTCTAATATATACAACTATTGTGTACAAATAATTTAATACATACCTCTGGTATACTCTAATAACAACCACAGTGGCCCATTCCATGTCATATACAGCTTTCAGATCCTCAATGTTGAGCATAATATCCTGTTCCACTCCCACAATTTGTTTGGTCGGTAACATAATAAGGTCATCGGGCTTCATTTTTTAATTGACGTGGTCCTTTACATAAGTGATGAATTTCTCGAATTCATCATTGGACACTTTGGTAGTGGAAGGGGAAGGTCGGGACACTTTTATAGAAGGAGACGGTCGGGACACTTGGGGTACCTAGTATATATTAAAAAAATGATTAATTTGTTAGTTAACACACATTATATATAACAATGAGTCATTAACTTATTAACAAAAATATTGTCACTTACAACGACAAGTTGTTTAGGCCATGCCACAAAAGTACTAAGTGCTTGATCCACAAGAAATATATCAAGCATTAACAATTGAACAGCAATGGTGCGCACTTCAATTGAATAGTCTACCCTAACTCTCAAATGGTTTTCGGGCATGGGTAAATTGTGCATTGTGGCACTCAATTGGTTACATAATATGCCCACTGCAAACCTTTCGATGTGGGTTTGCAATATATAGCTCACATTCGAGTTATCCTAAATCAATTATAAAGAAAAATAAATATACATGATAATTTGATCAAATACATATGTACAAAAACAGTCGAGTAATAATAAATACGTGTCGAAGGGATGGTGCAACTATCTCGTGCGCTATGTTGGGCAAGTGAGGGTGCATCGGGTAATATAGGTTCAAAGCAGGGTGGTGCAAAGAGGGGATGGTGCACCAATGGATTGTGCCAAGAGTCGATTAAACATCTGTCTCTCTTCCATTAGTACAAAGAACATTCTTGGATAGCTCGTCATACTTTGCCGCCATGACTTTACAATCCCCGCACCCCTCGCTATGGCTCTTTCGCCCATACACACGATCGTAGGAGGAATGCCATATCCATAACCTCTTATCCGACCATGTCTCTCTTCCCTTCCTAAGGCACGAGCAAGGACATCTTGTTGACCATCACAATCTGTTAAATCTCCTTGTGATCTGATCGTGATATGCTTTGGCGATGCACAAACATAAGTAGCGGTTAGATAAACAAGTGTCAAAGAAATTTAATCGACGATAAAAATATGTCCACGTGTCAAAAAAATCGAGTAACGGATAGAAATAATAAACAAGTGTCAAAGAAATTTAATCGACAATAAAAATATGTCCACGTGTCAAAAAAATCGAGTAACGGATTAAAAAATATAGTCGGACACAAATTCCAACTTGCTAGGAATCATAAAATTAAAATTACAATACATGAATTTTGGAATACTTACAATTTTGTCCTTGACCTCCTTAGTTTTCGGATCCACAATGTCCCCATCCTTGTTTTGTCGGGCCTCTAACCGCATAAATTACAACGATCAATGGATTCTTGAGTTGGATCTTTCCCTCTTGCAAGAACTATTTAAGTTTAATCATTGTTAATCAACTGTAAATTAAAAGATTCATTAAATCATAATAAATTAAACTAATTGTGTCTTACCAATCTTTCTTCAAGAATTTGATATCCACTTGAACCTCCTCTATAAGGGTACTCGGGATTAGAAGCTCTTTCTTTATTGGCTTTGCTTTTTCTATTTAAAAAGATAAATATACATTAATGAATGATATCTAGTTGTGAAATATATATATATATATATATATATATATATATATATATATATATATATATATATATATATATATATATATATATATATATATAATTAATATACTAACCAGAAATCCGGATCTCAGTAGTGCGTATATGTACAAATTTGCTCCAATCCTCCTTACTTATAATTAGGAATACAATGTTTGGAGGCTCTGTCGATGGTCCCATCGGGAAGTTTCAGATACTTTTTCCTACATCGTTCTATAAGCCCGATGCAACCTTCCGGCTTCCTTGAGTATCCAATCTCTTGGGCATCATCCACATCAAAGTGTTTCTACTTATACATAAAAATGGATTAAATAAATATAACTAAAAATCACTAAATAAGATTATTAAAGATGTCTAAAATTATATACCTGTATTAAGGACCAGAAATCATCTTTCAGTTTAGGCAAAACTCTATTATCTTTCTCATTCCAACTTTTAATCGAAATTGGAAACATTTGCTTCACCTTAGTACCAATAAAAGTAATCAAATTTGTGCCGTTCTCTCCAATAGGCAAATCTTTAACACTCCATCTGACCTGCATTAATTAAATCATTAAATAATTAGATAACTTTGAAAGGTAGAGAACAACATTAATAATTAGTAATTAACTTACCCTATAATTCTCGTGTCCTTTACTTATCCGATGGACGATATTCTTTTCATTTGTCATTCCACGGGAGTGAAATTCTTTGTGTTTCTATGACCACCCCCATCACCACCCTCATGACTACTCTCATGATCACTAAGTGATGCCATCTGACTTGCAATGGCCCAAATGAAATAGACTCATTGAGTTTTAGCTTTCTAATTGTTTAGAACCAACAAACACTTAACAAAATATAGAACAAGCCATGCACTAAGTAACAGAGAAAGCCATGCACTAAGAACCTAGAGTAAACATATATAGGAAAGCCATGCACTAAGTAACCTAGAGTAAACATATATAGGAAAGCCATGCATTAAGTAACCTAGAGTAAACATATATAGGAAAGTCGTGCACTAAGAAACAGAGAAAGCCATGCACTAGGAAAGCCATGCACTAGTCAAGTTAATAATGCTATCTAAGCTAGACTAATCTAACAACTAATTAAATACAACATTGAGCTAAGTAACAGAGAAACCCATACAAAAGAGAACTACATAACAAACCATAAAAAAACCAGTGAGAGTATGTGCAGAAATACCTTTTGAAAGGGAGAGAGAGTGCAGAAAAAGGAAACAAATGGGAGGGAGCTGCGTGGTAAGATAGCACCAAGGAGAGAGAGGGAGAGCTGGTACGTTTGGGGTTTCTGCGTTTTAGGTTTCCTAGGTCGCGCGTTTTTGGGTTTATGGATGATGAACGAAGACGTGGAGTGTGGGTTGTTCGCAAGGGATGAACGAAGAAGGGATGAACGAAGAGGATGAACAAAGAGGATGGGTTGTTTGGTTTCCTGGGTCTCACACGTAAGGGATGAGCGAAGAGGTTTCGGGTTTTTACTGGTTTTCGTAAGAGAGGAGTTAGGTAGATGAAGAGACAGCGTGAGTTTGTGTGAGAGAGATGAGAGAGCGCGCCTTGTAAAAATTTTAATAACAATGCCTAGCGCTTTCTAGCAAAAACGCTAGGGAAGCCTAGGAATTATAATTACAATTCCTAGCGTTTTCTTTAAAACGCTAGGGATCCTCTAGCGCCTCTTTACAATTCCTAGCGTTTCACGAAAAGCGCTAGGATGCTATAGCGCCTTTTTACTATCATTCCTAGCGTTTTTCAGAAACGCCAGGGATCCTCTAGCGCTTTCTTTACAATTCCTAGCGTTTCAGAAAGCGCTAGGGATGCTATAGCGCCTTTTTACTACCATTCCTAGCGTTTTCTTTAAAACGCTAGGGATCCTATAGCGCCTCTTTACAATTCCTAGCGTTTTCTGTAAAACGCTAGGGATGCTATAGCGCCTTTTTACTACCATTCCTAGCGTTTTCTGTAAAACGCTAGGGATCCTCTAGCTCCTCTTTACAATTCCTAGCGTTTTCTATAAAACGCTAGGTATTGAATGATTTTTTTAATTTCATTTCTAGCGTTTTCTCCTTAAAATGCTAAGTATTGACTGATTTTTTTTAGTTTAATTTGTAGCGTGTTTTTTAAAACGCTACCTATTGACTGATTTTTTTTTTTTTAAATATTTTTTTATTTTTGTTTATTCTCCCTTTTAATTACAACCTATAAATTCATTCCCTTCCAACAAAATTCATCAAATATCATTCCAACAAAATTCAGCCAATATCATTACAATCCAATATAGATACACACACATATGTACATATCACCAAAAGACCATATTAAACTAACAAGTACTTACAACATAATTAATATATATCCAAATCATACAACATAATAACTAACTAACATTATGAAACTCAAAAGTAGCTACAAATTAAAGCTAGAAACATAACAGCACAACCCTCATGACTACTGTCTCGACCACTCTCATGATCACTAAGTGATGCCATCTGACCTGCAATATAACATAATCCATGTGTTACCTCAAAATTTTGACAGTGCATTAAATAAAGCTTTAAATGGGGCTGACTTCATATTTAATATTGTTCTGTGGGCCATAGGTCAGTATTCAAGTCAGTGCACCATGATTTCGACAGGAAAGGCAGACAAGGGCAAGGAGTGCAAGCGATCTTCGACAAGCTTAGCTCTTAAAGCCACGAAGCAAGGAATATTCGACAAGCGAGGACACAGTATTTCGACAGAGTTGGGCTCAACATTTCGTCAAGCAGTCGACAATGGGTCAGTCGAAAGTGCAGAGCAGCAAAGTAGTGGGCGGTTACTCCTCCGTAGTTTTAGGAGGCAGTTACCCTTTCCCCACGATTGTTCCTAGGAGTATAAATACCCCTTTGTAATAGGAAATGTGGGTCACCACATTTTACAAAAACGCTGGAAACTCAACTTCCAAGTCAACGAGAAACACGAGTGAAACAGATCATTGTATGTGTTGGTGAACCACTTTTATTTCTTCATTTAATGCAAAGTCTTTACTTTCTTTTACGTTTGTTGCATTTATTGCTTTTACTTCGCTTTCAAGTTACTTCTTTCTACCATTCTCTGTTCTTACGCACTTCAAGAAACACAAACTCAATGGCAATTGTCAAAGAGATTTTCTAGTTTGATCTCACGATCTCGATATTGAAAACTAGTGATTGTTTGCTAAAAACACCAAAGAAACAAATTGCACACGGTGGGACCTTTGCCATTAATTTTGTGTCTTTTCTCGCCAAGATACGTGTTTGTATGCACTTGAGGAGTGGTAGGATGGTACGCACCAATTCTAACAACGCCTCTAGTTCCGTACCGTGATATCACAAGTGCAAGGAACAACGGTAGATTCTCGCCAATGTCGGCGTTGGAAATGTTACGGGGACTACGCCCCAAAGTGACATCAATAACCGCTCCCACGATGTCAATGACCAATGTTGGTTCGACATCGTCTATGGCCTTGCCACAAGGCGTAGGACTTCCTTCTAGTCCTTATGTGGCAACAGAAATAGTTTGGAGACACGTTTCGCAACATGAGTCTACCACCATACCCTTTTGGGGTATATGGCATGCCTCAGGAATGCCACATGTCTCGACCTTTTCTCCTTCACACGCCTCTTCCGAGGCGCACTTGGTCGAAATCCTCTCTTGATTAACCAACGCGCCCTTGTTGGCGTTAAGACAACAAGTAGACGAAAGCAATCATGATATGGTTAATATGTCGACTCAACAAATTGGTGCGTGTTCAATCCTTTGATTCGAATACAAATACCGATTACCAAATGTTAGCAAACCAAATGGGTAGGATTGCGAGACTTCTTGAGTGGCTCCTACAGAAACAATAGGCGATTACCCAATGGTGGGAATAATGCGCCTAATACCCCACAGAGATCGATTCATCGCCGAAGCCGTGCAATTATGGGCGAACAACAAGGGTGGGAAACCACGTCCCTGAAGTGGTCATGGTAAATCGAAACCAAAATGTCGACGAAGTGGTTCGACAAGTGCAACGAAATAACGTTTGTGCTCAAGACAACATAGCCACCTTGGTAGAAACCATAATGGCGCAGAATGGCCTTAACGTAGGGTTTACACAGCCTAATTTCATATCGCCCCTGTGTGAATATATCTTACAGCAGAATTGCAGGGGTTGGAAAATCCCTAAATTCACTAAGTTTGGGGTGACACCAATGAGTCCATCGTCGAACATATTGCCGGTACATGATCGAGGCGGGGACATAGCCCAAAATGAGAGTTTGAAAATGAAATATTTTCCAAATTCTCTAACTAAGAATGCCTTTACGTGGTTTACCACTCTACCCCCGGTTCCATATATACATGGGGGCAATTAGAAAAGGCTTTTCATGAGCGATTCTACATGGGCGATCGAAAATTAGTCTTAAAGAATTGGCTAGTGTTCGACGTAAAGTGCCCTGAAGCCATTGATGACTATCGAATAGGTTTAGGTGTTTGTTAAAGGCTAGGTGTTTCACACAAGTGCACGAGCATGAGCTTGTCGAAATGGCTGCAGCGGCCTTGATTATTCAATCGAAAGAAGCTGGATACCTCTCATTTGAGAGACATGGCTCGATTAGCCGATAGAGTTCGGCAGTCGAAAGGCTTAAAGAGGAAAAGGCTAGAGTGAGTCAATACAATAGAAAAGAAAACTCGGTTGGCTTTCACAAGAAGAAAAAAGATAGCCTATGTCGATGAGCAATTCGACTTTGCGTTTAGTGATGTCGAATCGAGGAGATAGACGTGGTGAACTTAAGCACCGGTCCTCCCTATGCCTGTAAATTATTAAGGCTCGCAAATGGGAATAATCCGTGGAGCCAAAGAATGATAGATTTGTGCCTAAGACATACACTTTTGATGTTACTAAATGCAATGAGATCTTTGATTTATTAGTAATCGATGGCCAAATCATAGTGCCAAACGGCACTGAAAGTTCCTCCTCTCGAGCAGAGGAAGAAAAAGGGTTATTGTAAGTTTCATAATTTTTTGGGACATACAACCGACCGCTGTGTGTGTTTTTCGAGGGGATATGGTTGAAAGCAATCGAAGAAGGAAGGCTCAAATTTGGGGACAAGAAAAATAAAGCACCTATGCAAATCGATTGACCCACTTCATCAAGTGGAGGCTATGTCTGCAGAACCAGTGGAGATGAATATCAATATGGTGGATGCTAAAATGGTGGATTCTCCAAAGCCTATCAAACCCTCGGTTGACAAAATCAAAAGTGTAGTGCGAGAAGGGTGTTCTTTGTACAACATGTCACTCGGGAAGAATATAATGAGAAGGTACAACACATGTACCCCAAGGTGAGGAAGAGTGATAGACTTCACGAGCAGTGTAAACCGAGAAACTCGAGGTCATGTTGTGCCCAAGGTGTAGTCTTTGTGTTCGATAAGGAGGCGGCTAAAAGTGTCGAATCTTTGTGAGGTTCGACAACCTCTAAAAGGAAATGGCGGACAAGAGGCCAAACTTTAGCTTTAAAAGAGGGACCTTCCTTACAAGGTCAAAAGCTCGAACAAGGCTTCGACAAGCAAACCACGATTTCTTTGGCAAGCGCAGTGAGCAAGAAGGAATTCGTGTTATACGCTCTCTGCTAAGCCATTTATTCCAAGAGCGAGATCTCTCCAACGAAAAGTGGATACACGCTGGTGTAGACACTATAGGAATCTTTGCTCGAATCTTTGAAACGGTCCAAGCCACGTCACGGTGAGGCCGCAAAATATAATTATAAGAATAATTATAAAGGGAAGAATCCCATGACTAAGACCCAATGGCGTCGTTATCGGTAGCGTTCGAAGAAGAAGCAAAGATTTGTCGCTTTACGACGAGAAAACGCCGAGAAGGTTCAAAAGCGGCTAAGAGTATGACATCTAGAGCCGTGGGAACGCATTTAAAGTAAACATCGTTCTTCGCCAATCGGGTAAAGGTTGGAAATAAGGCTAAAGGAAAATCTATTGTGATAGAGGAACCTACAGAGGCTGCATTGGAGAGAATTTTTCCTCCATTAACATCATTGAAGAAAGAAAGCGCCGTTCGACATGGATGAAAGCGTTACTTCGGATTTGAAGACTCGAGGCCGGTTCGACGTCATCCGCAACGCGTGTCCATCCATTACGCCCGATGAGTATGACGCAGCGATTCTGATGCAAATGATGTCGAAGAAGACTTCATTGGAGATATGGCTAATCACAAGCCAATGTGCTATTATGTCATGAACAACATTTGCGCGTCGAAGAAGCGGATGGCCACTTTCGAAAGGCCGACGAGGCATGCAACATCATCCGAAGCCTTTGTACGTCCAAGCCAAAGTTAATGGTGTGGGTGTCAATAAAATATTGGTCGATGGAGGTGCCGCTTGTCAATCGATGCCTCGTGCCATCTTTGCAGACGATAGGGATGTATGATACAGACCTTAGGCCCCATAATATAGTGTTGCCTAATTATGAGGGTAATCGCCGGTCTTTGGGGGCCGTTGAAGTGGAAGTGGTGGTAGGAACTCATCGGAAGGACTACCATGTTCTTTGTCATCGCTTCAAAGCAAGCTATAATCTGCTCCGCGTAGAGAGTGGATACATGGGGTAGGAGCTGTCCTTCAAGCCTACACCAGAAGCCGGTAATGTGGAAGGAAGATGGTCTTGTGGAATACGTTGAAGCAGACCAAAGTTACTTCCTTGCTGACGTAAATAATGTCACCAAGGAAAATTTCGAAAAACAAATGGCGAACATTGCGCCATGCTCATCTTCTAGCCAAGCATATATCTCTTCAGATAATGTGCTATCCTCTGTTACTTTATACCCAACACATGGGTTCGTGTGGGAAAGAGAGGTGATAGAAGGTGCAAATGTCTATCCTGATGGTGTGTTACCTCCGACAGGATGGGACACTGACTCTTAAAAAGTTTTAGATGTCAGTGCCCAACGTTTGGGATAGAATTACGGCTTACATGGCCGAAAATAAAGAAAAAACGGCTTTGGAAGCCGAAATAAACCAACAAACAATGGCTGTCGAAGCCATAACTTCATCTGGAGAAAATGGTGAAGTCATAGATGGCAAGCTTGATTGCATTTATGATGACGAACCATTAGGTTTTGAAAAAGACCCTAAAGATTCGACAAAGCGCATGCAAGCTCAAGATCCAGTGGAGGAAGTGGATTTGGGAGACGGCTAACCAAAAGGCCAACATACATTAGTGCACGCCTTGATCGCTGCCAAAACCCAAGTTATTTCACTTCTGCAGGAGTTCAAAGATTGCTTTGCTTGGGAGTACAACGAAATGCCCGGTTTGAGTCGAGAAGTGGTGGAATTGCAAATACCCATTCGACCAGGGAAGAAACCAGTGAAGCAAACACCAAGAAGATTTGCTCCTCCAATATTGGCTAAGATCAAAGAAGAAATAGAGAGATTTGTTCAAAAGCAAATTCATCGAATCGCTGGTATGTCGATTGGCTAGCTAATATTGTTCCAGTAATGAAGAAAAACGGAAAACTTAGAGTTTGCGTAGACTTTAGGGATCTAAATAATGCAACACCTAAGGATGAATACGCAATGCCTGTAGCAGAAATGCTAATAGATTCAGCAGCAGGATTTGATTATCTCGGTATGCTAGATGGCTACTCGGGGTATAATCAAATTTTTATTCTTTGAAGAGGACGTGTCAAATTGACTTTTCGATGTCCGGGGCATTGGGTGTTTATGAATGGGTAGTAATGCCCTTTGGGTTGAAAAATCTTTGGTGCCACCTATCAAAGAGCAATGAATTCTATGTTTCATGATTTTATTGATGATTTTATGCAAGTATACATAGATGATGTGGTGGTTAAGTCATCCTCGAAATTGGTCATTTAGACCATCTTCGACGTTCTTTCGAACGAATGAGGAAATATGGATTGAAAATGAATCCAACCAAATGTGCTTTACGTATGCGTGCGGTGAATTCTTGGGTTTTGTAGTGCACAAGAAAGGCATTGAGATCAACCAAAATAAGACTAAAGCAATTATGGAAACGAAGGCTCCTTCGACCAAGAAAGAACTTGACTACTCTGAGAAAAATCAATTTCCTTCGCAGATTTATTTCAAATCTAAGTGGCAAAACACAAGCTTTTTCGCCATTCTTTGAGTGAAGAAAGAAGATGCATTCAAGTGGGAGCAGGTTCACCAAGATTCTTTCGACGCAATCAAGTCTTATTTGGTCAAACCACCAATTTTATTGCACTGTTATTGGAAACAAATTGCTAAAGTTGTATATAGCGACACGATAACACAATAGGTAGCATGTTAGCGCAAGAGGATGATAGTGGTGTCGAAAGACCCATTTATTACCTTAGTAGGGTTTTGATTGATGCTGAAACTAGGTATAGTCCAATAGAAAAACTATGCCTTTGCTTGTATTTCTCTTGTACAAAATTGAAGCAATATATAAAGTCAGCGGATGTTTATGTTTATTCGCATTTTGATGTAATTAAACATATGTTGTCAAAACCAATGTTACATAGTCGAATTGGAAAGTGGGCTTTGGCTTTGCTAGAATACAACTTAACGTATCAGCCCCTTAAATCAATCAAAGGACAAGTGGTTCTTCGATTTCATAGTGGACCACTCTGTTGTCGAACATGAAATACATTCGTTAGACATACGTCCTTGGAGACTATACTTCGACGGCTCAAGCCATAAAAATGGAGTGGGTATTGGAATATTAATTATTTCCCCAGAGAACATTCCAACGAAATATAAATTTAAAATTCGAGACTCTTGCTCCAATAATGAGGCTGAGTATGAGGCCCTAATAGTAGGCCTTCAAATTTTACTCGAATTGGGGGCAAGCCATGTCAAGTAAAAGGTGATTCACAACTAGTTGTCAAACAATTGACAAAAGAATACAAGTGCATCAGTGAGCACCTTATTAAATATTTCATCATTGCCAACACGTTGCTAAAAAGGTTTACATTTGTACACCTAGAACATTTACCACGAATTGAAAATCACGTGGCGAATGAGTTGGCACAAATTGCCTCAGGCTACAAGGTATCAAAACAAAGCTTAGAAGAGTTAATTGAGATAAAAGATAAACTAATCTCAGAAGACTCTCTCTATAATACTACTACTTCGACGCTAGTGTCAACACCAAAAATTGGGGGGGCAATAAGTGCAAATGAGATACGCGTAAAAACGCCACATTTTCGACGATGTTGACTTAGCAGAAATTTTTGCTATTGACAACATGGCTGATGATGATTGGCGCAAACCCATTGTAGAGTATTTGCAAAATCCTACAGGGGACACTAATAAAAAAGTAAAGTACAGAGCTCTAAGCTACGTGTTAATTGGAAACGAATTGTACAAGCAAACTCCTGAAGGGGTACTATTAAAATGTCTTAGTGAAAATGAGGCATATTTAGCAGTTTCGATACACACAGTGGAGCATGTGGCTCACATCAAGTAGGCCACAAAATGAAATGGTTGTTATTTCGACAAGGAATGTATTGGCCAACCATTTTAAAAGATTGCATAGAATTTGCTAAAGGCTGCCAAGAATGCCAAAAGCATCTTTCGAATCCAAAGATGTGCACGCAAATGAATTGCATTCTATAGTGAAACCTTGGCCATTTAGAGGTTGGGCTCTAGATGTAATTGGAGAAATAAAACCAACGTCGTCGAAAGGCCACGGGTACATCTTGGTAGGGATTGATTACTTTACTAAGTGGGTAGAGGCGTGACCTTTAGCCAACGTTGATCAAGAAGCGATGATAAGGTTCATTCAAAACCATATCATTTACAGATATGGAATACCGAGAAACCATTACTACGGACCTGCTGCACTGTTTTTACCGGTCGAAAAATGGTAGATTTATTCGCTTGAAATTGGTTTCAAGTTGTTGACTTCGACACCATACTATCGCGCAAGCCAAACGGTCAAGTAGAGGCTGCAAATAAAATCATTATTAACTTGATCAAAAAGCACGTTGGACGTAAGCCTAAAAGTTGGTACGCTTCTCTTGACCAAGTGTTATGGGCTTGTCGAACGTGGCCTAAAGAGTCTATAAACACTACTCCTTACGGAGTTAACATTTGGGCACGATGCGGTGTTACTGTGGAAATTTGTTTACAATCAACAAGGATTGAAACAATGTGAAATTCCCTTTGATCACTATTGGGATATGATGATTGATGAATTAGTTGATTTAGACGAAGAAAGGTTGTTAGCTTTAGAGATGCTTATTCGACAGAAAGAAAGAGTAGCTAAAGCCTACAATAAAAAGGTTAAGTTAAAAACCTTTGAGGAAGGAGAGTTAGTGTGGAAAGTCCTATTACCTATGGATAAAAATGATAGAGTTTTAGGCAAATGGTCACCAGGGTGGGAAGGCCCATTTCGCGTGTTGCGATGCTTTTCGAATGGCGCTTATGAAGTCGAAGAGCTAGGTGACGAAAATAGAATCTTTAGAATAAATGGCAAGTATTTAAAGCGATACAAGCCAACGTTAACTGAGATAAAAATTGAGCAATTATAAATAAACGAAAATTGTTCATAAATGGCAATGTATAAAGAAATGTCAAAGTTACACACCATTTTTAGAATTCTAAACTATTACGATCTCGAAGTTCGACAAAGTGGCCTTATGCCTCTCCATAATGCTAACACTCAAAGAGATAGAAGTGTCGAGAAGGTGCGACTCTTTGTCGAGGTCGGCAAGAATGGCTTGATGCGCGTCAATCTTCTCCAAATGCTCTATAGCCGCCAATGCCTTGGTGGTTTTGGTGGACGAAGAAGCAAAGACTCATTCTTTCGCGATCAAGGCCCTTCCGATGCTTAGCGTTTGGCGACTTGAGTTGAAGTGTCTTTATCTCTTCGTCAATACGCGCAATCTCTCGCATCCCATTCAGCGATTGCTTTCTCATCGTTAGTCGCTTGGGTTCGAGAGCCTCGATGTCGTCTTGATCGGCCTTGAGAGAGGCGAGTTCTACTCGCAGAGTTGAGCCTCTTGAACCTTACGCTTGAGGTGGTCGGCCGTTGGTTGATTAGAAGGAAAGTTGCTCAAAAATGGGGCCGAATTCCATGAAGAATGAAAGGATGTTTTGAGGAGGGTCCAATTTGGTGATCTTGTGAATGAGGGATTTTACCTCAAGATACAGATGGGTCATTCTCAATGGTCGCCACCAAATCTCCTTCTAACACCTTCGTCTTTGGTGGCGAAGCAAAGCTTTCGACCGATCTCTGGTTGATAGAACTTAGAGAGGTGTTCAAGAATCGCAAATCAAGCGGCTCGACGAGCTCTTGAGACTCAACATGATCTTCAAGGTCGCCAAGGATTCGTCTTCTTTAGCTCGGGCCTAACTCTTGATCGCTACTTGTGTTGTTGGACGACTCTCCGCGAAGCACCTTGATCTCGCAGAGTTCCTCCACTCTAGGCTCCTGCGGTTACGGATCGACCATATTTTCTTCAGAATTTCGACGAGGTAGCCATCGCTCGTCTTTCGACGTCTGGAATGTTAGGCTCTGGAGCTTGGACGTTCTCTTCGACGACCGCTTCTACCCTCACATTGGGAACAAGCTCTTCGAAAGGAGGAATCCTGTGGTCGCGACAAGTGCACGAAAAACCTCTTTCAAAGATCACACCTTGAGGCGAAGAAGAAGGAAAGGAAGCATTGGAGCCGACAATTCCCGTTCGGCAACCTCAACCAAAGACTCGACGCCAGGATTCTCGACGAGCAGTCCACCTACCTGTTCACAATAAGTAATACCACTTAAGTAAAAACGGGAAAAGTGAGATCAAAGAGTTTCGAAATGGCGTCGAAAGGAAAGTTACCTCGTGTACCTTAAGCCTCTTGATTGGAGGAGAAGAAGGTGATTCAGAAGGCTCGGCGATGGTGATGCCTTGAGCTGCCCTTTGGGATTCAGGTAAGGCCCTTTTCTTCGACCTCTGAGTGAGAGGAATGTTGTCATCACTTTTAGTGTCCTGCAAAAGAGATCAAGTTATGGTACAGGTGATGCCACAAGAAAGTGAATGATAAAATCGAAGAGAAAGTTCGACGCGTAGTAAGGTATGCAGTACCTCAGAGCTGGAGGGAATAACCAATTTCTTCTTGGCTTTAGGCTTTTGAAGAGTTTTAGTTGTTTGGGTTGTCACCTGGAGGGAATATCTAGCATGAGTAAAAGCCATAGTCAACAAACAACTTGAGATGAGTGGAAAGTGCCATACCTTTTTTGGAGGATTGTCTGGAATGGGATTTGATGCCACTGTCTTTGTAGCTTGGGGAGAAGATTTTGATGTGGTAGCTTTGCCCACCTTGACCTTCAACTTTGTGACAGGTTTTTCTGAAAATGTCGAAAACATTGGTAAGCAATTGGAAATGAAGCCAAGTTATAAGCGGTTAAGGCTAAAAAAGCTTTGAGTGTCGAAAAATGTTTACCAGTGTTGTTGAAGGAAGGTCGCTACCAATCTCTTCACAATGTTGCCGTGAAAGGTATCAATGGCTTCCCAGTAATTTCGTGGTGTAATAACCGGTCCACCATTCATGAAACTTCACGAAGACATGAAAACCTTGGATTGAATTTGAGAGGTTCAAAGTTCAAGGCTTTGTAGTGAAATTTCTTGAAGGCTTGTTTATAAGCAACTTCGATTACGGACTTAAAAACTCTCGCTTTGTGAAAGCATCTCTGCAGTGGTGGCGAATTTGACAAAGGCCAAACCGCTAGCAAGATAACTTGGGAAATATCTAGTAATTCCCAAACTATTTTTTGTCTTGCTGGGGGTGAGCCTAGTGGAGAGGACAAAGAGAGAGAGGTAAGCTTGCCAAACCCGGTTAACTTCCTCAGCAGGATCGCGATGGAAGAAGGAAATGGTTGTTTAAACCATCTTTGGACCACAAGACCTTTGGAGAAAAGGAGCCATTGAATCGGTGAAGGTGGTACAGTTCAGGAAAATTTCAAAATAGGCTAGAAAGGATTCCTCAGCAGGGAGAGTTGCTTGCTTAGGCCTAAACTGAGCCAATCGAATCCGCCGAGTCTTCTTTGTTCTCCACGATTAGTCGAAAGCGGACTTGGGGATATACAAGTTTAGTCGAGACTCGAAAGTGGCCAATGACCCACAAGCGCAACGACCATAGTGGGCCGCGAAGCCAAAAACTTGGTGGCGGTTCATTCTCCTTGAACTCTATAACGGCATTATCAAGCTGCTGATAGAGGGAGCCTAAAATCAACTTGGCCAGGTTGATGTCTTCTCGATCATGGAGTTGACATGCCAAGGGGACGTAAGTTTTGGAGACTTGGAGAGAGCGTGTGCAGAAAACGAAAATAGATAACCACAGAGTCAAAAAGGCTACGTGTTCCATAGCAGACACTTCCTCAGTGTCAAGCTTGTGGTGCTCAGCAATGTAGGGAGCAAAGGTGGCATTGGTGAATTTGAAGCCATAGGTATAGTCAGGACGTGTGGGATCGAAGGTCTCTCCCAAGGGTTTCAGACCCGTAATGGCAGCCACATCTAGCAGAGTGGGGGATAACATGCCACATTTCAGGTGAAGGCTATGGGTGGAACTGTCCCAGAACTGCATAGCAGCCAAAAGTAGGGTGCTATCGTACTTGGGCCCATACCTAGACAATTGCATGAGGTCGAAGATGCCTTGTTTTTTCCAGGTTTTGGCTTTCTTGGCTTCTATTTTGTCAAGCCAGTCTATGTAGTTTTGCTGGTCGAGCCTAGGAGCAGACCTAAAGACCCTAGAAGGGTTAGCCAGAAACTCTAAATGAAAAGGGGTTTCAAAGAAAGAGTCTAGGTTGAGACGAACATGGTGGGAAAAATCTCGAAACCTCGTAGTTTCTAACAAGATGTCGGGAAGAGGACCCAAATAGGCATGAGTGTAAATCTCGTGAAGGGATTAATACCTTGGTTTGCCATTGAGTAGATCGTTCGTCGTTGATGTCAGGTTCATCAACGAAGCCATCTAGGGTTTGGGTGTTTCTGGATTCATCGTTCTTCTTTGAGCTCTCAGGTCGCGTCATTACAGCAGATGATGAAGCCATGAGTAAAGAAAAGTGAATACAAGGTGGAATCGGGTGTAGACTAAAGAGAAGAGACGAAAGTTTGAAACTTTAGTGATTTTGGAATCTTTTGCAAAACGAGAGAAGGGAAAGTGCGAGAAAGACTTCACAAAGGTTCAAACCGAGTAAAGAGGAATTTGAAGGGTTGTGGCCGTTTATATATGTTTGGAAGTAAATGATTTATTGCACGTTCGCCATAACCCACACGTTCATGACGTTTGGGAGGCGTGATGGCCCACCAACTATGCAACGTGTGCCAATAAAAGCGGTTCGTTTTACTGCGCAAGTAATGATAGTTGTCTTTTCGACCCTTTCGTTGAAGTGCAAAAGGCGCAAAAGTGACCATTGCACGATATTCAAAAATGCCTTTTCTTAACTCCTTTCCTTATTCCGTCGAAAAAGCATTTTTTGGGGCAATCTGTTACCTCAAAATTTCGACGATTGCATTAAATAAAGCTTTAAATGGGGTGACTTCATATTTAATATTGTTACGTGGGCCATAGGTCGAAGTATTCAAGTCGGTGCACCATGATTTCGACAGAAAAGCGACAAGGGCAAGGAGTGCAAGCGATCTTCGACAAGCTTAGCTCTTAAAGCCACGAAGCAAGGAATATTCGACAAGCGAGGACACGACATTTCGCGAGTTGGGCTCAACATTTCGTCAAGCGATCGACAATGGGTCATCGAAAGTGCAGAGCAAAGCAAAGTAGTGGCGGTTACTCCCGTAGTTTTAGGAGGCAGTTACCTTTTCTCCCACGATTGTTCCTAGGAGTATAAATACCCCTTTGTAATAGGAAACAGGGGTCACCACATTTTACAAAAACGCTGGGAAACTCAACTTCCAAGTCAACGAGAAACACGAGTGAAACAGATCATTGTATGTGTTGGTGAACCACTTTTATTTCTTCATTTAATGCAAAGTCTTTACTTTCTTTTTACGTTTGTTGCATTTATTGCTTTTACTTCGCTTTCAAGTTACTTCTTTCTACCATTCTCTGTTCTTACGTACTTCAAGAAACACAAACTCAATGGCAATTGTCAAAGAGATTTTCTAGTTTGATCTCACAGTCTCGATATTGAAAACTAGTGATTGTTTGCTAAAAACACCAGCAAACACCATGTTATTGTTAAATTTACAAAAACAATATAATTATCTATTAATAAAAAATAACGAGATATCATTAAGTCTATATTACCTTTTCCTTTTCCTAGATAAAATTTTGTTTGCAATTCGCGTCTTGGTATTTTTTTCCCGACGAATAGTAATTTCATCATTATGATCTTTTCTAAAATATACAACATCCTCTATAGAAGTATTTTCCCCTATTATTGGTTCTGATGTTCTGAAGAAAGGGTCGTCCTCAACACCAACATCATCATCGTTGTTAAACACAAATTTTTTGTCAGTCAATAGAACAATAGACCAATTGATATTAACTGGATCAGTGACATAAAACACTTGTTGAGCTTGCGATGCTAAAATAAAAGGTTCATCTTTATATCCTAACTTGTTGAAATTCACCCGCATGAACCCCGATTCATCAATCAGTAAACCAAGATTATTGTCAACCCATTCACATTTGAACACGGGCTCTGAAACATATTGTAATCCAACTCCCATATGTGTTCAATGAAGCCAAAGTAAGACATATTCACATATATGGGATTTTGTCTTTGCTAACTTGGATGCATGCATAGAATGAGCTACAAGAGTCACCCCACTATTTTGCATTTTACTCGATTATATTGTTCTTTTGTATAGAAAGTGCACTCGTTCATTTGATAGTTGTTGTAAGAGAAGACATGTATATTTGGACCTTTTGCTAACCATCTCAATCTTTTTGAAATTGAAGTAGGATTCAAACACACTCACCATCAATGTGATGTTTTAGCCACACTATGAAACTCCTATTGTGTTCTTTTGCTAACCAAACTTGCTTCTTTCAGGGAATTGACTCTTAAGAATCTCCTTGTGCTTGGCAACATATGAATCAACCTCACTATCATTGTGAAGAACGTACAAGTGTGCTTGCTCTAGTTCTTTCCTTGATACCATCACTAATTTAGTTCTGTCATCCCTTTACTAATCCTTCCTATATGACGAGACCTTCGCATCCCACGAGAATATTCAAGACTAGATAGATAACCCATGCAAAACTCAATAGCCTCTTCAACTATGTAGCGCTCAACAATACAACCCTCAGGTCGTGATCGATTTTTCACATATCCTTTTAATATCTTCATGTAACGCTCAAACGGATACATCCATCTCATGTAACATGGGCCACACAATTGTGTCTCTCTAACCGGATGAACTATTAGATGAATCATTATGTCAAAAAGGAAGGTGGGAAATACATCTCAAGCTCACACAAAGTGATGATAATTTCTCTTTGCAATGTTGGCAACTTTCCAGGGTCAATCACTCTACTACAAATCGCCTTAAAGAAGAAACAAAGTTTGGTTAAGGTCTGACGCACTTTCTTAGGCAAAATGAATCGTATACCAATGGGTAGCAAATGCTCCATGAGAACATGACAATCGTGGGACTTTAGAGACTTTAACTTGAGGTCTTTAATCGATACAAGAGTCGCCACATTTGAAGAGTATCCCTCTGGAACTTTAACTCCATGAAGAAACTCACAAATGACGTCTTCTCCTTTCTAGATAGAGTATGAGTCACGGAGGTAGATATGTACGTGTACCCTTCTTTACCGGGCCCAATTCAGGTCTCAAACCCATACTAACCAAATCCAACCTTGAGTTGATGGTATCTTTAGTCTTACCCGGCATATTGAGTAAGGTACCAATGACACTTTCGAAGACATTCTTTTCAACATGCATCACATCAATGAAATGCCTTACATATAATGACTTCCAAAGATGGCAACTCAAAGAAAATCGACTTTTCTTCCACCCCGTTTGGCAAGCTCTCCCGCAAAAGGCTTCCCAAATTTAATGTTCAAATCTTCCACCTTTTCAAATACTGTTCGCACAAAGGCGGGGAGCTCTACGTGTTTCTGTATTCCCATCAAATGCCTTTCTCCACAAACGATAGTGATGAGTTGATGGCAAAAATCTACGATGACCAAGATAGATATTCTTCTTACCATGTTCCAACCACATCCAATCTGTGTTATCTTCACATATAGGGCATGCACACGCCTTTCTTGTACTGTATCTGGATAGATTGCCGTATGCGCAGAAAGTCGTTAATTGTGCCAAAGATCATAGCCCTCGTGGTGAAACTTTCTTCTCGAACCCATCATACACCTCTACCCCGTCTCCCACATTTGCTTCAAGTCTTCAATTAAAGGAGCCAAGTATACATCAATATCATTTCTCGGTTGTTTGGGCCTGTAAATTAACAAAGACAAAGATCATATATTTGCGTTTCATGCAAAGCCACGACTTGTAAGTTATAAATCGCCAAAATCACGGGCCATGTATTGTGGGAGCTACTCTCGATACCGTGCGGGTTAAATCCATCGCCAGACAATGCAAGGCATAGGTTTCTCGGGTCATCCCGAAATTAGGATACTCAATATTAATTTTTTCCATTGCGGAGAATCTACGTGTCGTCGAGCATACCATCTTTAATCCTTTCATCCTCATGCCATGTCAAGTGTTGTGCATCTTCCGAACTACGATACATGCGCCTAAATCGAGGAATTATAGGAAAATACCACAACACCTTTTCTCGAGCAGACTCTTTCTTCTTATACCGCTGTGCATTACATTTAGGACACGACTTTAACAACGCATGTTCATTCCAAATAAAATGCAATCATTCGGACAAGCGTGTATCTTCTCATAGTTCAAGCCAATAGACCCCAACATTTGCTTTGCATCATACGTCCGAGAAGGAAGCACATTATCATTCGCAACATTTCTTTCGAAGTGCGAGTAAATCGGTAAAGCTCTTATCCGTCCATCCGTGGCGAGTTTTCAAGTTATACAACTTGATCACACCCAATAATTTTGTGAATTCGAGACAACCCGCATACAATGGTGTCTCTCGCATCGCTTATCAACTTCTCAAACATTTCAGACAATCATTAAGATCCTCTTCAACCACCTTTGCCATCTCTTCAAATTCGTTCGCATCAAATGAATGTGTCCCGGTGTCAACCCGTGGCGCATATCTCTTACTAATATCATTCATATTTGAAGATTCACCTTTTTCTCTCACGTGCATTATCCAACAAGTGTAACTTTGATCAATTCCATTCGCCTTTAAATGTCGTGCCAACTCCTCTGCGAAGAATCGATTTTACATAACAACACCTTAAACAAGGACATTTCATACCACTAGAAGTCCCTAAACGCTCAACAAAGACAAATTCACAAAATAATCCACTCAAATGCATACTCCTTGGACAAACGATTGGCGGACATCCAATTTCTATCCATAATTTCCAAATATTTATAATAAAATCTCGAGAAGAGAACTTTAACATATGACCCATCAAGCAATTCGAATATAATGAAGAATCAATTCATATAAAAAAACAAACAAAATTTCCTCTTTTAAAATTTTTTCAATTCCACTCCTTATTTTCCCAAGCTATATCTATCTCATATTCTATTTCTATTCTCGGTCCTTTGGTCAAGACAAAGGAACCATAGTCTAGTCTTCCAAATAATTAATGAACTTAATTAATTTATGTGTAACAAGAAGAGGCTAGTGGTAAAAAAAAAAAAAAAGAGTCTAGTGTGCACAAGTGACAAAACTAATATATTTCTAAACTAGAACCCACAATTAATATCTAACAAGAAACAGAGAAAGGAACAGAAAACTCACCAATGTTGTCTGAGTGAGAGACTGAGAAAGATGATGTTCACTGAGAGAGATGATTTTCGTTGAGAGAGATGATGTTAATTTGCATTAGGGTGTTAGGGTTTTGCGTTTCTGGGTGAGTGATTTTGCGTTTCTGGGTGAGAGTGTTAGCTGAGAGAGGGAAGTAGCTCAATGGGAAACGAAAAAAAAATTATTTAACCATACCTAGCGTTTTCTAAAAAACGCTAGGGATCTATCTAGCGTGTTTTCTAAATACCTAGCGTTTTAAATAAAAGCGCTAGGTATCTATCTAGAGTGTTTACTAAATACCTAGCGTTTTATAAAAAACGCTAGGGATCTATCTAGCGTGTTTTCTAATTGGCTAGCGTTTTGAATAAAAGCGCTAGGATCCGTCTAGCGTGTTTTACGAATACCTAGCGCTTTCTAAAAAACGCTAGGGATCTATCTAGCGTGTTTTCTAATTGGCTAGCGTTTTGAATAAAAGCGCTAGGGATCTGTCTAGCGTGTTTTCTAATTGGCTAGCGTTTTGAGTAAAAGCGCTAGGGATCTGTCTAGCGTGTTACCTAATGGGTAGCGTTTTACTTTAAAACGCTCCTAATGGTGTAGTGTGTTATTAAAATGGGTAGCGTTTTTTTATAAACGCTAGTAAAGGTGGCGATCTCTTTTTACAATTCTGGCGTAGTGTAAGCTATCAAAAACTGGCAGCACACCATTTCATGATCCTTTTCTCTATAGATCTGCTGTAGGTGCCCTCCAATATGCTACAATTACACGGCCAGATATTTGTTTTGTTGTCAATAAAGTATGTCAATTCATGGCAGCTCCACTTGACTCTCATTGGGTTGCGGTTAAACGCATACTTAGATACCTCAAGGGTACTCTCTCCCTATGAATTCACCTCAAACCATTTACTACTTCTCCAATCAGTCTTTCAGCATTCTGTGATGCTGATTGGGGCTCGGATGCAGATGATAGACGTTCAACCTCTGGCGCCTGTGTGTATTTGGGAGGAAATCTTGTGTCTTGGTGGGCCAAAAAGTAACCAGTTGTGTCACGTTCAAGCACTGAAGCCGAATATCGTGCCATGGCCCTTGCTACCACTGAGTTACTTTGGCTTCAATCCCTCCTCACAGAACTTGGCATTCCTTACTCTGCTCCTACTGTTTACTGTGACAACTTGAGTACAATTGCTCTAGCTCACAATCAAGTACTCCACTCTCGCACCAATCACATGGATTGGACCTGTTCTTCCTCCGTGAGAAGGTTCTTCAAAAGCAATTGCAAGTGAAATATGTTCCAGGGACATCACAGTATGCAGACATCATGACCAAACCTCTTCCAAATACTAAGTTTGCATAATTCAGATCCAAGCTTGCTATTTGTTCCACTCACAGCTGAGCTTGTGGGGGGAATATTAAAGGAAGAGTTAAAACTCCTCTTATATAATGATTAACTCATGTAATTAGCTTTAGTTAGACTAGTGTATAAGTAGTTAGTTAGGCGGTTATGTCAGTTTTAGAGAGGCTAGAATCTGTTGAACTTGTAACAGATCTAACAAACTAATATTGAGGTGTATATATAGCACCACCCTGTATTCAAGAACTAAAGCAATGAAATTCACTATTCAATACAATTCACAAAGTGTCCTTTATCATTTTTTTATCAGTATTCCTGGATTTTAGAATATTTCTTTGTGTTGTATTTGCTGAAGTGAACTACACCATAATTGTTTATATTTCTTTGTGTTGTATTCTTGGTTTTTTGTGATTTCAACATTTACTTCATCATGTCATGTGTTGTGGTAGTTAGGTCGAATCTCTTGAGTCGCTTTTGTTAATGTGTAATTCGTGACATTTGTTTAAGTGATGAATTGTAATTATAAACAGTAATTTTAAAGGATGATAAATTGATTCAAATGATTTAATTTTGAAATTATTAATTATGTTGGGCGAAAAATGTTGAGGTTCCGCAACCATAGAATGGCTATTAGAAAGTTTAAGCTTAAAATGTATAACTTTCAAGACATGTCAAAAAATGTTGATCTTTGGTTGAAGTTGGCCAGTGAAAGTGGTGTTGAGTTGATAGAGCTCTACCAACATTATAATGATTGCAAAAGGGATGAAATTCAGGACCAGTGTTATGTCTTTCCAATGAGTGTTATCGAAGCCAAATCACTTACTATGTTGGAGTTGAGTGGGAGAATTAGAGTTGATCTAACAATCAAGAATCATCAAATGACATTTTTCTTGTTGAAAGTATTATCATTGGACAATGTTTGTTTCAAGACATCTCATTTCTTGTTGTCCTTTGATTGAATATATAAATTTGAGGGCATGTTCTTTATACCCTATTGGCAACCATCTATGAAGCCCCGATACGCGATACGATACGATACGGATACGGGAAAATTTTGAAAATCAAGATACGACACAGTTGGGATACGTTAATAAAAAAATTAAATTAAAATTTAAATATATAAAAATATACAAAAAAATAAAATGGAATAGAAACGCAATTAGAAAAAAAACAAAGATGAAAAACAAAAATATTGTATTTTATAAAGATGATTTTTTTTGCACAAATAGATAAAAAAATCACAAAAAATATATGGAGGAAAGGAAGAGGACAACCGACACATATATGTATGAGTGACTAGTCATAAAAAGTAGGGGCGAACAAGTAACTGAGACCACCTGAAATGTATAATTCGTAAAGATGATTACGTATAATTCGTAGGGGCGAACAAGTAACTAAGTGTTGGTGGCACGACTTGAAAGGTGTGAGAGACACTAGCACTATGAATATTGGTGAGAATGTTGACTTTAAGACCATGATAGATGCCTGGGAAAATTCTGGATATCCGAAATTTGTTAAATTTAAGCTAGAATTTTAATGGTATTGTCATTAGCTAATACTAATAGACATATTTTCTAAGAGGTTTTTTTTACTTCATAGTAAGAAGTACACATTTTTTCTTTTATTTGAGAAGTCAATCGAAGGTCTTGGATATGTGAAAAAAGGAAAATTTCCCCTTCCCGTAATTTCATCAATTTGTCAGTCAATGATCATGTCCAACTCATTCCTACTCTACTGCACCAATATACATCACCCACTTTGTCTTTATTGACTATTGTTACAATGAAAAATGTTGATAGTATAGGGGTATCAAAAGAACCAACGTTAAATTTTTTATATTTAAAAAAACTGCATTTAACATCATTAGTATTTTTTTTGGTAAAATATGTTTTTAATCCCTATAAAATCGGTCCTTCTAAGTTTAGTCCATAAATTATCGAAATAGGTGTTTTGGTCTCCATCTTATTTTGCTGTTTTTATTATTAGTCCCTGACGTTAATTATTACTGATTGGGTCGACGAAAGTCATGACTGGACATGCCACATGGACATTTTCATTGATGTGGCGTCCACGTGGCATGCTAACTCACATTTTTTATTAATTATATTTATTTCAATTTTAAATAAAATTATATTAAAGTAGAAATTACAAAAAATAAAATAAAATTATATTTAAAGTAGAAAGAACAGATATGAGAACGGGAAATTTCCAAAAAATGTGAGTTAGCATGCCACATGGATGCCACATCAATTAAAATGTTCACATGGCGGGTCTAGTCATGATTTTGGTAAGCCCAATCAGCAACGTCAGGGACTAATAATGAAAACGACAAAATAAGATGGTACCAAAACACTTATTTCGATAATGTAGGGACTAAACTTAATTAAAAGGACCCTATTTCGTAGGGACTAAGAACATATTTTGCCCTTTTTTTTAAGTTGTTTCAAATATATTTCCGATTGTGTCAGATACCGCTTGATCTAAATAGTACCCCATTCAGAACAAGATTAGACTTTTTTGGTACTATGTTGTCCTATTTTACTACAATTGATGAACAATAATTTATTTACCCAATGTTGTTTCTACAAATTGCATGATAGAATTAAGATACATGATAAAATTGTAATATAGAGTTAGTAATTGTAGATGGGTTTGTCTTGATAAGGGGCCCTAGTTTTTTTTTTTATAAGTCAAAGAATTTTATTTGAGGGGGCACTAGGAGTGCTTCAACCCAATTACAATTATTGTAACCGGTTCATACAGTTCATAGGATTGTTGTTCCACTCCTCAAAATCTAGTGTATTTTGGTCTCTCATCCTATGTGCTATCCACCCCCAAGATAATACTTTTACACGGTTTAGCATTTGTGGTACACTTGGTACACCCCCTCTAAAATTACTCTATTCATCCACATATGGTCCCAAGCTCCCGTGCTTACCACCCCTGTAGTTCCAATCCACGCAAATAACTCATTCCACAATAGAACCGATACCATATAGTGAAAAAACAGTTGTGCAGAATCCTCGTTGCAGCGAAAATAAAACACGCAGCAGACACTGTAATTATTGTAGGCAACCGATCGATTAAAACTCTCCATCCGTGCACTAAAAATTTTGAAGGAGCTGCTTTATTCCAGAATTTTTTTAACAATTTCTTCTCGTCGATAAAGCAGTGAATCCTCATTGTGATGAGTCACCGCAAAGATCTGACGATTTAATAGTATATCTTTGCAGATTCAAGGCAAGCGACCAAATCCACTGATCCTCACTTTCTCTGTCCAAATAGATTGGTCTTAAAGTATTCTCCAATTCTCCAACCATAACCACTTCTTCCTCTGTCAATTGTGATTGCCATTGCAGCTTCCACACCCATCGTTCACCTTCCCATAAATCGAACTCTGCTACTAAGCCATCTGCAGATTCTGTGATCGCGAACAACTGCGGGTATAATTCTGCAAACGTCCATTGACTACACCACCGATCTTGCCAAAATTTTGCCTTATCGCCCTTTCCCAATTTTATCCTTGGCATATCACTAAACCAATTGTTACCATCCAATATGCCTTTATCAATCAATTGTATATCTTTCCACCAAACCGAGCTTTTAGATTGAGACAAAATCCCGTCCTTGCTATATAAACCTTCTAACAATCCCCTCCACAAATTATCTTGCTCTACTATTAGGTTGGAACCACGTGTACTTCTTCCCCAAACAACCCATATCCACCACCCCCATTTCCTCCATGAAGAACTTAAAGTCTTGACTCTCCCTCTCACTGTATCTAATGTTTCTCACTCTCCTCTCTGATCTCCTCAAAACTGTGTTAAAATCCCCCTATAACTCAAAGCCCAACACTCATCCTCTCATTTTCCCTAATTAACTAGCCCATAAGTCCCTTTTACTTCTAGCCGAGCACTCCGAATAGACATTCACAAAGTAACACACCCCAAAATCTAACTGAGCTGCAACCCCAACAAAACCGGATTGAGAGAAAGTAAGAAGAACATTGAGCAAACCTCTACGCCAAAATGATAAAATTCCTTCCGATAGACCGTTAAATGGTAAATAACACCACTTCACATCATCCCCTCCCCACAAACGAGAAATCATTGATGTATCAATCTCCCCAGCAAAACTCAATTTTTTCTCTGTTGACAAGGCTTCTAATCCGCCCAGAATTTTATGCAAGGAGACAAATCTTCTCTTCCTTGGAAAAGGTTGAATCAGCCCAGAAAGATTTTGAATTAGTCATATCCAGCCCAGAATTTAAATAAACCCCTTCGTCAGAACTCGTGCTTTGGGAATTATCATGTGGAGGGTCCATGACAAGGATCAGTTGGGATTCAATAGGAATTGGGGGTACAAAAGGTAAAGGAGGAAGGTCAATGGTTAAGGGAATGGCATGGGGTTCATCATCTGAAAGCAAAAGGTTAGAAGTATGAGAAGTATCATCGGATGGTGAAGGAAGAGGAACGGGAATGAGAGAAAGGGAAGGGGGTGTATTTAAAAATTCAGGAGGGTGAAGACGCAATTGAGAGGCTTCAAGGTTAGAATCAATATCCAAAAGAGGAGAAGGGAGAGCATCGTTGGGCTTCAAAATAAGGCAAGTCTCAGAGGTAGGTTGGTTACTATCTGGGCTAAGTGTATTTGTGGGTATTTCCACTAATGGGCCAGGGGTTTGATCCACATGGTTATTGGTCAAGTGAATAGGGAAAGAAAAAGAGGAACTACTGTTACCATCCCCCACGGTAACATTGACAGAGTTACTATTCCCCTCCACAGTTAACATCCTTTGCACTTCTCCACAATTTGAATTAGTGTTAATTCCCACGATTACCATCATACAGTTAACCTTGGGGTCCGAAAAAGGTGGATCCATGCTACCCACTAACGTCGCCTCCCCATTGGAATGACCAATAGGATTGCTCTGAGAATCGAGACCACTGTTACGCGTGAGAAACTCCAACTAAGGCTCTTCATCTTCCCCGTCGGAGGCTCCCATATCACTGGCGTCGTCCACCCTTATCTCGCCCGAGTCATCGCTGAATTCGCTTCCATCATCGTTTGATTCACTGAGATCCTCAGAACTCGAATTGTACACTTTGATTTCACTTCTCTTGCACCATTGTAGAGGTCCATACCAATCTTCTACAACCTTGATCACAAAGAGTTCTCCATTTATGTTATACCTTTCAACAAATTTTATGATGTCATGAACTTTTGTTCTGATGAGAATCCTGGCTACATCCATAGTTTTCTTCTTTCCTGTATTTTCATCTACATTCAAAAATTCCCCAGTTCCAAAGACAATTCATCTGAAGAAATCATTTGTCCAGGCATGAACCGGTACACCATAACACCTAACCCATGTAAGTCTTTCATTATCTATTTCCCCAGGGCACCATTTCCTTATTTTTTTGAACCAAGTTCCCAGCCAATCTGCAGCATCATTCAAAAGGTCTTCCATCTCACCTTCCTCCAGGCTTTCAAGCAAAACAAGATTGGATCCTAACGGGGTTGCCCTTACTGAAAAATACCCTTGCTGAACAAATTCCTCTTGAATGTTATATGACATCCCTGGGTTCCACACGTCACCCACATAAGCATTCTTGAACTTTCCCATATGTTCTTCATCGACACTGAAGTGTCTATGTTCCCAGGTTCTCCTCGGTTTCCTTGGTGGAATGTAGTTAATGTAACACCCCAATTCTACCCGTTCACTTTATTTAAATATCAGAGTGCGGAAATTAAATCTAACCAGGCAATGGAGTGTCACATACGACATTTTAAAAATCCATACAACGTATAATTAAACGAACGTGGAAAAACACTTCAATTTAGCTTGCATCACCGGATAATAAACGATATTTCAAAATCCACAACATCGTGTTCAAAACAACTAATGCAACAAAACAATTAATAAAGACAGCGTACATCCCCTCCCCGGGTGCTACGTATCAGAGACGACACTAACTCGATAGGTGAAGGAAGAGGAGTCCTTCACTCGCGTGTACCTGCATGTTACCACATAGGGGTAACATTCAACAGAAAGGGTGAGTCCAACAGTATAAAAGAAAACAGGATAAGGAGTATGCTAAGAATCTGGCAGCTATAATTGCCTTAACGCAATGACTCCAATAAACATCTAACAAGGAACAGCGTAAATGGGCAACACCAACGGACAACAACAACACGCATCAACGACAAGCATCAACAACGAGCATCAACAACAAGCATCAACAACAAGCATCGACAACATGATTATGAAGGTGTGTATGAATGCAACCCACAACGACGGGCATATGCATGTGGTACTGGTGTATGGAAAACACATACACTTGTGTGCAAGTATACACTGTCCAAAAACAAGTAGTAAAAAGATCGAACCCACAGAGATTGAAAAACTCACTTTTAAAATCAATATAAAGTAATAAAATGTAAAGTAACAAAGTAACAAAATAATTTTGGATTTTGTTTGATGATCACAACTAAGTTAGAATGCAAAGTAAAAATGTTGATAGTGTAAAAGAGAAAAGCTAGTTGGAATGTCTTTATCAAGTAATTTACTTATAAGTGTTTGATGCAGTATGTGATGCAGCTGCACTGAATGCTGTTGCATTAGCTATGTGCCTTTCGGTCACTTTCTTCAGAGTATCATTACCAGCTCTTATGATCCTTGTTCTATGCAGTAAAGAAATGGTTGTCAATGCCTATCTTGCCTCCTAACAATTATCCAATTTGCTTAAATAAATTCACTCTTGTATTTTAAGTACCCACAATTATCCTATGGACTATACTATCCTATCTCTAGGACTTAGCATGGTTTTCACAAAGTTTTCTTTATGTAAAACACTCACCCAAATTAGTTCTTGAGTTCTTAATTGTAAGCCATTTCTGGTCATTTACAAATCTTACTTATTCTAAGTGATCAAGTTCAAAATAAGTTTGGAAAGATTATCAAGCAAAAACTAAAGTACAAACATACATACATGCATCATACTTACTTAAAAGCTCATTAAATGATTAGAACATTCCAACTAAGAGAGGTTTAGCTAACTATAGACATTGCAAGATATATATAAACTGAATAGACCATGTTTATATAATAGAAATCACAAAAGAGAAACAACAAGAGAAAAGTTACAAATGTTGAAAACCTTTGTATGAAATCTTCTAGCAATGCACTAGCATTACTCCTTAGCACTATACAAACACTATGAAAACGAGTTAAGGAGGATTTGTCAATTCCTTCCTCTTCCTCTAAAAATATAGAAACTAACTATGTATATTGAAATTTTGATCTAACTTATGGATTGTGATATATTTCCAAACGAAGATGTGAGGTCCTTTTATAGCCTTCAAGAGAGGTGCTTCCTTCCTTCATGTTGAAGTAATCTTGAGTGGATTATAGCTGTAGTTACTTTCCAGCAGTTGTTTGCATGGATAAGATCTTTGACAAGTGTATAGGGAGGTCCCATGAGGTATGAACATGTGTCCCTATGTTGATGACTCTTCAAAGCTATCCCTATGGCTATGTGTGAATGGTAGGCGCCTATTATACAAGGTGGGATGACTTCAGAAGACCAAGCATGAGGTCAGCAATTGCAAGTGGATGCTCATGAAGCTGGCTGCTCATTCACCAAGTAGTGAAGATTTGATGCAGGATCAGTGCAGGAGCATTTGATGCAGAAAGCATTGAGACTGCACTGAACAAAAACATCAAACATACCACAATATATCCAAAATGGCTTATTAATAACTATAACCATTCAAATTACTCAAGTTATCATATATCACACTACATCATGACACAACATCATCTACATCAACTTTTTGGTCATATTAGACCCAACAGCAATATCATCAACATGTGGTCATATTGACCCAACAACATCATCGTCAACATGTGGTCATATTCGACCCAACAACATCATCATCAATTAATTATTCATGTTTGACACAACGAAGCATCACGGCACCAAGGCAGCACTAGGTGGCGCCTTAGGGCAACGCCAGCAACACGGGCACAGAGCATTGGCGCCCTGCAGCAACGCAACAGACAACACGCACACTAGCAGCACACATTTGGCGCCGGGCAGAGGTATAACAGTAACACAGTATACTTGCAGCATACACATTTGGCGCCGATACAAAGACAGCTTGCACACCGCGCCACAAGCAAGATAACTTGGGCGCCGAGCAACAACACGATTTACACCGGCGCCACAAACAACACCATTGGGCGCCAGTAACAACACGATTGCACACCGGCGCCACAAAAAAACACAACTTGGCGCGAAAAAGATCACGATTGCACACCGGCGCGCCAACAACGACATACAAACCGCGCCAGTAACAACACGCTTGCACACCCGCGCAACAACGACACAACTTGGCGCCAGTAAAGAACACACGATTGCACACCGGCGCCAAACAACACAACTTGGCATCAGTAAAGCAAACACGATTGCACACCGACACCAAATAAAGACACACTAATCTGGCGCTCGTGGCAACTGCGCTGCTGGGCGCCAAGCAAAGACAGAAGCGGCGCTTATGTAACTCTGCGCGCCACACGGGCGCCAAAGCGAGCAAGAAATCGGGCGCCAGGCAGCTCGCGCGCCACCTTGGCGCTAAAGCAGAGCAAAGAAGATGGCGCCGGCGAAGAACTCGTGTTGCGCCAGTGGCGCTAAAACAAAGAAGAACATGGCGCTGGCAAAGACTTCGTGTTGCGCTGTGGCGTAAACAACAAACAACATGGCGCTGGCAAGAATCGTGTTGCGCCCGTGGGCGCTAAAAACAACGAACAATATGCGCCAAAGAAGAACATACCGCTAGGGCGCCAAACACAACAGCATATGGCGCCTAGTGGCGCCTAAAACACGTTTTCTTGATTTTTTACCAATTCTAACATCAAACAACCTTTTATTTCAGCAACATAATTAGTCACACAACAATTGGGCATTCAATCCACATGTTGACATTTTATCAAACACCTAGCATGCGTTCTAAATTTCACTTATACATTCTATCAAACACTTTATGTGCAACGTTTTACCAACAATCTATTCAAGCCAACAACACTCAAAACAACACCAATTTAATTCAACAACACATTTCATCAAACACTTATTGTTCAACCAATCATTAAATCAATTCAAATAGCAACATATCCAATCACAATTCGTTCAAACATTTTATCAAACCACTACAAGAAAAATGGGTTTTTTTGGCGGATTTTTCCGCCAAAAAACACTCAATTCCGCCGGTAAAATGCTGGTCGCAACGTATTTCCGTGAATTTCGCGGTAATTTCCGCGGATTTTAAGTCATTTCGCGGATTTTTATGGGGAATTTGCGTGATTTCCCAGTACTTTTCGCGGAATTTTGGACTTTTTGGCGGATTTTTCCGCCAAAAATTAATTTTTTTTTTCAAAATCCGCCGAAAATACCCAAAATTCCGCCAAAAAATTTTATTATTTTTTTTATCAAAATCCACCGCAAATACCCAATATTCCGCCAAAATTTTTATTATTTTGTTTTATCAAAATCCGCCGCAAATACCCAAAATTCCGCCGAAAAATACTTTTTTTTTTTAAAAATAATTTATAAACATTAAAATTTTATATAAACGTTTTTTAAAATTAAATAAATTTTTTAAAAAAATATATAAATAGCATATTTAAATTAAAAAACTCAAATAGTTATAACCAAATAAAATGTTTTTTAAAAATAAATAAATTTAAATTAAAAATATAAATAGCATATTTAAATTAAAAAACTCAAATACCAAATAATAAACATCCATAATCAACCAAATAATAAACATCCATAAATTAAAATCCAACAAATCACTCCGATATCCATAATAATAAACATCCTTAATCAAATATAAAGCTACTAAGGTGCGTGCTCATCCGAGTCATCTCTGTGATAATAGTTATCACCTCGTGCTGGTTGGATGTCATCACCGAACAAAGCACGCTCAAACGTTTGTATAATTCGGATCAATATTATTGAAGAGTGGGGTGATTCTTCTTTGGGAGGAGGATCTTCTTTGTGGGGTTGATACATTTCTTCTTGTGGTGGTGGTAGTCTTTGAGGGGAGGATACTAGGGTGGATACATTGTCATTTGGGGTGGTGACCCAGTCTTTGGGGAGGATCTTTGGGGAGGATTTGGGGTGGATCTGCTTTGAGAATAATGGGGTTGTGGATACTGCTGAGGGTACGGAGGATACTGAGGCCAAGACTGCGGCTGGTAGGAAGCCATATGTGATGATGATGATGATGATGATGGCCTCGAAGGCTGGTTCATCTGAGCCATCAACTGTTGAATGCGCTCCTCAGTTCTCCTAGCTTGCTCAGCAGCGCGCTCCTCAATGATCCTAGCATGCCCAGCAGCGCGCTCCTCACTTATCCTCTGCCGCTCCCTAACCTCTTCTAGTTTTCGTGCATGTTGCTCCGCTTGCTCGTTCAATCTCTGGTTAAATTGCTGGGTCAATTCTAGCATTGTGTTGTCGTGCATGTTGCTCCGCTTGCTCGTTCAATCTCTGGTTAAATTGCTGGGTCAATTCTAGCATTGTGTTGGGAGCAACATAAGAACGACCAGTACTCTCTGTCCCTGAATGTGATCGACTCGGCAGAATGCTTTCCTTGAAGAACTTGGGTCCCATGCTACCAGATCCTGTCAAACGATCACTCTTTTGTGGGCCAACTACTCTATCCCAAATAGAGCGAGCCACTCTAGCCTCCTCCACAGAGGATCGTGATGTGCTCCCATCGCTCTGCGGTGAGACTCACGCCACTCGGCCATCCCAAAGATCATAAGCATCCTAAAAAAACAATGAGATAAATAAATAAATATTAATAAAAAAACAATAAAAACAATATAAATATATATATATATATATATATATATATATATTGTATTTAAAGATAAATAACTAATAACATAATGTAGTTTTACCTGAATCCTCCTCGCCCTATCTTGGATAAATGTATCATCCTCCTCTCGCAGATACAAGTTGCGATGCAACTCAGGCAAACTGACCTCCCATCCAAGTTCATCCTCCTAGATACATAATTTTATTATTTAATAACAACTACTAATTAACACATAGTTAATAAATTGATGAATTAAGTAATAGTTATAAAATTACGTACCATGCGCTGGTGATGAGTTCCAGCACTAACACATCCACCTGCGTGATTGCAGTAGCCATTTTTAGAAGCACGGTTCTTCTTAGCTTTCTCTTGTTTATTTTTAAATTCATTCGTCTTCCAATACTGTTTCAGTTGTGTATAAGCCTCTGGTCCCATAAAATCGAGTTTTGCCTTCATCTTCCGTACACCCCATGATGATTTGAATATCTATCACTACATCTCTTGTTGAACGCATGCTCAACATCTTTCTGTTGCTCTGGTAACCATGTACATTGTTCCTATTTAAAAAATTTAGAAGAATATTGTTAATACAGACAAATTAAACAATTCAATAAAATAATTAAAAATTAATTATTTCGTAGAACTTACTTGGAAAGAATTGAGCATGACCCTAAAATAGTCTTTGTTATCTTCTTTATCTTTTTTAACTGCAGTCCAATTTTTCCAACCTTTTGGAAATTCTGTTGAATTGAGTTTATGACTGCGGTGGCTGCAGGCTTTGAAGGAAAAAACCTGGAAAATTTTAAAAAAGCTGAATTTGGACCACGAAAGTTGTATAAAAGGCAACATAAAATTAATAAATAATATACTTACGAATCTCCTTGAGGCACCACGATGACACGACCATCTTCAATATGTGTCGGCCGTAAGTCCCCGCCAATAGTCAGGAAGAGGTGCAAGATTACTACTACTACTACTTTCTTTGTGTTTGGCTTTGGCAAATATCTGCCAAGAGGAACAACACAACGACGTGTCCTGTGACGGCGCGTTAGGCGAGTAATAATCTTCTTCCTCCCACCTGCCGTATCCCCGACAGGTGGAGGAACATCGAGTGTGTCGTCACGATCAGATGAGGATCCAGATGATGACATACCTATATATATACACACACACACACACACATACACATATATATATATATATATATATATATATATACATCTAAATATTAAAAAAAGAAACATGTATATTGCATAAACATTCATACAAATATTCATACAAAATAACCATAAATATCCATACTATTACCAGTTACTAATTAAGTACCAAATAAAACTGAATAACTAGAAAAACTAATTTGAATCCCACTCATTCTCAAAATCATCATCATCATCAGATGAGCATGGAATTCTTGATACACCAATATGGTCTTCTGCATCTTCATCAGCATCTTCTTCGTCATCAACTTCATCGCCGGTGTTTGGTTGATCACATAAACGAGTAATGGGTTCAACTTGAATCACTTCATTTACATTAGACATCTCATCCATTTGAAATGGGACATCTTCCAGTGTGTCATTTGTCTCAATCCGGCCTCTTGGTTTTGTCTTAATTGCAACACACCAACCACGCCTATCAGTCCGCGTTGATGGATAAGGGACATAATAGACTTGTCTCACATTTTGAGCAATGACGAACGGATCATACAGTCGATATCTACTACTCATTTTAATGTCGACTGTATTTGACTTTGGATTCACCCTTGTTCCTCGAGCAGACGGATCAAACCAATTACAATAAAAAAGCACTACCGTGTGACTATAGTCTAGATAGGGGTACGCAACTTCGTATATGTGTTGAATCACACCATAAAAATCACCTTCACCACCTCCAGTGACACCCTTCATGCAAACTCCACTATTGATTGTTTCTCTGCTCTGTGTCCATTCATTATTGTGAAATTTGTATCCATTGACAAAGTATGTGTGCCATTCTTTAACACATCTTCGAGGACCGTCTGATAAGTTCCTCAAGTGTTGGTTGGGAGGAGTTGGTGGGAGGGCATAAAAACGTTGCCTAAACTACATTGGAAAATGTGCATTAATATAAGCCGAAGATTGTTCTTCACTTATTTCCTCAGATGACAAGAATTCCCTAAAAAGAAATAATTAATTGTTAAACATTTGTCTACTTTTATTGACTTAATTAAGATCGATATATCACTACAAGAAATTCACGTAATACCGGCGGATTTTTTTCCGCACGCAAATTTCCGGCGGATTTGGTGCATTCCATGGATTTTTCCGCGCAGTAAATTTCCGCGAAAAAGGAGTGTTTCGGCGGATTTTTTCTCATTGGTAATATTTCCGTGATTTTTAAACATTACCATGGCGGATTTTGAAAAAATAATTTTTTTTTTTTAAAAAATCCGCGGTAATGTTCAAAAATCGCCGATAATTTATCGGCATGATTTTAACATTATTACCGTGATTTAAAAAAAAAAAAACTTATTTTTTTTTTTTAAAAAAAATCCGCCGTAATGTTCAAAACCGCCGTAATGTTTAAAACCCGCGCATGGTAAATTATCGGGCGGATTTTTGAATTATTATCGCGGATTTTTTAAAAAAACTTTTTTTTTTTTTAAAAAATCCGCCGTAATGTTCAAAAATCACGAATCTATTCAAAAATGTCTATAAATAAAATTTTCTCCTACACTCTTCTCATTTCTTTCCTTCTCATTCTCTTCTACATTTCCTCTTTCTTCTTCCTTCTCTTTCATTCATATTTCTTCTACACTTCTTAATATTCATTCTCATTCTCTCCTATATTCTTACTTCTCATACTCTTCTTCATTCTCATTCTCTCCTATATTCTTACTTCTTCTACACTTCTTAATCTTCATTCTCATTCTCTCCTAAATATCTTTCTTCTACATTTCCTCTTTCTTCTTCCTTCTCATTCATTCATATTTCTTCTACACTTCTTCATCTTCATTCTCATTCTCTCCTATATTCTTACTTCTCATACTCTTCTTCATTTTTATTCATTCATATTCTACTACATTTTTTACTTACTTCTTAATAAATAAATAATTCAAATAATTTAAAAAAATTAAAAACTAATTCGAAAATAGTTTTTTCGTTGAAATAAAAATTAATAAAATATTTAAAATGATTTTTCAATTTTAAAAATATTAAAAAAAATTAAAAATTCTAAAACGATTTTTTTAAATAAATAAAATAAATTACCAGCCGTAAAAAAATTAAAAATTAAAAACATTTTTTTTTAAAAAAATAAAACAAATTACCGGCGGCTTTTATACATTACCGGCGGTTTTTTTTACATTACCGGCGGCTTTTTTACATTACCGAAGGTTTTTTTTTTTTTAAATTTCCGGCGGAATTTGTGTCATTACCGGCGGATTTTTTCTTTTTTTTTTTTAAAATTTCCGGGGGAATTTGTGTCTTTATCGTGGCTTTTCTCGCGGTAATTACCAGCGGATGTTTCCGGTGGAAAAATCCGCCGGAAATTACCGGCGGAAAAATCCGCCGGAAATTACCGGCGGAAAAGCCGCCGGTAAACATTACATACGACGTTTTTACCGGCGGAAAAAATCCGCCGGTAATGACATTTTTCCTGCGGCTTTTTGTTATTACCGGCGGATTCCGGCCGCCGGTAAATCACAAATTTCTTGTAGTGTATATAGTCAATGTTGAGGAATACATACTCAATGAATGGTTGCACCTCAGTACAGTTTATCAACACAGGAATATGTGCTGCATTGAACTCTTCTCTGTCAGCCTGTGAATTGACTCCCTCCCAGATGGACGACCGGGTAGACAAAAGACAGACAAGGCTAATTCATGTCTAGGACATTCAACATCCATTTCATTTCGACTGCTTCTTGGAGCAAATTCATTCTTGAAATAATAAGAACAAAAGTTGGTTGTTTCACGATGTAAGTATGAAGAACATATCGATCCTTCAACTCTAGCTTTGTTTTTCACCGATCTTTTTGAATCACCCATGAACCTAGATAAAACGATATGTTAATTAATTAATATATAATGTTATTTTTAAACTTCCTTTTATATTATAATAAATAATCGACCTTTCAAACGGATACATCCATCCGTATTGGGCCAGTCCGCCAAGTTTAGCCGGAGATGAGATGATGCCGGTAGATGCTCCATAGAACCAAAGAAACGACAAATACTCTCTCCAACTTGCATAAGATAAGTGGGATGTCTTGTTCCATTTTTGTAAGATCATCAACTTTTAGGGTTCTTGAACACAAATTCTTAAAGTATGTACTTATTTCAATTAGCGGGTTCAAAACGTGTGTTGGCAGCAAGCGAACTAAAAGCGATGGGAAGTAAGCACTCCATGAATACATGACAATCATGACTCTTCATCCCATGCAACTTCCCATTATCCACATCCGCACATCTAGATAAATTGGAAGAATAACCGTCGGCATTTTCAACTCTTTTATCCACCGATAAAGCGCTTTCGCTTCTTCCTTAGATAAAGTATAATTGGCTTTGGGTTTCAATGTCCTAGTACCTTGCTCAACCAACAACAAATCCTTTTCGTCTACAATAATGATCTATGTCCTTCCTAGCTTTCTCATTGTCTTTCGTTTTACCTTTCACGTCCATGATGATTGTTAAATATGTTATCAAAAAAATTCTTCTCTGTATGCATTACATCCAGATTGTGTCTCGAGAGATTATCTTTCCAATAGGGAAGTTCCCAAAAGATACTTCTCTTTGTCGGTTGTGCCATTGCCCATAGCCTTCTCGGATACGGACGAGAAACAACACCGCTACGACTTCCCTTTGGAGGGATGTCTTTAACACTCGCCCCAAACTTCCTCTCGGTGTCAAACTATGAGGAGGTCCACTTGTTTCAACATGTCCCTTGATGAATGCATATTTCTGCTTTCTAAATGGGTGATCCATAGGTAAGAACCTACGATGCGAGTCAAACCACGAAGTTTTCCCTCCGTATTTAAGAGTGAAAACCCTTGTGTCAACCATGCAAATCGGACACGCCATCTTACCATGTGTTCCCCATTCAGACAACATTCCATAGGCAGGAAAGTCATTAATTGTCCACATCAAAGCTTCCTCATTCTCGAAATTTTGTTTTGCGTCTTTGCATCATAAGTTAAAACACCATGCCACAACCTTTTAGGTCATCAATCAAAGGTTGCAAATATATGTCAATACCAGCTGTTGGATTGCTTGGCCCCGAAATAATAGCATTTAAAAACATGTATGGTTTAGACATAAACATTTCTGGTAGAAGGTTGTATGGGGTAACAATAACTGGCCAACAAGAATACGGTGATGCCGATGCTTGAATATAGGGTGTGAAACCATCAGAGCATAAACCAAGCCGAACATTGCGTGGATCACTGGCAAAATCTGGATGAACACGATCAAAATGCTTCCAAACTTCACCATCAGATGGGTGACGTAATTAACCAGAATTGTTTCTATTTTCATGGTGCCACGTCATTTTATCAGCGGTCTCCATTGATGTAAACATCCTCTGTAGCCTTGGTATAAGCGGCAGATAGAACATTGCTTTTCGTGGAACCGGTTTGCCTCTGCTCATCCTCTCCTCTCCCGCGACACGATAGCGTGGCTCTCCACACAACTTGCATTAGTCAAATTTCCATCATTTATGCCAAACTCATTATTATAATAGAGCATGCAACGGACACACAACAATCAATTCTTTTAGATTTTAAGCCAAGCTTCGATACCAGTCTTTTAGCATCATAATAACTCTGCGGAAAAAGTCCCTTAATAGGGTTGCATCCAACATCATTTTGGTCATATATTTCATGCATAACTCGACAACATTAAATTGAGACTTAAGACCCAACAACCGAACACACATTGATAATTTTGAGTCTTTAGATCCTTCAAATAATGGTTTATTTGTCTCACTCAAATACGAGTAAAACAATTGTGCTTCCTCATTAGGAACTTCTTCAGCATCATATTCCGGTTCTTCAAAATCCAAATTTACTCCAACGGCATGAGATATCATTCCCTGATAAACATCTAACGCGGGTTTCATGATTTGGCCAGATCCAGATGTGGAAGCTACTTCTTCAACCAGAACATTAGTACTTGAAAGATATACTTCAACCGGAATATTAACCGCAGGTACCCCTGGTGCTACTTCGCCGTGACGACTCCATATCCAAAAATATGGCTTAAACCCATTATTGTACAAATGCATTCTGACTTCATCTTCATTTTTTATAAATCGAATTGAACATTTCGCGCACGGACATCTAATTCCCCCTTCTCGCGCAAATCCTTCGTCACGCTTAGCACAAAAAATAAACTCTTCTACTCCTTCTGCAAAACGTCTCTTTAAACCGCTTCTTCCAGGAAATAATCGATCATACATCCAACTACGATCCATGTTTTCAAGATCCTAGTACTACGTACTACAATAAAAATTATCATAAACAATAACTATTACTTTTCATTTCATAAATAATAAATCAAACTTTAATTTATATTTTCTTACTTACATACTCATACACATACATACGCATACACATACAAATATCATATGATCATATACATACATACACATACACATATACACATACAAATATTTACATACACTAACAATGTAAACATTACATTAATTAATTATAATATAAATAGATTTTAAAAAATTTAACACATTTTATATATTATGTTATGGTAAACGTAAATATTAGTATTAAAAATATAATAGATTTTAACAACTTAAACAAAAAATGATAATATAATGAATTTTCAAAAATATAATAGATTTTAACTTAAACAAAAAAAATGATAATATAATGAATTTTCAAAAATATAATAGATTTTAACAACTTAAACAAAAAAATGATAATATAATAAATTTTCAAAAATATAATAGATTTTAACTTAAACAAAAAAATGATAATATAATGAATTTTCAAAAATATAATAGATTTTAACAACTTAAACAAAAAAATGATAATATAATGAATTTTCGGAAAACTAATATATTCTTATATTTCACAATTATCTAAAAAGTATTAAAAATATAAATTAATAATTAATAAATAGATATAATTTTTTTTGTAACTATATAATTCGTATTTCCTCTAAAATATTAACAAAAATTAAATTTAATAAATATATTAATTATTTTATTTCGTATTTATGTATTTTTTATTAAAAAAATAATAACAAAAGTTTAAAATTAAAAAAATATTTAAATACATTAATCTTTATTTCTACTAATTTATTTAGTAATATTAAGTAATTAATTACTAATATTTACTAATATATTATAATATTTCATATTTAATTATTGAACAAATTCTAACTAATAACATCAAATAACGTTAAAGTACAACTAATAACTTCAATAACTAACTGGTGGTGCTGAGAGGTCTCTGACTTGATGTTAAATTGGAGTCCGTTGAACAAACAAGCAGATGTCACCAAACTCTAACAACTCCTAAGCAAACAATACCACAATTAGTAACTAATAGTTTAAAACAAAGTATAAATTAAAACAAAATATAAACTAAAACATACCTTCAGAAGTTTGAGAGAGGAGAAGAAAAAATTAATTTTAGATCAGAAGTTTGAGAGAGGAGAAGAAGTTTGAGTGAAAGAATTTTAGAGAAGTTATAAAAGTGTTAGAGAATGAGTGAATGAAGGAATGGAAGAAATGGGATATATGAAGAGGTTTGAGGTTCAGGACCGTTGCATTCAACAGGTAATTTTCGGAGGATTCATATGTACTTTCAAGCAGATTTTTTGCCTTGAAGACCGCGTGGAGTTTTCGGCGGATTGGAGTGCATTTTCGGCGGATTAGTTGGCAGGTGAAACGCCTTGAAGACCGCGAAGCATTTTCGGCGGATTGTGAGCTTTTTCGGCGGAAATTTGAATTTCAAATTTCCCTCTGTTTATTTCGCTTTCGTTTCCGGCGGATTGGACCGCCTTTTTGGCGGATCAATTTTTTTGTGTTCGAACCCTTTTTGTTTCCACTTTATAATCCCCCACAAATGATATAATTCCGCCAAAAACGTCAAATATCCTTAAAACGCGTTTACGTGGATTAAATCCCCCACAAATGTCAAAAATCCGCCGGAAAGTTTCTGGGGGATTAAAATCCGCCAGAAAGTTTTGCCTTGGATTTTCAGTTTTTCTTGTAGTGAACACGTCCTAGGCATTATAGTCACTAACTCCCTACATACAACCCATCATATAATCCCTTATACCATTTAACCCACCCTTACCTTAGGAATTTGTTGGAGATGGAAACCCTTCCACGAAATCACCCAAAAACGCAGCAACACGGTCTTCTCTCCTTCAATCTTTTCTCTTCCCACGGCGCAACCCTTTCTCTCTTCTCCTTTCTTCTTTTCTTTTCTATCTCAGGAACTGCTCTCCTATCGAAGCCCTTCGCGATACGAAGAGAACGCAACAAACCGCGTCAAAAACGGAGCTCTAGAGACAAAGTTATGCTCAGAGGAGTGAAAAAGGTGAAAAAATGGCTAAATCTGCACAGAAACGCAATATATAGTGCTGGCGCGCGGCGCGCCACTTCACGCGCGATATGGCGCGCCAACAGGCAGGGGCTCTTATGAATTGGCGCGCGACGCGCCACTCACGCGCGACATGCGCGCCAACTGACAAGGAACCTTCATTTGAACCGTCACGAAAGGATGTCTTCCCGGTGCCCATCCGACTCTGCACCCACTCACGATGATACATACTAGTTTCTCATTACGATCGAGCCCGTCTTTTTTTCAACTTTAGCAATGACAAATCCTTACATACAGCACAAATAGGAGTAGGTAAGTCAAACTTCATAAGCCAAATGAAATATTCACCCATCATAGGCATAATGTCAAATTAAAGATTCATATTAAAAGCTTACAATCATTTGGTTCGTTGAATCAGATTTCTAGATAATGCTTCCATTCTTCAAGAAATCATTGAACCAATATTCAAAAATGCAGAGTAGTGTTAGATTTGAAATGTATTTTTTGTAGCTCTCTTTTTTTGACAGGTTCTTTTTAGTTTTCAATCCATTATATATTTTTGTAAAAGGTGTTATTTTGTCTGGTGTAACTCTACAACAATTATGGGAGTGTGAAGCTTGAATTATGGAATATTTTCTCTCCTTTTAGTTTTAGCAAATGATTGAGTGTCTTCTCAAATAGAGATGGTAATTGAGTTATTGTCCATTGGACACCAGCAGAAATAACCACAACGAGCAGATAATTACACGCACAAAATCGTACGGGATGAGTACGGGCACAACATCACTCAGCCCGCTCTTTGTATATACTAGTATGTATCATCCGTGTGCTGCACGGGTATACATTTTTTTAAACATAATTCATAAAAGATTAAGTCCTAAACCGTATATTAAAATCAATAATATATTTATATTGGTTAAGTATATATATTTATATTGGTTAGCTGATATATAGAATTTTTTCTATATTTATGTCGGTTAGATGAGATATAAAAGATAGGTACAACATCAAGCATGAGAAAAACATTGGTATCAACTGTTCAATATTACATCGTGTGAATCAATAAGTTACGGCTTCAAAAATGTTATGGTGGTAATGAAAAATTGAAATACAAATCTGCATAAAGAAAATTGATTTACTTAATTGAACGACCTTGTATCCTAATCCTAATTATGATTATAGGGAAATAATTCACTTCGTATACCCAAAGATCATCTATAGTGCTTTATTTATTAAATTTAATAGTTGTATACTAAAAGATTATTCACTTTGAAATTCATTTTGTGTCCTAATTATGCTTATATGGAAAAATTGAAAAACTAATTATATTGCACTTTATAATCTCAAATATCAATTATTGAAAACAAAGTGCTAATTTTTTTATTTTATTTTTTATTATATAATTTTGCTGCTATTCAAGCTTTTTAACTTATGAATAGTTTTAAAAAATGCACAGAAGCAACACAATTTTATCAATTGTACAATTTGTGCATTAATCGAACAAAAAAAAGAGAAACAATTTGTGCAGCTAAAGAAAGTAGTGAGTAAATTCTTGTGAAACTAATCGAGTGTGATTTATTGGTATAAACTTATATATTAGACTCTGATCCAAGTACATGTAAACTTCAAATAATAACATAGAGGAAAACGGTAGTTAGTGTTGAGCGGCTCAACACGAGATCGATCCCCAGCATATGTATTCCTCCGTATAGCCTCTTTTTTGTTAAGTTGTTTCTCTCTTTTTTTTTGTTTGATTGGGCTATTTCTGTTTTTTTTACTAAGTTTGTTTCCTTTCTTGACCCAAAAAAAAAATGTTTTGACAAAATGATTAAATATTTTTTTTAAGCAATGATTAAATATATTATATTATATTGATATGTATTCAACCAAAAAATGTATCACTTCTAGCAAATTTTTTTTAATAAATATTTGAAAATTTCCAAAAAAATAAATCCACAATATCAAAACCAAAATTAATTATATTTACATTTGTTTTTTTAATAATATTGTGATTTTGAGTTCTTAACCGAATTTCTATTGACGAATTAAAATAGTTTTTTAAGAAATTTAATTTTGTTTTTAGTTATAGTATTTTTTTGATGTATACTTACTTTATATATTTGATTACTGGGTATATTCGTTGATGATTTTGGTTCCCACATCAAATTTGTAAAACTTCTTAACTGAGGGGCCAAATTTAATAAAAGTAAGAACCCAATTTTTAAGAATCGAACAAGTCTCTCAATTGTTTGCAACGACCCTGATATTTGGCATATTTAGGGGCCCAATTTTAAATATTTGAACAGTGCCTCCAAATTGTTTGGGACGGCCCCGTTTGCAGTTGCCATGTAATTTTCGCATTCAGTATGTGGATTAAATCTGAATCGTTAATATTGATTAGGACGCTTAGGTGGCAGCCACGTATTTTTCCCAAATAATGCGTGGCATTTTTTGATTGGTCCTATGTGGACGCCTAAGTGGACAAACTCCGATTTAATATACTTATGATATATATATATATATATATATATATATATATATATATATATATATATATATATAAAATTACGTTTTTACCCATATACAGCTTTTAAAAAATGCAATAAGTTTTAGTCATAAAATATTAAACCTAACTACTAATGAACATTAATGTTGTGTTTATATTACAGACGCAAAACATGTGGTGTACATTTTTGTTAGCTCATCAATATCAATATATATTATTAGAAATATAGTTAGTTTGTTAAATAATTTGGTTAGAGTTAGTTTTCTAGTTACTAGTTTGTTAGGTAATTTGGTTAGAGTTAGTTTTCTAGTTACTAGTTTGTTACATATTAGTTAGGTGAGATTGGATCTATATATAAGGTCTAACTCTCATTGTAATCAATAACCTTTTGTATCAATTTCACTTTGATGAATATTAGAGTTTCTTAACCTTTTCTCTCCTATCTTCTATGGATACCATATTTTTCAATATGGTATCAGAGCAAACATGGTATCCTCCATGAAGATTGCTTCCGTTGCATTTCGCTATAGGTTCTTTATTTTTCTTTCATCAATTTCATTTTTATTTAAATTTTCATTTTACTTTCATTCTTTCTTCTTCTCGGTCTCTTTCTAATTTTTCTCTATGTTCTTGTCTAATAAGTGATTCTTTGCATTTGTGATTCCTCATTTGCGACTTTCGTATCTCGATATCGCAATTTTCCTTTATTGCTCTTTTGCGTTTTGCAATTTCTGAGTTTGCGATTCTCCATTGCATTTGCATTTTCAATTTCACATGCATTTTTTTCCTCTCTATGAATCGTTCTTAATTCCGTTTTCATCTCAGTTTCCTCTCTTCCTATTTCTGTTGCGGTCTTTGGTTTTGCTCTTCACTTCATATTCAAAATCTCTTCAATTCTTGACCGTATTCTCCGTCCTCTCGCTTCTTTGAGAGTTTCTGTTTGTGCAACTTGCTTTCGTTTGTTCCGTTTCTAATTCGTTTGACACAAATTGTTTGTCATTCTTGTATCGGTAATTATCAATTCCGTTTGCAATTCTTGCACATCAGTTTTACGATTTCGCTTTATTGTACTCCTTTCATTCTTATTCCCGATGATTGTGATCTGAAGCGGAGTTCTAATTTCTTTTTGGATCGAGTTTCAATTTCGTTTTCGATCTTCACTCTTTGTTTACCAAACAACATTCAAGCTGTTTGTTGAAATGCCTCCAAGAGATAGAATTTTTTCTTTGATGATTGTCTCCGAAACAAGGTTCAAGAAGTGGTATTACTATACCTACTGGCTGATGCTTCATTATGTTTATTTTCTTGCATCCAAAATCACCAACTAATTGAGAAAGAAGACATCTTAATATTGGTTTGGAATTTCTTGATGGAAAATGTCTACATTGGTGTCTTTTCCAGCTTAGAGACATGGTTTCCCAGGATGATTGATCCTCACACTGCAATTGGCTTTGTTCGTTGTTTTGTTGTAATTTTCTTTTTGATTTGATCATGTAAATTTGTATTGTTCATTCCAAGCTAGAAGCCTTGTGAATGCCTTCTAGCTTGCGGGGGACTATTAGAAATATAATTAGTTTGTTAGGCAATTCGGTTAGAGTTAGTTTTTTAGTTACTAGTTTGTTAGGTAATTTTGTTAGAGTTAGTTTTCTAGTTACTAGTTTGTTACATATTAGTTAGATGAGATTGGATCTATATATAAGGTCTAACTCTGATTGTAATCAATAATCTTTTGTATCAATTTCACTTTGATGAATATTAGAGTTTTTTAACATTTTCTCTCCTATCTTCTATGGATACCATATTCTTCAATATATATATGATAAGCTATAATTCTTTAACAGTTACAATAACATTAATGTTCAAAGTATTCCAAATTTGCAAAGATGTATGAAGCCTACAACCACGTCATATACATTTACCATTTAAATATTTCCTAATCTATACGGTCAAATCAAATTATCATATAATAAATTATCAATTTCAATATTGGAATAATGTCACAATTTTATATTCACCTATAACTCTTACAAAAAATATTCACCTAAAACTCATATAGGCAACTTCTAATTGGTAAACAAAATGGAAACAAATAATGGAAACTTTTTGACTTTGACCTGCACATTAAACATAATTGCCCCATAATTGGTCTTTTAATCCAAGCTATTCCCAATTTTAAATCACGGGCAAGAAAACAACCCTACGAGTCGCTACACACTAAGGGTGTACACTACTTCATATACCTGAAATAATCCTATTTATCCAAAAGGGAGTCAGATATATTTTGTGACCATTTAAAGTTATGCTTCTTATGCATAATTTTGTTTGATTCATTCTTAAAAATCCTTCCTAAGACCATGTATTAAATTAAAATTGTATACATATGGTACGTGACCTTTAAAGTTCTGCTTTTAATTTAGGCTTATTTTTGGTTGTTTCATTCTTAAAATTTCTTATATAATAAGACCATGTATTAATACATTGCGAAATAAAAATGACAAACCATATATTGGAATGGGCATTGTAATGAAAATATTACCTACATATAAAATTCTATAGTTAAAATAGATTAATTCGAAATATTTTATTAAATTGCATTTGTTAATAAAATTTATTTATTTCCCATGTTATTCAAAATTTAAATATTTGAATGAATTGCATCACGGCATTACCATGTTTGAATTTATTTTTATTTTAATAGGGGGTACTTTATGCCATTCAATTCTTTATAGACATGGGTCAACATTTCTTTAAAAAATGTAATCCAACATTTCTCTTACTCTCTCTATTGACTAGCATGGAGTAAGAGATTCGCTTTTGAGTTCTTCCCTCAACAATCTCTCTGTCATTCCTTATTCAAGGTCAATAGCAACCACCATCACACTTACCATCCGTTTTCTCACTTCTTTTTTTTTTTCCTTTAGTTTTATGAATTCAACATTAGGTTTTTCCCCTGTTGTAGCGCAGCAAAAGGAGCTTCAAAGTATAAATGCACTGTACAGCCTCATCATCATGTATGTAAGCTACACCTTGTGACCCTGCCCGATCACACACTATTGACTTAAGCGTCGGAGTGTTATTGCAGGTACCACCCGCGTGCGACCAAGACCCCAGTCCTCTCAGCATCAACGACCGGGCCAAATCACTCAAGCAACTCAGCAAACACTTATTGATCAAGGTACGATCAAATAGGAAGAAAGCAATAGTACATGAGACATCAATACAACCAAATTCAAATTTTTCTTCAAGTTTATCTTTCTTTTACCGCAATTTTACTTTAATGCATTAGGTCAGTAGAATTATCCAACCCTCGCATCCCATTCACCCAACCTGACCCAAAGGGTACGGGGACAGGCACTATAATATCATGTCCAGAGGGTATCTTTTGTCATCCTTATTCTCAAACCACTCATAGAGAGTGAGGGAGTGTTTCGGAACGATGTTGAACTGAATATTTAGCCGCTTTGGATCAGTTCTAAAAGGAAGAAAGCTGAAAAGGGTGAAGTTTTTGGTGTGGATGGCATCGGTGTGGACGACAAGCGAGAAACCGGGTTATGTTTGAAGGCACAGTAGCAAATGAAGGTGCAATTATCAACTGTATTAAACAAGTATCTTGGGGTTGGTGGATCTCTAGAAGGGGTAGGAAGGCAAAATGTAATTTCGGGGATTGGATAAATTGTCCATTGGGTTGCTTGTCTCTAATGTAACCATACTTTGGGAGTATTCTTTTCTCCTGGGGTATTTTTCTCATTGGGTTTTAGCCCTTGAAGTTTTTAACGAGACCCCCAAACAATTGTTGTAAGAGTTGTGGCACCCCTTGTGCCTTCCATTAATAATAGTTTCATTGCTTATAAAAAAAACTAGAATGGTAGCTATATTGTGTCCCTTCTTTTCTCGTGCACAATGATTCCCATATATGAACTATATCATTAATTGTTTCTTTGCTATTCTCTTTACATTTGTTCAATTTTTAAAAGAATGATAAAAGTCAAAAGTTACTTCCTACAGTAACTCAAAGAAACTAACAAACTCAATTATACTAATCCAGAATGCTTCAACAAGATTCCTAAAAGAAAATTATTTAAAATGTGATTAAAAACACAAGATTCCTACAGCAACATATCAGATCCTCTATTATTCAATTCAATGATTAAAAACACAAGATTCCTAAAAGAAAATTATTTAAAATGTGAATTTAATGATTTAAGACGTGAACACTATAACTCTTGTACCATCATAAATATATTTACTTTTTGCAAAAGAAAGTTTTTTTTATAATTAATAATTTTTCTTTTAAGTTTTAATACGAAAATATTGTAGGAGAATTATTTTAAAATTTTTCATTTATGTGTCTCGTTTTTCTATATAACTCAATAATATGTTTTTTACATATTATATGTTTTTTATAATATTTTTTAACACTTTTTCGTTATAAATGACTTTGTTTTTTACAAATGAATATTTTGCTTTTGATATTTGCCAAGACTTTTTACAAATGACTTTGTTTTCGACTAAAAAAATTAAATCCTTATAATTTTTTTTAATATTTTTCTTTATAAACATCAATTTTTTTAAAGCTTACATTGCTTTTGAATCTTAATGAGAACATATTAAAATTTTTGGTACAATTATTTTTATATTTCATCTCCACGGATGTCTTTTTTGTTTTTAAGTAATGATAAGAAAAAATTATATACTATTGCTATCGTAATTTTTAAAAGTATTTTTCAGAAGACAAATAAATACTGCGTCAAAAAAAAAAAGACAAATAAATTAAATTACTATTATTATTTTACGCTGGGTATAAAAATATCTAAAGAAAGTAATGCAGCATGACCATTGCATATGCACATCTATTCTTTTATTTTTGAGAAACAAAGGGGCTAGAGAGTCCAAAAAGAAAGGTTACATAGAAATCAAACAAGGGATACAAACTCCAGATAAATCATGGTCCAACCGGCTTTGAATAGAAGGAGGGGGGGTCTACATATGGAACCAAACCACCTTTATCCTAAAAGCTTAGACTAGCTAAACTATCAACTACCATATTTGCTTCACCAAATACATTGGGAGATTCTTATTGTGCACTCTTTCGCAAGCATCTTCCGAATCCTCACCAATAAACTCAGCCAATCCATGCAACTATTGGAGTTTCCATGCATACACTTAACAATCTATCGGGAGTCTAGGTTACCCTCCATAACTCAGCAACATAGGCACTAGCATACCCCATATACACAGAGAAACCACATAACCAGGTGCCATGTTCATCCCAGAAAATATCACCACACGAAGCCATTCAATGTAATCCATCTCAGCGATGGAGGTTCCCAGTGGATATAGCCAGGGCCGGCGCAATACTTACGGGGCCTAAAGCGAGTTTTGAAATGAGCCCATGTGATAATAACTACCGTGCATTTTGGGAGAGAGACACATATTATCATATAGCTCATCATTTTGGGAGAGGGACACATAGTAGCTAGCGGATCCATAAATTTTTAGTGGTGAGGGCAAAAAATAATCTGATATATCTCCTTGGAAGAAAATATTGTAAATATTTAAAAAATACTTATTCTCACAATAAAAAAGAGTATATATCCAAATAAATACAAAAATTAACACTTATTTAGTCTGTACAAAATGAAAAATATCAATTTGGTCATCAAATATCGGTCGAATTAATTATTTTAAAATAAATTTAGGGACTTTTTAATACTCTTTAGAGACTAGTTTGACTGATATTTAATTTTTTTAATGATTAAACTAATACTTTCTATTTTTTGGAGAGGAATAAAATCAGTACCAATTATTCTCACTTATATTTTTTATAATTTTGTGCAAACATTTTAAAAAGTTAGTAGTTTATGAAGACAAACCCTATTTTTTTATGGGAGCAAAATATATTTTTATTAAGCATCACTAATAAAATATTTTTACGATGTGGGGGCAATTGGCGTCACATCTCTCTAGGTGCATCCGCCCAGACACTCTGAGTATACTGATTAACATGAGACCAAATAACTCTAGAGGGGTAAATGGGATGAACAAAATCATTATCATGCTCTTGCTTGTTCCTCTGCGTCCCTGTACTTACCTACCACAGTGGTTGTCTCCACGACTCCAAATGAATATTCTCTTTAAGCAATGTCTCATGCGTCTTAAAATGATTGGTCCACGTCAGCTAAAATTGCAACATGTCTCCTTGATCCAGCCAATTGAACGCTGACCCCTTTTTTCGTCAGTTTGGTGTAAGGGTAAAAAAATGAACATAATTCATAGACCCCTTTTTTATTGAGAAAATTTTTATGCATGGCTTGCCTATTTCAGATTGTTTTGTGATCTAACCGATGTAATTCATTATTCCTTTTCTTGTTTCCTAAATTATGTTTTCAGTTTCTTCACTAAAGCAAGTTGTAGGAAGTAACATCACACGTATTATATGGCATGTTGTATAGAGTTAGTTTAGAAGAAACAGACATTACACGATTGAACATAATAAGTTGATTGCCTTAAAAGCATCTCAATACTCCTAGCATAGCATAATAAGTTGTTTTTCTATTTGAACAGATGATGACCTTTATTAAATGTGCGGTATCAAAAAACCTCACACGTGTTAGAAATTGTTGTTCCTTCAAGGATCTCTCTTCCAACATAGAATACTGGTATTTTTGGAAAGGTAACAAGTGCATTTTTATTTGTTAACATTCATATAATGTCAGACATTGTAGGTTGATCATTTGCATAATATTCTACGCATAAGAGAGCAACGTGAATGCACCTCTGCGCTTCATCAAGAATTAATGTGTCACTCAATGATACAATGATACATTCATTAGGTGTAAAAACTCATCCTCTTTCCATAAATCCAATGCGTGTTAATAATTATATTAAATTAAGCAGAAAGGGTTGTGCTGGAAAAAGAACTCACTGAGACTAATTTCACTTACATATCCAATTAGATTAAGTGGTCTGTCTTCAGAGTAGAAATTGTTATTTCTTCTACTACTAACTATTTCAAGTAGCAACACTCCAAAGTTATAAACGTACATCAGACTTTGTAGACCATATTTCAAAACATAATAAAATATGTATTTCGTTTAGACTCATTAACAAAACATTTTGGCGAGAAATTTGAGAAAACTCACTATGTCGCCACAATTTCATTTGCTATTTACTATAAATTCCCATTGTGCGAACATTACGCCATACCAAAATCAAAAAAAAAAAAAAAAAATTGGGCTCACATTCTCATCAAGAAGTACTAGTTTCTACGTCTCGTCCAGATGGACGAGTTGACTAACAATTTGTTAAAGAGTAAACCTCTATAGAAAATAAGCATAACAACAACGGTAAATAATAACATCAAACAAAATCTAATAAGTATTTTTTGACTAAACAAATTCTAAGTATTAGAAAGACATCACATTTAAAGACAAAAGTCACACATATTAGATCAAGTCATAACACAAAAAATTTTAAAGTTGGAGCATAAACAACATTGTAATCACACATATTAGATGAAGTCATAACACAATCGGTTTAAAGTTGTTAAATAAACAACAACCTATAATAACACATTATCCATATTCATCTAATGTAACCATAAAAACTTAACCCATAATAGCGTCTTACCGGTTTGAGGATTAGTCTCTAGAGTTGCGCTGTAGTAGAGGATACCAGTTTATACCACAAAAATGTACACATAAAAACTTAACTTATAATTAAAGAGAAAAGAAGACAACATAATTAAAAAGTGAAACACGTCACGTAGGTCTCATGCAGAGATTGATTTAAAAGTAAATATCAATTTAATTATGCTTCTAATACTTATTGATGCGAAATTATCTAAATAAAGAAGAAAATATCAATTTGGACATGTAATTTTTTTTTAAGATTACACGTTAGAATCACACTTTAGGTATTTTGGCACCAAATTGTTTTTCCATCAAATAGATTCTTTTAACGAAGTATTTGAATAGATAAAAAAATTGAATACTAAAGTAACCCAAAATATACTATCTAACATTTCACGTTACGCATTTTGCTACAAAATAATTTAGTTCCCATCAAGTACACTAAAGCATACTATTTAGCATCCAACTTTAAAATATAAAAAATATAAAAAAAATGTAGATTAGTCATTGGTAGGAGGATATAACCACACACGCCGACAAACCGAAAGTACTCGTGGCAAATCAACTTCCCGATGTACATTAGTCATCGATAAAGTTGATGAAAATCGCACACTAATAAGATGGTAATAAAAAAATAAAAGAAAGAAAGATAAAAAAACCAAAGCCAAAAAAAAAATGGACCAAAAAATTGAACCCAATTGCCCAAAAAATTATTCCCCCCCAAATTTGATGCCTATGCCAAGCCTGATGTGAATTGTTGTTACTAATTCACTCAAATCAACGGATCGTTCCATAATCAAAGAAGTAACAAGACAATAAACAAGAAAAGACAAAGAACAAGCGAAGAAAATTGAAAAGATGGAAAATACAAGAGATGGACTATGTGGTGAGGAGAAGCCACATCTTTCTGGAAAGATGATAATTCCCAAGATTGGATCGCCACAAAAACCCTAAGTTCTTGATAAGATCCCAAAGACGGTTCAAGAAAGAACCCTAGAGAGAGCACTTGTGCTAATTCCTCTCAAATTAAAAATATGGTCAAAGGTCCTTACAACTTGCAAAACCACACCTATTTATAGATAATAGGTTGTGGGCTCACTACAAAATAAAGCATGACAACTAGAAGCCCAACTTCAAGCCCAAACTAGGCCTCACACAATTGGACTTCTAAGAAAGGGAAATAACATGCCTAAAAATGTTTGGCTTATTACAAATATAAATTTCTATGAAATTTCAACTACAAGAGCACTTAAAAGACCGTCCAAGTACCAAGTCTTCAAACTCCGTGCTTCTTGCGTTCATAACATTCCCTCCTTCTTGAAGAAATTCGACCTCGAATTTGATTTCCGTTGTGGTCCTACATGAAGAAAGAAATACTCAAATCAATACAAACATACCTCCAGGATCAAATGGAAATTGGGAAAAATCAATACATTTGACAAAGATAAGCAACATCCAACTCCATGCAAAAGTAGACAATGAAAAGTAAAAGTTAGGAAGAAATTTGTACCTTTTGGAGTAGATACCTATAAACAAATTTACCTTTCTTTGCTTGAACATTGAAATAATAACATTGTGTCTTTCTCCTGTAAAGGTTGGTGTAAGAATTAACCCCACCTGAGGACTCTCATTTTCAAACTTTGGCCATAGACACAAGTTAAACCATTCCACAATCAAATTTACAAGAGTTTCAAGCACATGGAAAAACGTAAGCAATGTAATAAACAAGTCATCCAACATGAATTTAGAAATTGTAATTGATTTGACACTTTTGTAAGGAATCAAACCAAAAGAAACTTGATTGGAATTAACGTCTGCAAGCATACTGCTTTCCTTGGAAACTTGCAAATTAGGAGGAACACCATAAGGCACCAAACCATGGGGCACCTCTCTTGAATAGACACCCGTATGCATGCTCAAAAATAGATCAACAACACCAGGAAAATTGTTAGCATAAGAAGAAAAACAATTAAAAGGGACTTCAAGTTTAAGAATAGGTCTTACCAACAATGCTCTATTGACCTCAATCTCCCTTTTTAACAGATTTTTATTATTCTCTACTTCTTTCTTTTCATTGCTTTTATTTTCTCTCTTTGCCTCTCTTTTAGCACACTCATTTTCATTTTCTTTCAACTCTTCTTTCTCTTTTTCTATTTTAAGTTTCAAAGCCAACATGTCTGCTTTAGCTTTGTTTGGACTAAGAGGGTGAAGAGTGAATTTGATTCTATTGTGACGAAAAGTATATTTGTTGGATTCACCATCATGAATAACTTTTCTATCAAATTGCCAAGGTCTTCCTAGCAATATGTGGCTAGCCTCCATGGGTGCTACATCACATAGAACCTCATCATAATATTTATCAATGGAAAATGATATATTGACTTGTCTATTTATCTCTAATTCTCCATGATTACTTAACCATTGCACTTTATATGGATTAGGATGTGGAGTAGTTTCAAGATTAAGCTTTGACACTAACCTAGTGCTAGCAACATTTGCACAACTACCTCCATCAACTATCAAAGAACATATATTTCCTAGAATGAGACACCTAGTTTGGAAAATATTATTTCTTTGTGAATCATTCTCATCTTTCTCATAGACTCCAAAAAAATTATTAACCATGAGCAAATCTCCCTCTTGAGGATTTTCCTTACATTCACTCTCATGTGAATCAATGCACCCATTCTCCCTTAGGAGCATAATTCTCTTATTTGGACAATTTAATGCAATGTGTCCATACTTCAAACATTTAAAGCACTTCATGTTTTTTAACTTAGAGTCTAAAGAAGAAAAGTTAGAATTGCACCTTTACCCTTGGAGGTTGCAACATCATGTCTTTCCGGTGGAGACCCCTCCTTCTTGAAATTGTTCTTCCAACTTGAAGAGTGGTGATTTGAAGGGGGTTTCTTAGAGGCCGTCTTTATTTGAAATTTTCTTTCCACCTTAATGGCTTGGTGGAGAAGATCTTCAATTGTTACAAAATGGTGATGCTCAACTTCCTCCATTATATCTTCGTTTAGACCATCAAGAAACCTATTCATGGTATCCTCCAAATTCTCCTCCACATTAGCTCTAGTCATAGCCACCTCTAACTTCTCAAAATACTCACTAACACTTTTACTTCCTTGAGTAAGTCTATGCAGTTTGTCACGCAACTCATTTTGGGTATGAGAAGGAACATGTCTCCTCCTCATCATAGCCTTCAAATCTTTCCATTTTTCAATAGGCGCAAATTCACAATTCCTCCTAAGCTTTTTTTTCTTGATCCCACCAAATAATCGCATAATCTCTAAACTCCAACACAACCAACTTCAACTTTTGCTCTTCACTAACATCACAACAAGAGAAAATTTGTTCTACCTTAAGCTCCCAATCAAGATACGCTTCGGGGTCATTCTTCCCATAAAAGTTTGGAATGCTCACTTTTTCTTTCAACTCATTTTCTCTCAAATAACCTCCATATTTTCTATCTTTTTCTCTATCTCTCCTGTCATAGCTCCTTTCTTTTTTATACTTTCTATCTTTTTCTCTCACATTCTCTTCATACCTCTCATGCATCTTCCGGAGCAAATCACCAACCTTATACTTCTTAAGAATTTTTGCAACACATTCTCTTTTATAGTCCAAACCTCTATTCATGATTCCAACAAGCTAACAAGTACCAAATGATAAAACAAGTAACAAGAACAAAAGTGTTCACCACTCACTAAGATCACAACAATAATAGAACAAAAAAAAACAAATAAATAAATAAAAGGACCTCTCCACACACCTTAGTGTTTACACTCAATAATGGTCACTCGTGTTTGTCACTCAATTGGCTTTTTTTTTAATGATATACTCTCTTGCCTTTTACCACTCCCTAAAAGTGTCGCTCTTGCGCTCTTAAAAGAACCAATCAAATCGCTTATCGCTTGTGGTAAACTTAGAGAAGTTGTGACAAAACAAGCAATAAGAATTAACATACAAGAGGACAAAAAAGACAACTTGAAACTCTAGGACAAAACTTAAAGAATTCTAAAGACACCGATGAAACAAATAACAAAGAGAGAAGACTCAAAGGATGCCAAAAAGATAAAAGATCGACTCACTATATATGACTAAAATAGACTAAAAGTCTAATATTTGTGTGTCTAGAGAAAAACACCTCAAATGAAATCCAAAAATTCCACTAATAATTCAGAAGATCAAAAATGAGTTGATAAATGTAATAGATTTTTTTCAGAATTTTCTGGATTGTTTTGGACAATTTTGCCCTTAGTAGCGCCTTTTACTAAAACACTTTTTTTTTTTTTTTATATTTTTTTCAACTTTTTTTTTAACTTTTTTTTTGCTACTTGGCTTCTTGAATTTCCAGAATATAATTTGAAACAAATTTATAACATCAAAACAGTTCTCAACTCAACTTTGTTTAGATCAAATAACTATGGTGATGAACATAGATGAAGAACAATTTTTTTTTTAAACCAGGATCACAGACACAATGAAATTGATGGATTGGATTTCCAAACAAACAAGAATGACTTGGAGAAAACAAACGTACAGAACAGAGTACAACACAAGAAGTGGAAATAAAAAAAAATAAAGTGAAGAATTAAGAAGAAGAAACAAAAAAATAAATACCTTGGCTTGAGCAGTGACGTTGAAATTGAAGGACAGCTAATTCATTAGCACCTAATGAGTCATCATAAGCACAATGAATTCAAACTCATAAGGTTATCACAAACGTGAAACAGAGAGCGATTGAAGTGTACGGGATGCAATTTGTTTTGTTTTTTTAAAGATGTTACTAGCCTTAAAGTCTGTGTGAATAATTTTCAGTCTTCAATATTTATGAAGGTAAAGTAAACCTTAAAAAATTCATTCTATTATATTGAAGTGCTTCTTCCAATCTTGGAACTTCCTTCTTGTACAATGTTCCCAATAGAAACATAATAACTTAATCTCAAAAAAAGAAACATAATAACTTGTGTTAATATATATGCTATACAAGAGCACCAAACCAAAATATAATTTTCCTTGCACATTTAACGAGTTGCATGAATCATGAATCATTACATTTACCTAGTTGTTTTCAAGTTAGAAAATTAAAAGTTGTTTTCATCAATCCTCCAAAACAGTTATTGAAGTATGTGAAAACATCTCAACTACCTTATCTCACTGATTCCTTACACACATTTATTGTTATTATTGCTTTATTTCAACTTGTATACTCCAACCAATTGTAAATAGTATATACACACCTAAGTGTACACTCTAAACTTGACAAACACTACAAGAAAATCGGGGCCGATTTCACGGACATTTCCGTGGCAAATGTACAAATTTCGTGGCAAAAACAACATTTGCCACGGACAAAAATTGGTGGCAAAAACGCTGTCGCGAATCGTTTGCCACGGATTTTCCGTGGCAAATGTTTCCGCCGCAAACTGGCCGCAAATATCCATGGCAAAGTCGTCGCGAATTTCATCGCAAACCGTGGCAAATCCGTCGCAAAAATAAAAATAAAATTAAAAAAATTAAAAAAATTAAATCTTCAAGATGGAACAATACTGAACTACTTATAGACCAAACAATAAAATATCAGAACAAATGTAGATAATCATTCAATTAGACTAACACTATTGTTTCACGATATAATAAAATCCATGTGTTACAAAGTATAAAGCAATCGCTTCTTTCCATACAATTGGAACAAGTAAGAAATTCCTGATCTTCAGAATCAACAAAGCAGCAGATGCATAGATTTTGTTCCTTTTGATCTTTCAACTTGCCATATATGAACAAAGATCTATCTAGAGTCTGTATTATCTGCAAAATATAATGCAAGGTCCTAAGTATACTTAAAATGAAAAATAGGTCACGCGAAGGAAAATATTTCAAACTCAAAACCTTCTCCCGTGCATGAAGCAGCGAATTTTCATTTTGGAATAAAGATCCTATGTTATCCATGCATCTTTTCTTCCAATTTTCCACCTTCTCCACTTCAGATAAAATTAAATCTAGTTCTGAGCAAATCAAGGCAACAGTATCTCCAAGTTCCTGAATTTAAGCAAATAAATGTTAGTTCTATGCAAGTAAGGCAGTGATATCCCATGTCCTACTAAATAAAACACCAATTGGCATAGGTTTCATGTTATTTATAGAGCAAAAGTCATATTGTTATATGCTACATTTTTTCAATATGTTGTGTGTGCTTTTTGCCCCACGTTCTGTTTAAAGTCTTATGTCCATTCATTGCAGTGATACAAACACTACAATATTTTACCTTAACTTATAATGTTATGGTTGGGCTGTGTCTTGCTATTGTTTCACCCAAAGATATGAAATTGAATTGTCATAGTTTACTCAAACAAAGATTTATACAGATAAGTCATGATATCATCATTTAACTTCATAGTTCATAATATAATCTCCCCTAACGATTCAATGCATTCATTGGATACACATGCTAGTTAGCTGGAAAAGGAGAAATATGATGATAATGGATCTGATATCAAGATATTCTGTTGTATCAATCAACATTGGAATTGGGGAAGGAGGGGTGTGTGATGGTAAAAGGTGCTACTCAAATAAATCTGTACACAATCTAGTACCTGATATTCAGTAAGAATATCTTGAATATCAGTCAATTTGAATCTTCTAGAATTGCGAGGTCCAGATATCCCCTCTAACGCTCTCCTAAGCCATTCAATCCCATCAACCAGTACTTTCAACACAGCACCAGAAACAGAGGAATGAGTGAGGCCTTCGACAACTTCCAAAACATCCTGCAAGATTAAGAACCACCTCTCATAAATAATTATGAAGAACCGATCTTGTGCTTTACGCCAAATGCCCGACATCTAATCTAATCCCGAATAAAATATTGTGCTTTATATACTTTAGAAAGGAAAACAAAGAAATAAGTAATTGAAAAAAAAATCATTTAGAAGGGGAAAAAATCCATGACGCGAGGATCCATTTAAAGAAAATATGGGATCATTGCAACATAGTATAGGCATAACTATTAGAATTGTGTCACTCTTTTCTAATTGAATTTCAACAAGAAAAACTGATATTATATAAGTATAAAAGCAGGTATACTAAGGCATTCAGGCGAATGAGGCTATAAAACCAGCATCAAGAGATATAGCTGGAAGAAGAAAGTGCATGATGAAGGCAGCATAATCAAACAGCGGACAGTGGGTGGAGCCGCAAATTTGTGAAAATACAATACTTAGAAGCATAAATCATGACTGCAGAGAAATAGTAACCTCTAACAATGGAGTATCATTGCAGAAACATAAGGCTCTTTTGCACCACTGCAGTGTAGAACAAGATGCTTGAAGTTTGGAAAAATCGCTGAAGTCAAAACCAAGTGACACACCGGATGTTATGGCGGGTTGGATTCTTGCAATCAAATTTTCCACTTTAAATATTAAATCACTGCTTATTCCATGGGAAGTGTTATCTGATTCAAATAGGCACCGAGCATCATCAAGTAGAGAATGTGCCTCACGCTCCCATATTCTTTGACAACAAAAAACAGAATAGCATTCAGTCAATAATATTAGTCATGAGCACAAAGAATCAAAGCATTACTAGCAACTCTATTATTTTGCTAAATTAGCTGAATTTCAATCTCTAGAAAGATCAAAACCGCTGAACTTGTGTACAAAACTAACAAGCGCTACTAAAAATCTAAGCATAGAGCTATAAATTTACATACCAGAAAGTTGACCATAGAGCTATAAAAGTATAGTTTCATCTCATAGATTTTGCTAAAGGACTTGATACATGTAGCCATAGAGCTATAAATAGAAACTGGTTTGTATATTTCACTGATCAAAGGACTTGATACATGTAGCCAAAGCTAATCCTATAATTTAGCATCTGACCAAATGCTTCCTATAATTGATGAGCATTTGAATACAGACTTAACTATGCTATAAATGTGCAACAATTATAATTTGAATCTACCATAAAACATATACACTGTATGTACATTACTGTAAAGGTGGGAGAACAAACTAAGTGATATTAAAATTTTACAAAGAAAGTAGCAATAAGAAGAAACTATAGGCTGTATTCATCGAGAATTACACATATACCCAATGTGCGAGTGTGTCTGAGAGAAAAAGAGAGAGAGATCCTTACCATCGAGAATGCCGCTCCATAATAGGGATAAGCTGCTGGTATAAATCTCTCGTATTCATTGTGTCTGAAGGGACGGACAGGAATCTACATGGAAGTTCAAAATTACTCATGAATAGTGCTCAAGTATTGCTTATATTATAATAACATATAATTCCAATATAGCAAAAAGCTTCAAAACTATAGGCTTCCAAAGATCGGCATTTAACTTGATCTGGTAACAAACTCTTGTGATCTTATCCAGCAAATAACACTGAATTAAGACCAGTTTAACTATGTGTAGGCAAAACTAATAAATAATGTATAGCTGTGTACCACAAAGGCATCATCTATTATAAGAGTGTTTGGGTGAAATGATTCTTTAAAATATTAGAGGATCAGCAATTACCTGCTTTGATAAAGATAAGCTTGTATATCCCAGTCTTTCGTACTCAACTTTGAATTGGAAAACCCCATATACATCTGGAACCTTAAACAATGTGAAATATCGGCCCTGAAAGAGAACATGTAATTGCACGAATTATACTCAAGAGTTTATTGGAGAAGAAATTAAGACTATGTTCAAGATCGGATTCGGAAGAACCTTGCTGTCAGTTGATAAAGTCTTCAAGACATAGGGGCTCATCATGTAAAATTGAACTTGAACATCATCAGCTACGTAAGGTTCCCATGTTGTCCCAGACCACTCATAAATTTCAATAGAGTATTCCTTTAAAAAGATATGAGAAACAAGCATCAAGTAACGTAAATGCTATAATTAAAGAAAACATGACATACATCAGTAATGAAATAATATTCAATATACCAAATCATCATTGATCCTATAGATGGCTGGTTCGTCAGTTTCCCCAACTTTGTGGTGTTGCACATTCACCGCCTAAAGGTCAGATTTTAAACAAGCAAATCAATTAACATTAAGGATGCTAAATGATGATCTCAAATATCATATGAAATGAACAATGTCAACAAAAGTTGACTGAAGAATTTTTATCTTACCTTGAGGTGACCTCTTTCATGCAAAATCCATTTGCTAAGTTCATCAAGAACTGCTCATTACCTGACTTTTCGTGCCTGTTAATCACCAAAAAAACAAATCATTCAACTTTTTTTTACAGAAAGTCAGAAAGTATATTCGCTAATCACCAGTGTAGGTTTGATGAAGTGATATTATTTCCATAATAGCTGATAAAAACTGTATTATAGCAGAAAAAAGAAAAAGCTTTACTCACTTGGTTGGACTACCAGCCTTCTGCACACCTGACCTGAAAAATCTGCAAAAGAAATCCAAGTAGACATGAGAGTAAAAATGAGCTTCAGAGCTTACACATTTAGCATAACTAAACCCAGGTTAACAAGTGAGTCTTTCATACCGGTTGCCGAACAGGCTCAATGAGCCAGAGATCAATATCCGAGCATTATTTCTTGCCTGACAATCGAAAAGGAAAGAATAAGCGTTGAATTGTCAGATAATTTCAGAATTAATATCTTCAAAAATCACAACAGTATGCAATGGACAGTCAAATATGAGTAATGCGAGTACAATGAAATGAAAACAACAAAAACATGAAGGTGGTAATATTCTATAGAAAACTCAAATTGTAGACACATAACTGGGAAATGACAATGTACAAAATTCAATACAACCAATAAATAAAATCATAAGCATTCAACAAAGTGCAAATCCATAGAAAACTCAACTACCACACTACCTTAATGTAAAGCAGAAACATGCCACCTGATTCAACAAAGTGCAAATCCAAGTCAACCAAACAATTAAAAAAGAGAGTAATTGAAAATACAATAAACAGGATCCCAAAATAAACCATAAATATACCTTGAGGCACATTCCAAAATGAGAAATTTCATTAAGAAATTATCAAGGATTCTTCAGTTCATCAACATATGCAGGTATGCAGGGAAATTTCTAACACTCGTAATCATTAATCCATATTCAAACTAAAATCAAATCAAACAAATCCCTATTTTTCAAACAAAATCATATTCAAACCTAAAACTGAAACAAATCCCTATTTTTCTGAGACATGAATCTAATCGAATAGCATAAATGAACCAAGCTCATCATTGAAAAGGTGGGATCGAGAGAGAAACAAATTTCAAATGAAATTAGATTAAGAGTAGAAACGAACTCGAAAAAAAAGTGAAATCGAGGAGAAACGAACACGAAAAGGTGAAATCGAGGAGAAACGAACTTCAAATGACATTAGATCGGGAGTAGAAGCTTTCGATATCTATGATTTCGAAGGATCTAAGAAAGAAGAACATGGTTAGGGTTTTAGTTTCTTTGACAAATGAGAGAGGAGAGTGAAAGACGATGTTGCGAGTGGAAGAGAAGGAGAAAGCGAATCAAGGAGGAACGGTGGTGTTGGGTGGTGGGGTGGTGGGTCGTGGGGTGGTGTTGAGACGGAGAGAGAGAGAGAGAGGAGACCGAAATGAGAAAGTGGGAGGAAAGGTCTCAGAGAGTGGGAGAGAAAGAAACGTGTTTGTGTTTTAAGTGGAATGATTTGCCACGGGCTTGCCACGCAGCCTCCGTCGCAAATTGCGACCGTTTTTGAAATCCGTGGCAAAGTCCAGCAGGAAATTTCGCGCCCCTTCCTTTTTACACATGCCGTCGCAAGTCCGTGGCAAACTAGTGACGGATTAGGCTCCGTGGCAAATATTAGTGGCTAAATCAGACTTTTCTTGTAGTGAAGGAAACGGGAAAGGAAGAAGGAGAATCGAAGGTTTCTGTTGTAGAATCGTGTGGGTTTCTGTTGTTGAAGATGAAGAAGAAAGCTAAGAGGAAGAAGATGACGAGTAAGGAAGCTATGGGTTTCGATTCGCGAGAGAAAGGAAGCGTGGCGATCAAGCGCGTGCGTGGTCAAGAAAGTAGAACGGAGCAGAACGGGTTGTGGCTGTAGAGAAGGCTTATCGACGGAGGAGTGCGGAGGAGGACGAAGGAGAACGGAGGAGGACGAAGGAGAACGAAGGAGGAGGTCGTGGGTGGGAGAGTGAGGTATGCGTATTGTTTGAGAGAATCGTGGGTTTTAATTTGGGATTTAATATTTGCCACGGGCTTGCGACCAAATGTCCGTGGCAAATTAGCGACCAACATAATTTTTGTGGCTAATTAGCAACCATTATCATTTCCCGTGGCAAATTTGAGCGGGATTTTGAGCGCCTTCTCTAGAAATGCCTTTTCGTCGCAAATCCGTGGCAAATTTGCGACGGCCAGTCTTCCGTGGCAAAGTTTGGTGGCAATGCAAGCTTATTCTTGTAGTGAAAGCTTTACATAATCCCTGTGGGTTCGACATTTTCTGATCATTATATTACTTGTGTGACTATGTATACTTGCATACTATTTTCAACACCAAGTTTTTGGCGCCGTTGTCGGGGATTATAGTAAATTTTTGTTGTTTAGATTGTTAATTTAGTGTTTTGTTTTGTTATTACTGGTATTCTGTTTTCTGTGCAGATACACTTAGTATAGATGCACTAGCATATGCCCAGAAATAGACCACCAGAATTGGATTGTGATCTAGAAATTGAAAGAAGATTTAGGAGATTGCTAAGACAACAAAGAGAAAGACAACAAAGCTGCAAAAATATGTCTCATCACCGTGAAGGAGCCTCAGTTAGAGGAGGACCTAACTCACAACAACAACCTGTAGGTGAAGCAGATCACAGGCAACAATTCATTCAAATGGGACCAATAGGTATGATAAATGATAGGGATACACCTATGAGGGACTATGCCCAATATGATCAGCAACATATATAAACTAGTATTTCTAGACCTCGTATTGATGTTGTTCAGTTTGAATTTAAACCTATGATGTTTCAAATGTTGCAAACAATTGGTCAATTTGGTGGATCTCCACATGAAGATCTCCATGAGCATTTAAAGCAATTCATAGAAGTTTGTAGTAACTTTATCATTCCTGGTGTTAGTGAGAATGCATTTAGACTTAAGTTATTTCCATATTCATTAAAAGATAGGGCTAAATCATGGTTAAATTCTTCGGAGCCCAATTCTATTCATACATGGAATGAAATAGCTTAAAAATTCTTAGGCAAATATTTTCCTCCAATTCTATTAAGATTGATAAATCATCACCTTTGAAGCATGGGCAAGGATGTTGACTAATTGGAATATCATAGGTCTTGTTGTCAGATCCCATCTAGACTTGTCCAAAAGATTTGACATTTGTCGCCTCTTTGGGAGAAACGAACTGATTAGGGACAGGAATGACGGTCTTCGCATAGATCAGTCGACATCAAACTGGGAACAGAGTCTGCAACTCAGTCAGAGCGGTGGTTGGAATCCTCGGAATCGAGGTGGTGACCGAAACTGGCCTTGTTGCGGGGGTTTGCCTTAGATGTGCAGATAAATTGGATCAGTTTGTATCTGGGACATAATCTGCAAATTTTGCTGTTGAAGGTACAGAAATCGAGGGAGCAACGTGCGCAGGTGACGCAAGTGCAGGAGACTCTGACAATGCGTCGCCGCCAGCAAAAGAATCGGCCACGACGAGATGAGACAAAGGTCCGCGACTTTGATCGATTAAGAAACATAGCCTGATGGAGATTTGACTGACGACGGATGTGCTTTCACTTCCGTGTTGGACTCACCAAGCATTGGATCAAAGCCCCTTTCATGGAACTCTGAAAACCTGTCATACACTCCCACCGAGGAAGCGCCGCAAGGATCGGCGAAAACGACCTAACTGGCGGACTGCTGCGCAGATTCGTAAAACTCGAGGAGCCCGTGGCGCATGACAACAAGATCGCGCGTTGAAGATTTTGCACTGCAGAACTTGCAGGATTTGACCAAAGTGTAGAAGAAAGTTGGAGCGTGTCAGGAGAAGAAGTCGGACCCACAGACAATACCTGCCACAAATCATCAAGAGCGTCAGCCATTGGGGGACCGTGACGGCGCCTAGCTTGTCAAACCCTATCAGAAAGCAAGGTCATCTCAAGGTGGTTACTTTTCATTAGTAAACTATTGCTTTTAAACTTGTAAATTAATCCAATCCTCGTGGAAACGATACTCTACTTTCACTTTATTACTTTATGTGATTGTGTATACTTGCACATTTATGTGTATATCAAGTGCACCACTTACATGAGTGAAATAAAGTTAAACTTTAAACTTCCGAAACTGAGAAAAATACCTTTACCAATAGAACCAAAGTTGAGTTCCTTATATTTAACAAAAAAGGATCTAATTTTTGGAATGGATTGCTTAATACTGGGAGAATTGGATCAAATTTGGTTTGGAATGTGGGAAATGATGAAGATGTTCGTTTCTGGAAAGACAATTGGTTACCTAATTGTGATCTTCTTGAGACTTATTGCAACTCTCCTATCAGTGATGATGAAGCCAAATTATCTCTAAATCATTTCATGAGCTACAATGGTGAATTGAATTGGGGTCTTTTTGAAAACATGGTTCCTAGAGATATTTTTGAGAAAATTGCTAACTATAATCCTCCTTCTATTCTCAGCAATGATGATGAGTTCAAATGGGGAGCTACTGACGATGGTAATTTCAACACTAAATCAGCCTATTTAGTTCAATTCAACACTAATCCTAGTGTGCAAAATTCTGATTTCAAACATATTTGAAAATGGAAAGGAAACGAGCGTATTCGTACCTTTCTGTGGAAATTAACTCATGAAGCTCTGCTCACCAATGTGGAACGAACCATGAGATCTATGGCCACCTCTGGTATGTGTATGGTCTGTCTCAGTGATAATGAAACCTTGTTCCATTGTTTTCGTGACTGTCCTAATTCAAAAGCTATATGGAATGGGGTTATTCCTCAGCAAACCAGTAACTTCTTCACCTGCAATAATTGGAAGAGGTGGTTAAAAAACAATCTGTATCATCAATCTGTCTTTGGGGGTAGCAACACTTGGAGTACCATTTTTGGGGTCACTCTAGATCTAATTTGGAGAAATAGAAATGAATGGATATTTTCTCAAAAACCTCATTCTACCCGAGACTCTATTATCCAAGTTTACCTTCATGTTGCTGGAATTGAGGAATGTTTTAGGCGTAATACTACTCTACAGAACCAGATTGGGTCGGCTGCTGCAACTCAATATACGAACTGGTCTCCTCCTCCAATTGGCTTATGCAAACTCAACTGTGAGAAATATTGGAAGATCTTCAGGCTGTGGTGGAATAATTCGTGGATGTAGAGGCGTGAAAGGATATTTTGATTCAAATTTGAAATTTGGAAAAGGGTGTAAGTGAGTGGAAGAATCTAGCAAATATTAATTAAAATTAGAAGTTAACACATGAAGTTAACTTCTTTTAATGCTCCAAATAAAGTTAGCTTTAATTTAAACTATTTTTCAAAAAAAAACTTTAATTTAAACTAAATGTTTTAAGGAACTAGATATTATATTTAAAATAAACGAATTAATGATTTAAATTAAATGTGATTGAAAAAAGTTTTAAAAATGGAATAAGTTGTGGGACTCAAATTTAATTCTTAAAAGATTCGGTCAAAATTTGATTCTTAGTTGAGATACAATTTTTTGCAATGCAAATATTAAAGATTAAAAAACAAAATTAAAGAGTCATGTCATGTGGGATAAAATAATAGAAAATTATACACCATCAAAATAATAAACGCTATTCTATTTTAGTGTATGGTCCCCTTTTATTTCTCAATCTCTCTTTTAATTTTTTCTTACTAAGGTATAAGGTGTTGTCTCTCTGCACCATTTTTTTCACATGGTATTCTAAAACCACTTTGCAAAGACATGGTATTGACATTTGGCATTCAAACCACCTCTTTCAGTATTTCTCGGACTCATATATAAGCAACAAAACACTTTTTAGGTTCATCTATATTTGGTCTATATTATAGACCAATTAAATTAACTATTCAATGAATTTAAAAAGTGTTTCGTTGCTTATATACGAGTCCAGAGGGAGTAAGATACCACAGATAAAAGGCATTTGGCATTGAAGTAATTGAAATCACTTGATAAAAATGTGAGACTAGCAATCTTTATAAAAATAACTAATAACTAATTTTTCAAAATAGATATCAACATTATATGTCATTTTTTCTGCAAGTGTAATTCATGGGTGTGATGACGAGTGGTAGAAAAGCAAGTTGCTTTCATGGCTAGGGTACAATACATTTTTCTTTAGCTTTGGTAGTATTACTTATTATGCTTACAACCCGTCATGAATAAATGCACAAAAATGAAGTTGAAATTGAAAGGGAACTTGAATTATATTAAGTGTTTGTTTTCTCTGAAAAGCATAAGTATCACGCATGCAATGAGTCACACCTCTAGAAAAGGAAAGAATACAACTCATATTTCCACCATTGGTTCAACTAGCCAGCCTATCCTATATTCTTACTCAACCGTAACTCTCTTCCCTTTTAAGTTTACGTCTCTAATTTTTCTCAAAAATACTGGTAGATAGCAGATGAGATAATAGATATATAACAAAATAGGTTAGTTTATAGAAGATAACTTGATAGTAGATTGAATTTAAAGTGTTTGGTACATGCTCCGGACTAGGCCGATCCTAGCTTAACCTTGGGTTCGGCCCAAATCAGACGTTGGCTACGAGCCAATCGGGAATATCAAGGCATATTCTTTTACTTGTGCACAAATTTACTTCAACACAATACAAAAAGTGTTATGAACAATGGCGGACCCAGGACCGATGAAGTCAAAAGGTTCAAAAATTTTAAAAGTATTTCGCTAAAAGTATAATTAAAAATTTACTTTCATATATTTAAATAAATTAAATTATACAACTCATAATTGACCTAATGATGTGTTTGTGTGAAGTATTTAGGTGTAAAATTAGGATTCTAATGCAAAATGTTAATTTCAAGAAGTTCAAAATATATTTTTTCGAAGCAAAATAATTCATGAAGTTCAAAATATTTTTATATAAAGAATAATTGGATAAAAATACTTTTATAGAAGAGATAAATGGATAATTTTCTAAAACTTAGTTACTAGACTAACTTACTCAAAACAAAACAAAACAAAAATTGTCACACTCCCAATTACCGTGGCACCCCATCACCACTCATTCTCCCCCTAGATCATTTTTAGTGGGAGTGTATTAAATGAGTAAACTAAAGTGACTTTTGTGGACCCAAACTATCACGTAGAATTTAAGAAATTTTTAGCTAACCCAAGTGTGGTTTTTACTTTGATGAGAGTTATTTATAAAGAACCATAATTTTATTAACTTTTTGTTTCAAATTTAATATTAGTTTAATTATTTTAATTAAACTATTGAAAAATATTAACTAATTTTCAAAAACTCAAGTGGTTTTTATTTCTGCAACATTCACTTCTTTCATTTTATCCTCTTTTTCTTTCATTTTTAATTTTTATTTCTCTGTCTAGAACCTTCACTTCGCTCACTTTTTTTTTTCATCAATCAATTTCACACCTCTCTTTCAGCCCTCACTTCCTTCATCTGTCTATATGTGAGAGAGGTGTGAAATTGATTGATGAAAAAAAAAGTGAGCGAAGTGAAGGTTCTAGACAGAGAAATAAAAATATATTTACCCTAGCCATGAAAGTAACCCAATTTCACTTGCTTTTCTACCACTCGTCATCACACCCATGAATTACACTTGAATTATGCTTGCAGAAAAAATGACATATAATGTTGATATCTATTTTGAAAAATTAGTTATTAGTTATTTTTATAAAGATTGTTAGTCTCACATTTTTATCAAGTGATTTCAATTACTTCAATGACAAATGCCTTTTATCTGTGGTATGTTATTTTCTCTGGATCAGATATAAAGAAACTAAACACTTTTTAAATTCATTGAATAGTTAATGTAACTGGTCTATAATATAGACCAAATATAGATGAACCTAAAAAGTGTTTTGTTGCTTATATATGAGTCCAGAGGGAGTACTTTGGAAGAGGTGGTTTGAATGCCAAATGTCAATACCATGTGCTGCAAAATGGTTTTAGAATACCATGTGAAAAAAATGGTGCAGAGGACAACACCTTATACCTTAGTAAGAAAAAATTAAAAGAGAAATTGAGAAATAAAAGGGGACCATACACTAAAATAGAATAGCGTTTATTATTTTGATGGTGTATAATTTTCTATTATTTTATCCCACATGACATGACTCTTTAATTTTGTTTTTTAATCTTTAATATTTGCATTGGAAAAAATTGTATCTCAACTAAGAATCAAATTTTGACCGAATCCTTTAAGAATTAAATTTGAGTCCCACAACTTATTCCATTTTTAAAACTTTTTTCAATCACATTTAATTTAAATCATTAATTCATTTATTTTAAATATAATATCTAGTTCCTTAAAACATTTAGTTTAAATTAAAGTTTTTTTTTTGAAAAATAGTTTAAATTAAAGCTAACTTTATTTGGAGCATTAAAAGAAGTTAACTTCATGTGTTAACTTCTAATTTTAATTAATATTTGCTAGATTCTTCCACTCACTTACACCCTTTTCCAAATTTCAAATTTGAATCAAAATATCCTTTCTGTCTCTCACTGGCAGCATTTCAATCTCTCTCAAAAAAAAAAATTCAATCAACACAGTGAATTAATTGTGATAAATAAAAGATAGGTCCTCCACCAATAAATTAAGAAGAAGATAAGTACGTAGCAATAGTTGGAAACAACAATTACAAACATGGTTGGTCCGAGTAGTAATTTGACTCGGATCTCACCTCAAGGTTTGTGTTCGAATTTTGCGTGTAGTAAAAACTCTATTGGGAGGAGACAAGAGAAGAAGCCGGACCCACATACAATACCAGCCACAAATCATCAAGAGCGTCAGCCATTGGGGGACCGTGACGGCGCCCAGCCTGTCAAACCCTATCAGAGAGCAGGATCATCTCAAGGTGGTTACTTTTCACTAGTAAACTATTGCTTTTAAATTTGTAAATTAATCCAATCCTTGTGGGAACAATACTCTACTTTCACTTTATTACTTGATGTGATTGTGTATACTTGCACATTTGTGTGTATATCAAGCGCACCACTTACATGAGTGAAAGCAAGTTAAACTTTAAACTTCTGAAACTGTGAAAAAGACCTTTACCAATAGAACCAAAGTTGAGTTCCTTATATTTAACAAAACTACATCGGACATCATTGATATTTTTTGAGTGGTTTTAAATATATTTAAGTTGTTCCTGATACCCCTAGATCTATATAGGTTCCGTTTTGAACAAAATTAGAATTTTTTATTTGTGTTGTGTTGTTTATATTTAGTATATCGGTGTTGTGGTGGTAATTTCTTATAATTAATGAACCTTAATTTCTTTATCCAATGTTGTTTCTAAAAATTGCATGATAGAATTAAGGACCCATTTGTTACAGATTAAAAAATAAGTGATTTGGTTGTTAAATAAATTAGAGATTTGTTTTTAGAAATTTTTGAGAAAATGAGAAGTTGTTTTGTATTTTTGTAACACACTGAAAATCACTTATTTAAAAAAAATCATTCTTAAAAAACTGATTATGATAAGCTACTCAAAACAGTTTCTCATATGAAGCAGTTTTTAGATTATTTTCAGTTTTTTTAAGAATCTGTAACAAACAGATGTCATCATAAGTGATTATTTTTTAAAAAAAAAATATTTTTTAAAAAATAAACCATTAAAGGAAAGAAGTTCCATTAAAAAGTTAAAGTCTCGATATTATCATAATTCTAATTAAATATAAAAGAAAGTTTAATTACCATCTTTGGCCTCTAAAATCTTGAGTCACACAATGACCGAAACAAATATCTTTAGTATTAATAGTAGATCTGCTACAATTAGTGAAAGTTTTAATTCTAATTAAGCATCTTTATTTGCAATTTATACTTTTATCGCTAAATTCTCTCATAGAATACACATCCTTTTCTAATCAAGCACTATTATATAATTTACCGCCTAAGAATGAAGGTATTATTTTTGACAATCAATAATAATCCTAAGAATGTATATTTTTGTCACAACTTCTATTGTCTGATAAGACCACATAAGATGATACAATAAAGAAGACTTCAAGAACTCCAAATCTCGGTAATAGAAGTTTAAAAGGAAGAAACAAGACGGCTAGTGATCCACAGGGCTTGCCAAGTTATTTTTTTAGAGATCTCTCATACGCTGTCAAAAACAAAAGCCTCACACATTTTAGCAACTGTTGTTTCTTCCGAGATACCTCTTTCAATAAAGAATACTGGTTTTCTTGGCAAGGTGAGAAGTGTATTTTTGATTTTAACATTGATATGATGTTCAACATTGTAGGTCAATCATTTGGATAATGCTCATACATACATAAAGAGCAGCAATGTGGATGCACATCCGCATTTCATCAGGATAAATGAGTCATTCAATGACTCATCCATTAACCGTAGAACATCACCCTCTTTTCATAGCTCACAAGTCTGTTAATAATGAAATTAAATTATATACAAAGAGTTGTTTTGGATAAAAAAGAACTCGCTAGACTAATTTCACATACATGTCCATTAGAGTATCTAATGACTCTTTCGAAAGTCGAAATCGTTATTTTTTCTACCACCAACTATTTCAAGTACCAATACTCCAAAGTCAGAACACCACACTTTGTAGAGCAAATGCCTCCCATGCATATTTGGAGCCATATAATCATTTGCCTGAAAAATATTTCAAAACATATTAAAGTACATTTTTCATTTAGATTCATTAACAAAACATTGAAAAAAAGAGAAATTCTAGAAAACTCACTATACCTAGCAGCTTTGTTGACACTTATTTCGCATTCATGTTGTCAGGAACATCTTCGCCAAACCAAAATCGTAATTTTTTGGGTTCACATTCTCATCAAGCGATTATGTTATCGCTTTTTGTGTCTCTGCGAATGATTTTCGCCTTGAGTATTCATGAATGAAAAGTAAACTTGAGAGATTCTTCTTATTATATATTCAGCTTCTTCCAATATAGAACTTACTTTTATATAATCTTCCCAATATAAACATAAAAAGTTGTGTTAATATATATATGCTTTATAACAAATAACAATCCTCCATAAAGTTATTGAAGTATTCGCTAAAAGTCAAAATTTTGATGCAAAGTTTCCACCAAATAAATAGAAGTCAAGCTTTTGTGATGCATGTATTCATAAATTAGAATCTTCTATCTTCTTCATGAATGCAAGAGAAGTAAGTAGTTGTACAGATTTTTGTGTTGAAGTTCACATATTAGAGTTAGTTCATTTTTGAATTCCACAGTTCCTTGCTTAGAAGTTTGTGAAAGTCTTTCACAAACTGTTTGGTTAGGAATTATGGAATTCAAAAATAAACTAACTCTAATATGTGAACTTCAACACAAAAATCTTGTACAACTACTTGGTTGTTGCATTCATGAAGAAAATAAGATTCTAATTTATGAATACATGCAACACAAAAGCTTGGACTTTTATCTATTTGGTTAGGAATTTGTGCATCACAATTTTGACTTTTAACTGAATACTTCAGTAACTTTTATGGAGGATTGTTGCTGTTGTAAAGCATATATATTAACACAACTTTTTATGTTTATATTGGGAAGATTGTATAAGAAGTAAGTTCATAGATTAGAAGAAGCGCTTCAATATAATAGAAGGAATCTCTCAAGGTTTACTTTACATTCATCAATACTCAAGACTGAAAATCATTCACAGAGACAGAAAGGCTAATTACATACTCCTTGATGAGAATGTGAACCCAATTTTATTTGATTTTGGTATGGCCAAGGTGTTCCACAACATGAATCTGAAATAAGTGTCAACAAAGCTGTTGGGACATAGTGAGTTTTCTAATATTTCTCTGTTTTCAAATGTCTTGTTAATGAATCTAAATGAAAAATGTATTTTATTATGTTTTGAAATATTTTTTTGTGGAGTGGTTATATGGCTCCCGAGTATGCCATGGGAGGCATTTTCTCTACAAAGTGTGATGTTTACACCTTTGGAGTATTGGTAGTTGAAATAGTTAGTGATAGTAGAAATAACAGTTTCAGCTCCGAAGACACACCATTAGATACTCTAATTGGACATGTATGTGAAATTAATCTCACTACATTCTTTTTTATCCAACACAACTCTTTGTATCTAATTTAATTTAATTATCAAAAGGTTTGGGAGCTATGGAAAGAGGGTGATATTCTACGGTTAATGGATGAGTCATTGAATGACTCATTTATCCCTGATGAAGTGCAAAGGTGCATCCACATTGCTCTTTTATGTGTAGAGCATTATCCAAATGATCGACCTACAATGTTAGACACATATCAATGTTAAGAACCAAATATGCACTTCTCACCTTGCCAAGAAAACCAGTATTCTTTATTGAAAGAGATATCTCGAAAGAAACAACAGATTGCTAAAATGTTTCGAGGCTTTTGTTTTTGACAACGAACGAGAGATCTCTAAGAAAATAGTTTGGCAAGCCGAGCGGATCACTAGTCTGCCTTGTTTCTTCCTTTTAGGCTTCTATTAATGAGATTTGGAGTTCTTGAGTCCTCCTTATTGTATCTTCTTATGTGGTCTTATCAGATTATAGAAGTTGTGACAAAAATATACATTCTTAGGATTATTATTGATTGTCAAAAAAATACCTTCATTCTTAGACTGTGAAATTATATAATAGCGTGATTAGAAAATGATGTATATTCTCCGAGAGAATATGGCAGTAAAGTATAAATTGACAATAAAGATGCTTAATTAGAATTAAAACTTCCACTAATTGTAGTAGATCTATTTTTAATACTAAAGATATTTGTTTCGATGATTGTGTGACTGGAGATTTAAGAGGTCAAAGATGTTAATTAAACTTTCTTTTATATTTTTCCTTTTATATTGTTATCCTTTTCTTTTTAATTAAAATCACAATTATGATAATATCGAGACTTTAACTTTTTAATGGAAAACACTTTTACTTTATCGCGAGAACCGCAATTTAATCTTCATTCTTAGAGCCTGTTTCTTACGATTTAATTTTTTAAAAAATATTTTTTTAAAAAAAATAATCACTTATGATGACATGTCGTCTATTTGTTACAGATTCTTAAAAAACTGAAAAGCTGAAAACAATCTAAAAACCACTTCATATGAGAAGCTGTTTTGAGTAATTTTCTTATAAAAATCGCTTTTTTAATAAATATTTTTTTAAAATAAGTGATTTTCAAAGATATTACACAAACACAAAACAACTTCTCATTTTCTAAAAAATCTCTAAAACTAATCTCTAAATTATTCAACAACAAAATCACTTATTTTTTAATCAGAATAAATGGATTCTTAATTCTATCATGCAATTTTTTTAGAAACAACATTGGATAAAGAAATTAAGGTTCATTAATTGTAGCGAAATTACCACCCAACACCGATATACTTGCTTGAGAAATCTAGTGAGATATGGTGGAGAGGGGGTTGAGTTCTTCCAGGAGTAGGAGAGAGGGAGTGTATATATTTGCTTGAGAAATCTAGTGAGATATGGTGGAGAGAAAATGAGAAGATGTGAGATTAAAATTTTGTGAATGAGGGGTGAGGCCCGTAGGACATTTAAAAGGGAGGGAGTATAATATTTATTTTATTCTGCTTTCATTTTCATAGTTAGCTTAGTGGGTGGTTAATACTTAATTGTAATTTGTAAGTATGGAGCTACTTAAACTACCAAACCAAGAATTGAGTTTAGCCTTCCGGATGGGGTGTTTTAAGCTTATGTGACTGATTCAATAAGAACAGAGAACTGGAACTGGAAATGCATATTCCTATCAATAAGAACAGAGAACAGGAAATGCATATTCCTAAATCATTCCAACAGCCTAAAAATCCAGAAACTAAATCATTCCAAAAAGTTAAACAAAAATCCAGCAAACTTACAATTGCATCTTGTGTTTGATCATCCACTTTTTTCCTTTATTGCCTTTTAAGTAGTATGGATAAACATTTCAGCTTGGGTGACTTCTTCTCCATCATCCTTCTTTGCTTGCTGCATACATTGAAAGGAAAAGTAATTAAGAGACTATTTTATTTACATAAATAATATGATACATAAAAGCACATGATTACCACCATACCAATTTTGCATGAATTCTAGCAAAATTTACTGGTCCAACACAATCAAATATTAATAGCATGGCTATTTGGCTGTATACAAGCACACAACGGATAGAAATTTTAACCATACAAGAAAGCAATTTAGTATGTGTATGTTTCAACATTCTAATTCAAAGAAAATTAAACCCGGCAGTGAGTAATATAAAATATAAAATTGTGGACATACAAGCTTATTAGCACAGATTAGAGAAGCACTGCAAAGCAAGAGGGAGACACAGAATGCAGATGCATATGAAAGTCAATTATCGCAATATGACAGTGAAATTGCATGAGAAATAGCAATCTAACTTCTACTGGACAAGCTTTTTTCAGTTATCTTAGCTTCAGTATGGAGATTTCTGCTCAAGTGTCTTATAACATCCAAAGAAACAGATAGTTCTTTTGAGATCGTTTTCTTTCCATCTTAACGGATTCTCTGCTTCCCTCCAGAAAAAAGAAGAGATATATACCACTAGTATAATCATTAGACAGACTACATATTTACCTCACGAGACCAATCCAGAGAGGCTCCTAATCGGCGCAATTGTTGTAATATTGTTCCCCCACACTTGTTTTTCCACTCCCAAACCTACTTTTACCAATATTGACCAAAGTAAGTCATAAGAGTGGGAACAAAACAAACAAATAGAAAGTAACATCAAATTACTAAGAACATTGACTCAAAAGATTATTACAAAACACCTCTGAGACAAACTTTTCACGGCCCAGGTCATGCCTGGTTAGTTGTTGTTCACGCATTATCTTTTTCTCCACAACAACCTGTGGCATATTAATATTAAGAACATTAACGTCATCTCATGCACAAACAATATGCTAAAAAACGAAAATTAAGATATACATCTTTTGTGTGTAACCCCTAGTAACATGGATACCGACCCCAAAAATTGGCACAAATTATGGGTAAAAAAAGGCTTAATCTAAAATCCAAATGATGCCTTCGATTCCCTGCCATTATAGTGAAAAAACTATCCAATTTGTTTCTAAACCAAATCAAATAATATCTTCTCAATTTCAAAATAGAACCTGAGTAGCAATCCCAGCATGATCCATCCCAGGCACCCACAGGGTATTGTATCCAGACATTCTTCTCCAAAGAATCATGGTATCCTGCAAGCAATAAACCAGATTGACATCAGCTACTTTGAACAGCAAAACTGAACTGTGAAGATGGATGCAGAAATACCTCTATTGCAGCTGTTAGAGCATGACCTATATGGAGAGCACCAGTCACATTTGGTGGAGGCAGAACCTAAAATATAGCACAATCAGATTCTAAATGCATAAAAAAGAGAGTAAAATAAATCGTTAATTCTACATATAATTTGAGCTGTGCAGACGCTCTGCATATACCTCGTAAGCATAGAGAAAAAACATATATAGAACAGGACACAGTATTTCATACAAAATCCAATGAAGGCGATAGTTGATCAGTAACATAGTTTGAGAATCTATTTACAGCATTTCATCTGATGCTATCAAACACTCTTAGTAATACAATTGAATTCAGAGACACTTATTAAACTAAAGTGACAGGAAAAGCATATTAAGAAATTGACCAATAGATGTTCTTAATCATCTCACACGAACAAACAATAGAGAAAGACAAAATCAGATTATATGGATCCCAAGCAGGCCTCTCTTGGTTAGCAAAACCTGTAACTGGAGGACAGAGCTCTCTGGGACTCATGTCTCGCCATGGAAGCCTTCTCTGGGATAAATCAACACAGAAGTTGTGAAGAAGAAGAAGGGTCAGAAATTAAATACCTGAGAAAGGGAAACCTGCGATTTGGGTAGAGAATCAGCTACGATGAAGAAAGGAAGGAAGGAAGGAAGAGCCGATTTGAAGAAGAAGGGAAGAGAATCAGTTGCGATGTCAGAGTGAGAAGGGAAGAGATGAAGATCAGTTGCAAGATGAAGAAGCCGATTGCAAGATGAAGAAGTTCTTGAAGATGAGAGTGAGAGTTGTCGTTTTGCGAGTTGCCGTTTTGATCGAGAGTGAGAGTTGCGTCTCCACAGGCCGATTTGGGTGAAGAAGTTGTGAAGAAGGAAGAGAATCTTTGTAAATGTTCTTTGATCGAGAGGAATTTTTTGGTTCTAGTTGCTGTATTTGGATCGAGAGTGAGATTTGAGAAGAAGCTTAGGTCTCGAGGGTTTCGTTTCATTTTCAGTCTTAGCGCTTTTTTTTAGTCAAAAGCTATACAGCGCGTAAATTATTTTTTGGTTTATCCTGGGTAAATAGTCCACGGTTGTAAAAGGTTTTGGGCCCAATTTTTGAACACATTTAGTCCACGGTTTTCTTAGTAGGTTGTTTTAGTCCACGGTTTTATAATCGTGGCTCTAAATAAAAATCAGATACCCACGGTTTTAAGATTTTAATAAATTTTTAAGTCAACAGTAGACAAACGCGTATCTTGTGATTCACACTTGTTTAACCGTGCTACTATACGCTTTTAAACCGTAGCTTATTAGCAAGTTAATGAAACCGTGGCCTAATATCTATCTCATTGTCCACATTTGTAAACGTGTGTGGCTTATTCTTGTTCGCGCCACGGTTTTTTTAGCCGCAGCAAAGATTGGCGTACTTAAAGTCAAAAAAATGCCAGTAGTGTTAATGTTTTAAAAATATATTTTAAATTCGAGAGATATTTTTAATAAAATGTGGTATGAGGTTAGTGAGAAGTTTAAAAAGGTTTCTCAAGCATGGGCCTTTTTGTATTGTGTTGAAGTAAATTTGTGCATAAGCCTTGATGTTCCCTATGATAAATTAGCAGTTGAGTATTAAATATTTTCCATTCTAGTATGTTGCTTTGGATGTGGTTTCTCCACTTCAAGCATGCAGAATTGCAGAGTACATGGATCACATTTTCTTTTATTTTGCTAGAATATTTTCTTTTAATTATTATAGTATTACTAGTGAAGCCATCTATCGTATATACATAATACATGGCCTCAAATGCCTTAAAGCTTATGTCTCATTTAAACTGTTTATGTAACTATTAGAGTGAGGAACAATATGCATAGATCACCTTAAAATTTCAAAAAACGTGTGTGGACAAATGACTTTTGATATGTTAGTGATTATGCATAAACCAAATAATAATAAATTTAACTTCAAAAACTGCTTATTGAAGTAGTTATATAAGGTCAATCATCCAATATCAGATTCTATATAATTGACATTATTCACAAGAATTTGGCTCCAATTCATACTAGATGAAAACTCTTTGTAGTGATTCTCAAATATCTATCCATGTCATTATCTATCGACTTAGCTAATCTATTATTATTAACTATTGTAGATTAATAAGGCAATGATAATGGACTTTACACTAAATTGGCATTAAATTAAACAAGGAGTACGAAAGAAAATTGAGTAAGAATATAGAAACCAAATTACTATATTCTGACATATTTCTCTTAAATATCCTTTTTTTTTTCTCGTTAATTTTATAACCAAGTGCCCCTACCAATTTTATACGGATTAGGATGCTCTTTATTTTTCAAAAAAAAAAAGGCATATTTTTATTATGATAGAGATACATACAAGAGTGATGAGAAGATTATATATATAGCAATATTTCCATTTGTTTAATTTTAAATAAATTTATGTTATTTAAAAGTTTTGTATCTCTCTCTTTCATAAATAGTACATGTTTTTAAAGGAAAACGTAGAGAAGTAAATATACAGATGAGCACAAGGGGTACTCAAACCATATACAATTGAGAAAACTCAGATGACAAAAAGGAAAAGCCTTGTTGACAACTAAAACTACCTCCTAGAAATAAAGTTAATAGGAGCAACATACCACTCATAAGATAAACAAAAAAATTACCCCTAGCCTGTAACCACGATGACAAGAAAGGGATAATATCATGTCAATACATCTCCCAAAATCATGTACGCCTCCAAAAAATACATTTGTTTGTCAGGTCCCAAATAACCGAAAGAATAGAATACCAGTTGAGCATCAAACAACATTTGCACCTAGATGGACCACCTACATTAATGAAATGAAAAAACAAGGATGGGAGATCCTGCTGCATGACGAAATCGTAGCCTAGTCAACATACGATAGCATACCAAATCACAGAAGTATACCTGCGCCTACAAAAGAGATGAACGGAGGACTCCTGAAGTGCCCAACACAAGGCACAAATAGTGGCATCCAAATTCACGATCACAACTCTACTAATTAGGTTAGACCGAGCAGATACTCTATCCTAAAGAAGTTGCCAAGAGAAGGTGTTACCTTGAAAGGAGCCAAACTCTTCCAAACCAAGTTTAGAACCCGAAGTACCTAATCTGAGAGCCTTAGAACATATGACAATGACTGAGACAGAAGATGATAAACAAAAGCCACAACAAATATAAACCAGAAGCATACTGAGACCAAACCCAACAATCTACCGCCGCTGTTAAAGAAACGAGACCAAGCAAATGAAATAAAATCCAAAATCGACTTTAAATATCTAAGTTAAGTGACTTTAAATATTGGGCAAATTAAATGAATTTAATGGAGGCTTAATAACATGATATACGTGTCAGCCTAACCCTCTCTAGAAGGTATCCTCTCTTCCTTATAGGTTGGTTTCTAATGAGTATGATAGTGGTCACGAAACTTTATTAGACTAATATTTTCAATGCGAGTACCAAATATAGTGGAATGCCTAATATGTGAAACAACCTTAAATATTTTCAACCTCCACCATTAAATATTTTCCATTCTAGTGTGTAGGTTTGGAAGTGGTGTTTCTCCAACTAAACACGTAATTCCTTTTTGCACGAACAATATGCATAAATCACATTAAAATTTCAAAAACGTGTGTGAACCACTCACTTATACTTTTGATATGTTAGTGATTTTGCATAAACCACCAATCAATAATAAATTTAACTTCAGAAACTGCTTATGGAAGTAGTTATTTATGGACAATCATCCAATACTAATAATAAATTCTATATGATCCACATCGTTTGCTACTCTGTAAAAAAACCTTTTTTATGGGTCGTGTATGTTTGGTTAAACATCACATACTCATGCTTATCATGCTTTTGTTTGGCGTTGGTGGAAGCCATTTTTCTCTTTTGGAAGCTATTCCGTCCTAAAATACAAATGATATATTTTTTTAAAATATTGTTACTACTTTATTTAGATATATTATATTTGACAATGAAATTTAATATAGCTCTCTCTGTTACTACTTTATTTAGATATTTTATATTTGACAATGAAATTTAATAGGTCTCGTGTTCGAATCTTGGGTGTGGAAAAAATTGCATTTGGGAGGAGGGGCAAAGCAAAGTTCAGAGTTTGTGTGCACCAGTGCTGAGTGCCCACACAGATTAGTCATATAGCAAAGTTTCAGGTGTAAATCACAAGACCAAAAACATGGTAACCCAAAAATAGCTTTATCTCTCTCTCTCTCTCTCTCTCTCTCTCTCTCTCTCTCTCTCTTTATATATATATATATATATATATATATATATATATACAATTGAAAATAATCTCATTGATTATTTTGCCACATGGCACACTATGATCATTTTGACAATAAATATTATACCATATCACCTATATTAATTATATATTATCTATTTGACAATAAACAGTTAGATATAGTGTAACGTTATAATAGGATTGATGAGAAATAAATAAAAAAACTGTTATTTTATATTGTTACTCTCTACAAGATAATAGATATAAATATCCCAAGTTGGGTGATAGGTTGAGTCACTCTCAGCACCATCACTCCATCTTTCCTAAACATCATATTTTCATCACAAAAAACTGCACTTCTTGGAAGCTTCTTCTTCACCATTTTCGAATTTCATGTTGAAGGAGTAGAATAAGTTTGCATGTGAACTTTGGGTGGTGGGTTGAGTCAGTAGGAGCTACATTGTTGACTTACAAGTTTAATAGAAGGTTTTAAAGCTTGAGATCAAGTGTTGGTGATTTTGGGTCGAGTTTGGTAGCTTAGGGAAGAAAGGGGTGTTGCTGAAATTGATTTTCTTCATCTTGATTGTCGTAGTATTGAAGATTATGAAGAAATTGATGAAAATGATGAAGTTGGATACTTTTATTGCTATTAGATGATGATTTCACATATTGTCATTTAAGTTTTCCACCATATGTATTAATGTGCAATTTTTTTTTTGACACCCATGTATTTTAAATCAACCTATCAAATAATATTGTATTAACCTATTATTAATCCAATATATTGCACTATGATGATTTCTACAAAAATTGATTATTCATGTGATAATAGAATTGAAAAATTATCTAAAAAACGATGAAATGAAATAAACGTATGATTTCTACATATGATTTTTTACTAATTGATTATTTAATATTGATTGGTCTTGATAACAAATATAAACATATGATTTCTACAAAAATTTATTATTCATGAATTTATATTTATTGCATCAAAGATGTTTTGAACGTTTAAATATTTTAATGTATCAATTTTAATGTATAATCATATTGTAACTGTAAATTTTAATGTATCAATTGTAACATATAAATATTTTTAATGTTTCAAATTTAATGTATAATCATATTGCAACTATAGTCATATTTTTAATGTGTCTTATTATTATGTATAATCATATTGTAAATCGATTAATTAAAGAAGACGTTACAAATTTTAAAAATACGTTACAAATTTTAATGTATCAATTGTAACATATATGTAAATATATGTATCAATTTGTTACAAATTTGTGATTTATCATAGGTTTAAAAATAAGTTACAAATTTGTGACTTATGATAGGTTTAAAAATATTCTAACAATTTGTTTGGTGTTGGGGACATGGACCATATCTCCGACCTGAATATATTAAATATATATTCTTATTATAGATATATTTTATATTATAAGTTATTAATTTTTTACTCTTTTATATATATTTTTAATTAAAAATATAAATAAAATATTGAACGGTTTCGAAGACCGAAGGGATATGTAGGGAAAAGGATGTGAGCGGAAACCCCCCACCCCCCACCCAATATGAGGATGGGGGACAATTTGAGAGGCGGTTTGTGTGGTGGGGGTATTCCCGCTTTAGCTCTTCCCCATTGTCATCCCAAGGAATAATCAAAGAAATTTGGGTTTGGTTCATGTGAATCATTTTGAAATGTCATAGTGTAAAAAGTGATGAATTTTTATATTGAAGAATATTAAGCCAATTCAATCACTTTTTCATTCACTAGGTCTCTCAAGTAATGGAACTGAACGTCTATATGTTTGCTTCTGCCGTGGAGAACTAGGTTCCTTGAGAGAGCTGAGCTATTGTTACACATGATCAAAGTGCACATGTTTTGTGGCTAGCCAAGTTTCTCCATGATTCTTCTTAGCCAAACAGTTTGAGCAAAGACACATAGCAACAGATATAAACTCTACTTTGATAGTTGTTTCTTGGATGTCAAAGCTATGACACTGCTCTCAAAGAAAAGCACGTAACAGAGGTGCTTTTTTCTGTCATTTGTGTCACTGCATAGTCATTGTCCGAGTAAGACAAAGAACTCTAATTTTCCTTTGCTACTATAGAAAATACCCGGTTTTGCGAGAACCTTGTATGTACCTCGGGATCTTCTTCATACTTGAAGATGCATCCGAGTTGGTCTTTCCATTTACCTACTAGTTAGACTCACTGCATACATTATATCAGTATGAGTGGCGCTTAGATACATAAGGCATCCTATGATCTGTTTGTATATGTAGTGGAGTCTACTTCCACACCATCACCTTCTTTAGTTACTCTGCAGCCAGGAACTATGGGAGTTTTCACATGATTAGCATTTTTCATATCAAATCTTTCCAATATCTGCTTGGCATACTTTGCTTGCCTTATAAAAATTCCAGTTTCTGATTGGCAGACTTTTACACCAAGGAAATAAGTCATCTTTCCCAAGTCTGTCATATCAAATTCCTTAGCCATTGAAGCTTTAAACTCGTTGACCAGATCATTGTTGTTACCAGTGAGGATTAGGTCATCAACATACAAACTAATGATGAGAATGCAGCCATCATCTCTGTTTGTCACAAACAGAGTGTGCTCATAGTGGCACTTCTCAAACCCCTCCTCCACAAAGTAGGCCTCCACTCTACTGTACCAATCACAAGGTGCTTGTTTGAGCCCATAAAAGGCTCTCTTCGCTTTGTACACCATATTCTCATGTCCTTTCTTTATATAACCCATGGCCAATGTTATTAAACCCGAAACCGGCAATGAACCCGATCACGACATAATGGTCAATGGCGGACCAAGGGTCGCGAGTTATTGAACCTGTATGCCCGATCTTTAGCAAAAAATTATTAGTAATAAAAGTTAGACTTACTAAATAAATTAAAAAATATAAAAGTTACAATGTATTTTTTTATATTGTTATATATTACCTATACATATATATTTTACCAATATATTTAAAGGTTAAATAAATAAACCAATTATTAATATATAAAATTAAATTGTATTTATTATAACAATAAAGCTTATGCATTAATTATATGCATTTTTTTGGTGAGAAATTACATTGTATGCAATTCATGTTATCCCCTACTTATTAATACAATAACCACTTTATTAGCTCTTTTAAGCGGGAATTGTTATCCTAAAATTTGTATCATACATGTATGCGTGCCATGCATCATATATAACGCCCAAAATAATAATCTGATAGCATTTGGCAATGTAATAAGGGTACAACTATCTACATGTATGTGTTACTAGATATGTCCATTGCACATGTAGTATTGTTGGCATAATTGTTTGTTAGATTTGTGTTATGCAAGGTGTCCATGTCCTTATATGGCAAATTTTGCAAGTGGGAGGATATTAGAGCTTCTGACACGCTTGTCCCTAATGATGTGTGACAACACGACGGTTAAGCGCATTGTCAGAGTATTAACACAGTAAAGGTATTCTCAATTAACACTCCTGGTTTGGTTTCTGATGTGATTAGCTCCTAGCAGGAAAACGAAGGTCAATCACGCAATGGTACTTACAGAGTGCCACGTCAAAAGAAATAGCTTATACTCTATTTATTACACGCTCCCTTAGTTGAAAACCATACCCCTCTCTTTATTAATAGAAGAACTACTTTATTAGTAAGTTTAGGCGTTAATTGTCATTCTTTTTTGGATGACATATATGTAGTTTAAGCCAAAACAATGTGCAATTCTATTACCCATGAGACCCCAACCCACTTTATCTCATTGAGTCATTTCCTCTTCTATCCTCACCCCCTTCCAACGTCCATTTACCCCCCCCCCCCACCTACTCATCACAAACTACCCAACTCCCACAATTCCCAAAATGCCTTTAACGAAACACTGCATTTTTTATTTTTTTGTGCGTGTAGAACGGTTCGATAGTTTACCACTGAACCCATTCAGTTGCAAACTATCGAGTATTGTAAATTGTGATGCACACTCCAAATTTCTTTTGAATTAGTTCGACGGTTTGCTATCGAACTGGTTCCATTTTTAACGGTCGAACCACTGTTAATGTTGACACAAATATCATTTTTTAAAATTGTACATACTTGCAAAAAGGAATTGTAGTATTGGTACTTTTAAGAAGTCGTAGACAATAATGATTTCACGGTACACAACTTTTTTTGACGAAATGAACTTTGGTGTTGTTAATTCAAATTTCTAAATACCTTATTGCAATTGGAATTTCGTATGGTACGCTTTGATCTTAAAAGTGCACAACATATGTAATATAGAGGTTACACTCGCTCTGATATTGAATGTCGTGACTATATATACAGTATTCAATTTGCATTCACCTAACTTAAATCAATGCATGAAATGGATTTTAGTACACCAAATGAAACAACATTGAATTTTACCTTACTCTCACGCACACATCGCATATTCGCATCTCGTGCATAGCACGGGAGTGTGTCCTAGTAAAATAGTATAATAGTAAATTGTCGTTGGAAGAGTCTTGAATAGACTGAAAGAACTGAGCACGTGTTTGTGTGTGGATTACTGGTTTATTTTATTTTATTTTTTTGAGATTATCAAGTTTAGGTGAGTTGGGCTCCGGGGGCTCACCAGGGTCAGGGCAGGCCTCAAGGCTCTTTGAGTGCTTACAGAGGTACTTACAAATTACCCACCAAAGAGGTCCTTACATCGGCTGGATTACTGGTTTCCACTTACAAGGTATTTGTGTGTTGGTAAGTGTTCTTTTATTATTTAGTGGATAATTAAAGTAATTAGAAACATTTCATTGACAACATGTTTTTCGTAAAAAATTCTTTTTTTTTTACCAACGTAAAAAATTTCTTTGAATACTATTATATATACTAGGACACACACCCGTGCATACGCACGGGCCGGCCAGGACAACATCGTATTATTGTAAATAATCAGTCGATTGATTTAGGTTCTAAGAATAAAAACTGAAAAACGGGGACAGATGTGGTCTGAATTTGACAAAGAAACATAATAAACAAAGTAGAAATAGAAAAGGCTATATAAATTGATATAACTATGACTACATATCTTGTGACTTCCTGCATAGACCTTTATGTGTGCATTTGAATATCTGCATAAACCAATGACTACTCATAATATTTTCAAAACCATTGAATACCTGCAGAAATTATATCATTAGATATTGCCAATATAGTTAATACTGAACATGGTAATTTGTTCAACAAACTCAAGCAAAAATACCTTCTAGTTGTCAATCAACGTAAATTGCTGAACACCTATTTATATACAACATTATCGTTTGATTCGCAGAAAGTCCTTCATCATTTTGGATTAAAACTTTTAGCCTCCTCCGGAGGTCACTCGAGAAAGCTACATACAATTGTCCATGGGAAAAGACAGGCCTTGGGAGATAAAGACCAACGATTTGAAGTGATTGGCCTTGGCTCTTATTTATTGTCATCGCAAACGACACTGTGATGGGGAACTGTCGACGTTGGAATTTGAAAGGAATACATACATCTGATGGTGTTAGAGATAATTTGGGGATGCAAACTTTTTGGCCTACGTGATTTCCGGAAATCACTTTACCTTCGATGACAAATTTCCCTAACCGTGTAACAATCATTCTAGTTCCATTACAAAGACCAGAACTTTGGTCAATATTACGAAGTAACATAACTGGGACACCAATCTTCAACCGCAAGATATGCCTTGGTAGACCAGGTGATGAGATTGTGTTAAGGTATTCAGAGGTATGCACATTATCCAACCGGTCGGCATTGATAGTGTCTGAATGAGGTGTGTCAAAGCTAATGTAAGTCATTTCATCCCCTGCTAGTTTGTTAGACATGAAATCGTTGATTTTGTCAACAATGTCATTGGTTGGGGCTGAAATGGCTCTATTTTCATGATAAGTTGGATCCACACCAACTTCCATGAAATTAGGGTAAACTTGATTGACTATGCATTCAATACCGTCACCAGTCTGTGCGATTAACAAATCATCAGGTATATCCAAATCAATGACCTCATCATGTTGTCGCCCATTTTGACCATCTCCAACGGCCAATACAAAGTCTGCAAAATGACGTCTCTCAACAATGTCATTTGATGAATGTCCCGATAGTAGCCTCATGTTTGTATGCAACTGCATAACTTGACAATGATTCCACAAGTATGAGGAGTTGATGGTTGCATTGACAATCTGCTGTCTTGTGCCTTTTGTGATTACCGAGAGAATTTGCCTAAAATCTCCCCCAAAAACTACAACTTTACCACCAAATGGTTTGGATCCATCACCATTTTTCTCAAATCACATTATATCTCTAAAGGTTTTGTCAACTGCCTCGAATGCATGTTTGTGCATCATTGGAGCTTCATCCCATATTATTAGTGTAGCCCTTGATATCAACTTAGCAAGATCGCTACCATGTGTAATATTGCAAGTGGAGTCCTCGTGAATGTTTAGCGATATTGCAAACCTAGAGTGTGTCGTTCGACCACCTGGCATTAGCAATGCAGCAATACCGCTAGACGCCACAGTTAATACAATTTCTCCTTTCGATCTTAATGAGGGTGACAATGCCTGCCAAATAAAAGTTTTACCTGCACCACCAAAAGCATATAGAAAAAACATACCTCCATAATTCCCATCAACATTTGCAAGAATTTTGTCATATACTAATCGTTGTTCAACCGTCATAGTTGATAGCAATCGCGCATTCTCCTTCATCAACTCAACCCTATCATAGTTTAACTCATCTTGAATAAGTCTATTTATTGATGAATGTTGATCGGCAATTTCTGGTTGATCCATGGAAGGAAAATCTGCCAAACATTTTATTATGATTTGATAACATTTTATCAATCACAATAAGCAGTTGGTTACGTAGCTGAGCGGGTGTCAAAGTCAAATTTGAAGTTACAAAAATCAGCATGCCAGATGTTAATAATTTGGGTACAACATTAATAGTTTCAACTGCATATTATTTGAAACATTTTCAACACAAAAGAAAATACCTGGAGAACGAAGTAGCATTCTTTGATGATGTAGTATGTCTTCAGATAGTAAATGATGTATATCTTGAAATACAATTTCTGGCCTTGCCATTTGATGTGCAACTAATGATATCACAAAGATGTTCCGTAGATAATGACCAGAACCCCAATGGCTAGCTTCCTCAATGCCTTCAATGTGTTCTTTGTCATCTTCTAGCAATCCACGTGCGAATCATGCCTATTTAAAAGTACCGTGAGTCTTTGAACCAAACTTCAGTAAGTCTTCATAAGATGTAGGTCCCGATACATGATTTAGTAACATACGCATGTAGTAAATCTCCCTGGACCCGGGAGGGACATAGTGCATCCGGCCCACACTCAACTCCTTTTTCCTAGGAGTCCAACATCTGTCTTTCTGCTTCCACACAAACCGAGTGGGAAATTGTGTGTACACTAAATCTCGACCTTCGGGATAAGTTTTATTCGCATCAAACCAAGCTAGGAACTTTGTATAGCTAGAACTTTCTCTATCAAGAACATTGTCAATTGATTTGATGTTGTCGAACATAAGATACTGCTCACCGGGCAAATGAAACATTAATCTTTCAACGGCTGGTTCCCTATAGTGAATATCATAACTAAATATACGCCAAACAGCTTCACAGGGCGACAAGTACCGACAATCGTAAAATAACTTGATCTTATCGACCAAATGCACTACCTCAACATTGGGATTTTCAAAAAATGTTGTAGTCACACGATCAAGTCCTTTGTTGATGTATTTGAATAAATACTTGATGGATCTGGATTGGTTACACCACTCTACATTGATGTGTGCATTGAATTTCAACAATAGTTGCTTGTTATACGGCACGATACACCTATTATCAACAAAGCATTGGCCCTTCTCTATAGCATTTCCATCATCTCGTCTTCTATATTTGGGGTAGCCATCTTTATCAATAGTTGTTTTATGACAAAAATCTTTTGGATAATATTTCGTGCACATACCCTTATCCATGCATGGTGATGAAAGTCGTTGCCTTCCACAAGGACCATGTACCATGAAGTTGGAAACCACTTGATACAACGCAGGTTGCACAACTTTATCTGGAATCTCAACACAAATAATTTGATCAATGTCCTTTGCTTGTAAGATTCGACTTTTTTGGTGAAGGAAAACCAATATGTGTGCGTGTGGCAATCCTCTTTTTTGAAATTCAATAGTATAGATAGCTGTGACCATAAATAAAATATTGTCACTACAAGAATTATTATTAATAAACATAAAACTATAAACTAATAACCGATTTAAATTAATAAAAGTGATTCATACCTCCTTTTGTAAATCCAAATATTCGGCCCTTTTTAATGTCACGAATTAGCTCGTCCAACTTAATTTTGAACATCCTCCCTACTAAATCTGGTCTGTCTTCTGGATTTAGCTTTAACTCGTGCAACAATTTGACTAATTCTGGCCATTTGGGGTTATAGGTAAATGTTATGAATAGATCTGGATATCTGACCCAGCGACAAATTGCCATTGCATCCTGATAGTTTTGCTGCATGTAACGTGCCCCTCCAGTGAACTTGAAGGCAGAACAATTCTTTTGCCTATAGTTGTAGGGTTTCAATCACCTCGTAACACGGCATCTGATAAACCTTTATATAATTCAGCTCGAATTTCATGTTGATGGCCCCTTACCCATTTTAACCTTTGGGCTTCTACCATGATATACGCGTCGACCAAAAACTGTTGAAACAGGTGGAGCACCACCGTTCATTACAAACACAGGTGGAGCACCACCGACATTTATTGTGTTTGAATTTTGCCACCCATTGAAGAAAATGCAAACATATTGTTGTATGACCGTATGTTGTTTCTAAAGAACTTGCTTCGAGTATCAGATCCATGGAACAGATTAACTAACACCTGTGGTTGTTCTACATAATGAGGAAGGGCGACACGACCATGTGTTATACCCCAATTTTGTCCGGCTTAGGTCAAAACCCTAATTTTTCCCAAAAAATAAATAAATAAAAGACAAGCATCATGCATTGCATTTAGGGTCCTAAAAGTCATTTCAAAGTGTCTAAAATCATTTTTAAAGTTGAAATGCACTTTTTGGACAAATTAGGATTTTTAAGGTAAGGGGCATTTTGGTCATTTTTCGCCACAGGATGATTTTCTCGTCAAAAATATGCACACACCAAAAGTACATTTTTCTCTTATCCAAGAGAATTTTTGTACAATTTTTAGAGAGAATATCCTAGCCTAAAATAATTAAAATGCATTTTCCCCATTTTTATTGCATAAAAAAAAATATTAAAAGATCATTAAATATTTCCCAATTATTAAGTGACAATTTTGGTTGTCTAAGAATAATTGGGGAGGTTATTTTATGATGACCAAAAACATGTAACATTTTTCTAATAGGTGCATTCCCATTTTGCATGCCCAAAAATTCAAAATTCAAAATGCAAAAATGGGAAGTGTCCTCAATAAGACAAAACACCAAAAAAACAAGCATTTTTTTCCCATTTCAGCTCATACCATGCGCATACCCCCTCCATTCCACTCTCTCTCTTTCTAGAAGCTTCTACACACTTCTTTTCTTATTCACTAAGATTTGATTTGTTCCTATCCTTAACTTTGCCTCTTTGGTAAATTACCTCACTCACCTACAGTAATACTTCCACCCAAAAATGCAAACTTACTTCTTTGGTAACACCCCATTACAAAAATACCCTTAACCCTATCTCACAAGACACTCCTTTCCCAAAATAAATAAAAGTTTATTCCTTTTTCTTTTTTTTTCCTTATGGTTGCGGCCCCACTCCTTTCACCTTCACTCTTATTTTGTGTTTCTTCAATACCCCTAATCCATGTGATGATCCATCCCAACCCTCCATTTAATTTTAAGACTCAATCTTAGAGGCACATCAAAAACAAAAAGACAATGATACCCTTAAACCTAAAAATCCCTATAAATAGATCCTCATTTCCCCACCTCACAAGTTTTTGACCTCTACACACTCATTTCTCTAAATCAAGCAACCAAAACCCTTCTCCCAAACACCCCAAAGCCGAAGCCTCTCCCCTCCTTCCTCTCCTCCATTCCTTCACCTTCATCCACCAAAATACCTTCAAACCTATCTCTCACTACCTTAGCTTTTCCTTCCTCACTCAAGAAAATCAAGCAACAAAACCTTCTCCTCCATCAAGCTCAAGGTCGTAGCTCATCCTCTCCTCTCCTACATTTTTTTCATTTCTTCCTTCCTCTCTTAGAAATAAGGTAAAAACCCTTGATACCTTTGCATCATCTTCAAGCATTTTACATTAGAACTTATTTTCTTTTCTTCATCTTGCATTTTCTTCATTATTTAGCATATTTATCATTTTCATTTTCATAATGTAGCTTGTTGTTGTTGGTGGGTGAGATTTGGCATCTCACCCTTAATAAATGGATTTATGATGCTTTATGTTAATTTTGTTGTCATTTCACTAAACCAAAAAAATATGCTCAAGTTGATTTTGTGTTTCTTCATTTTTCCCATTTCAGCTCATACCATGCGCATACCCCCTCCATTCCACTCTCTCTCTTTCTAGAAGCTTCTACACACTTCTTTTCTTATTCACTAAGATTTGATTTGTTCCTATCCTTAACTTTGCCCTCTTTGGTAAATTACCTCACTCACCTACACTAATACTTCCACCCAAAAATGCAAACTTACTTCTTTGGTAACACCCCATTACAAAAATACCCTTAACCCTATCTCACAAGACACTCCTTTCCCAAAATAAATAAAAGTTTATTCCTTTTTCTTTTTTTTCCTTATGGCTTGCGCCCCACTCCTTTCACCTTCACTCTTATTTTGTGTTTCTTCAATACCCCTAATCCATGTGATGATCCATCCCAACCCTCCATTTAATTTTAAGACTCAATCTTAGAGGCACATCAAAAACAAAAAGACAATGATACCCTTAAACCTAAAAATCCCTATAAATAGATCCTCATTTCCCCACCTCACAAGTTTTTGACCTCTACACACTCATTTCTCTAAATCAAGCAACCAAAACCCTTCTCCCAAACACCCCAAAGCCGAAGCCTCTCCCCTCCTTCCTCTCCTCCATTCCTTCACCTTCATCCACCAAAATACCTTCAAACCTATCTCTCACTACCTTAGCTTTTCCTTCCTCACTCAAGAAAATCAAGCAACAAAACCTTCTCCTCCATCAAGCTCAAGGCCGTAGCTCATCCTCTCCCTCTCCTACATTTTTTTTCATTTCTTCCTTCCTCTCTTAGAAATAAGGTAAAAACCCTTGATACCTTTGCATCATCTTCAAGCATTTTACATTAGAACTTATTTTCTTTTCTTCATCTTGCATTTTCTTCATTATTTAGCATATTTATCATTTTCATTTTCATAATGTAGCTTGTTGTTGTTGGTGGGTGAGATTTGGCATCTCACCCTTAATAAATGGATTTATGATGCTTTATGTTAATTTTGTTGTCATTTCACTAAACCAAAAAAATATGCTCAAGTTGATTTTGTGTTTCTTCATTTAATTTTGTTGTGAGTATTTTATTTTAGTAGTAAATGTTGTTATTGTTAGTTGTTGATGATCTAGTCATATGATCTATCACTAGTGCTTAAGGCACTTTGATTTGAGTGATAGAGATGACTAGAAGGGATTCAACTCATTATATTTGATCTTATGTGTCTTGTGATTTAAATTTAGTTTTGTTTAGTTATTGATGATCTTGCAAAAGGATTCACCACTAAGTACTTAGTACTTTTGATTTAAAGTGGTGAAGATTGCAAGAAGGGATTCAAGTTCATTTTTATAGTTTAATATTATGTTCATTTCGCATGTCTTAAATAAATTAGGTTTCACTTGATTTTGATGTATTTCTTTGTTTAGTTATTGATGATCTTGCAAAAGGATTCACCACTAAGTACTTAGTACTTTTGATTTAAAGTGGTGAAGATTGCAAGAAGGGATTCAAGTTCATTTTCATAATTTAATGTCATTTTCATTTCGCATGTTGTGAATAAATTAGGCTTTGCTTGATTTAGATGTATTTCTTGGTTTAGTTATTGATGATCTTGCAAAAGGATTCACCACTAAGCACCTAGTTGCTTTTGATTCCAAGTGGTGAAGATTGCAAGAAAGGATTCAAGTCTATTTCATAGTTTAAATGTTTAGTGTTCTTGTAACTTAATTATGTTGTTGTTGGTTGTTGATGATCTTGCTAAATGACTCCCACAAAGTGTTTAGAGTATTCAATCCAAGTGGTGAAGATGGCTAGAAAGGATTCAATAGATTTAATTTTGTACAAATTGTCCTTTCATTCTTTGCTTTATCTCTTAATAGTTCTTGTAAAATAATCATAGGTTTTGCTTAATACTCAAAGTTTTCCTTGCACGCTTAGTTTTGGCCATGGGCCTACTCCATTAAATAATATTGCTTGGTCCATAATTAGGGTTAGATTTTAGGGTTTTGGTTTCACCATGTGTGCCTTTAGGTTAAGGTTTAGGTTTGAGGTTTATGTTGCTAGATTGTTTTTTAGGTTGAATAAATACATGCCTTGCTTGATACTTATCTTGCAATTTCACATGTTAGCTTAGATTTATGCCTCATGGTACTCTCGTGTATTAATTGTTGATTACCTTTGCTTATGAATTTGCAATTGTTGCGTTTTGGTTTAGAATAAAAAAGGATTTGCAAATGTTCTACTTTCTTTTCAAAGCCCCAAGTCAAATGTTTTCTAATAAAAACCTAAGGCACTTTTCATAAATAAAATCATTAGCCATCACTCGAAGCTTTCGCTTGTTTGATCGTTAATGATGGAGTTACTAGTGGTAGTCACCGAAGCTTCGCTTGTTTGACTATCATGAAAGCTCCCACACCTTAATCAAATATAAATCAATTCAAAATCCAAAAACAATATGAGTCATTAGTGGTAATTATCACTATGACTCATCCCTTTTCCAAAATCATTTCAAAAAAAGATAATAAAACGTTGCGACTAGTAATCACTTGAGTAATTGCTCGACTGATTATCGGTTCCAACACTTTTCTTTCAAGTTAGTAGTGAACGCCACTCGAAGCCAATGCTTGTTTGGTATTCATGAACGCTTGAGTCATATTTCCAAAACCCAAAAGATAAGATAAAAATAAAACACGATTTTCTCAAAATCAAAAGAATTAAGAACTACGTAGCTTTGATCCTCGATCAATGAAGTGCGTAGGACCGGTCATATCCCGTCAAGCTCGCTTTCAAAAAATCCCAAAGCCGTCTTCGGACGCAAAAGAACTAAGAACTACGTAGCTTTGATCCCTCAGTCAATGAGGGTACGTAGGACCGGGTCATATCCCGTCAAGCTCGCTTTCAAAAAATCCCAAAGCCGTCTTCGGACGCAAAAGAACCAAGAACTACGTAGCTTTGATCCTCGTCATTGAGGGTACGTGGGGACAAGGTCATATCCCGTCAAGCACTCTTTTAAAAAATCCAAGTCTAGTTTCCCTTTTCAAAAAAATCACAAAAAGATTTCTCTCTCTTGTTTTCTAAAAACTCCTTCAAATAAAAAGGAAAAGAAAAGAAGTAGAACAATTATTTTCAAATCAAACAATCCAAACCACACATCGAATTAATGGTTCCCTTTCGGTAGAAAGGAGATGTGGGGTGCTAATACCTTCCCCACACCTAACTGACCCCCGAACCTACATTTACTGTTTGAAAGACCACTCGCCTTTTTGTAAAAAGACCTTTTCTAATGTTTTTGGTCTAAAAACTAAAATATTAGTGGCGGCTTCACAATTTTCACGTTGTACCATCGAGAAATCCCAAACCGGATTTTTCGGGCGCAGCGGTAGCGACTCCACTGGGGACATATTTTTTAAAATAAAAAGTGGGTCAAGCCTAATTAATTCGATGTGTGGTTCAAAGTGTTTGATTTGAATTAGTTTTCGTTTTACTTCTTCATTTCCTTACCTTTTTTCTTTTCTTTCTTTATATGCTTATAATTATGCATGCTTCCCCCCATCTATTATAATCCCTTCTTCTCTGCTCCTTTTCTTGAGGTAAGCTATATATGGTTGTTGATGACACCTTAGGTTAGTTCATTTGTTTTGAAGTGATGCTAAACCTTAGGGTAGACGACATATTACTGTTTGCTTCTGTCTGGATGCAGGTGTCTGGAATGGTCTGGTTTTTCCTTGCAGGTGGGGAGGGTAGATTTTAGAAAAGTATGTCCTCAATCACACACTTTCACACCTTACATTTTATATGTTATGAGTAGGCTCCTATACCCGGATCCAACAAATACCTAGGAGAGTGGAGACGATTAGTGACTGTCATTCGAGACCTTTGTCTGTCTGATACTCATGAAAGTCTCAACCAGAGTACGCTTTCTCATGACGCTTCACACTTGGTAGTTTTCTACATTTGTGGGTGTCGGCATGAGGATTCTATAGCTCTAGTAGCCATTGTGAGGGTGTGAATTAGAACTACATGGAAGGAACCTTTGAAGTTGCCCTAGAACTTAAGATTCCCACCTTTGTAGGACACGAGGACATACAAATTGTGTGTTGCATTGTAGTTTAGACATGTCTTTCCTAAAAAAGAAAATTTTCAAAAAAAAAAAGAAAAGAAAAGAAAAGATTGCTATTGTAGCCTTTTCTTTTGCCGGTCCGTACAAAGCGACATATGACCCACTTTTCAAAAAAAAAAAAAGAAGAAAGAGTTACTTCTGTAGCTTTTTCCTACCGGTCTATATGAAGCAGTGTACGGTCCGTACTTTCAAAAAAAAGAAACCTGAGTTATCGCAAATAAAGTTTTTTTCTAACCTTGCATTTGCATAAAGCATCATTGTCATTGGCATACATCACTGCATTGCATAAATTTAAGTTTCTGCAACTCACGCATTCATGGTGCATTTCATTTGCATTTGCTTGTCGAGGACCACCAAGTAATGCACCATCTTGTCATAGGTGTATCAAAATGGAATCAAGTAGCAAAGCTTCACTTACTCCTCGCCTCCCGATTGTGAAGAAAGTGGATGTTGGTAGTTTGAGGCGGTGTGCAGCCCTCATGGGTCCAATTGAGAGAGATGCTTTCGACTTAGCATATGGAAATATCCGCAAGCTCTTGCAGTTGAATGTCCAAGAAGACGCTCTTGTGGCTTTAAGCCAATTCTATGATTCTGATACGAGGTGCTTCTTCTTCAAAAATTTCCAGCTTTCGCCCACACTAGAAGAGTACGAGCAGCTTTTGGGATTCTCCCGGACTCAGGCAAGGCCCTATCAATTCCAGGGACTGTATTACACTGATGAGAGGTTAGCAACATTGTTGAGGATTGGTAAGGATCAAGCGAAGATTCTGGCGAAAAGAAATGGTGTGGTAGGGTATCCACAAGAATACTTTGAAGACTAATGCAATCTTATGCTCTAGCCAAGAATTGGGGTCCGTTCAAGTTGGTATTAGCTCTTTACCATATTTGGGGTCGTCCTTTTCCTCGAGATAGAGAAATATATTGATGAAGATGCAATTGGAGCCTTCTTAGCCTTCAAAGATGCCAAAAACCCCGTCAATCCCGTGCCTGCCATTCTTGCTAACACGTATCATGCTTTCACCCGTCACAGTCAGTTCCGTACAAAGAAGATATGCCTTTCCGTTCACGTCCTCTATGCCTGGCTTATTCTTCATGTGGTCCATAACCGTCTAGATGTCAAAGAGTTAATTTCCTATGCTCTAAGTTGTGAGGTGAAGGTCAGAACTACTTCAGAATGGTTCGAGTTTCTGCAAAACCTTAATGACCTCCAAATCCGATGGTACACTGCTGCATGTTGGAATGACAGGACCTACGGTGTTGCTTTCGGTTGTGGAAGCTTTGAGCGTGCCTCTCATGGGGACTCAAGGGTGCATCAACTATAATCCTCATTAACTTTAAGGCAACTCGGTTACCCTATGAAGAACTCACCTCGACAAAGACGTATTGTCCCGTATCTACCTCTATAAGGGGATGCCTAGATGTGGTGACTTGCTTGAAGAGTTCAGCGATCATGGGAATCAGTAGTGCAAAAAGGAAGTGAAGAATTGTCAAAAGAACTAGTGATGTCACCTTCAACCAATGGCTTAAGGACAAGCTTCAGAGTGTAAGATCACCAAATCAAGGGATGCTTACCCTTGAGGAGGAGATTCAAGAACCTTATGTCCCTACCCATGAGGAGTTGAATGAAGCTAAATTCACTTTAGCAAAGGTAGAAGAGAGAGAAGAAAGCCTTGCAAACCAAGTTGGAAGAGATGACTCTAGAAAAGGAAAAGTTAGAGGAAGAAAATGCTATCAAGATGATCATTTTGTGGAAGAAAGTGTCAAGCGATTCAGAGAGGAGGAACAAAGCAAAATAGAGGCCCAAGGATTTACGAAAAGAGCAGAGAAGAACTCGAAGTACAAACAAAAAAGCAAGGAAGCGCTTGAGGAAGCCCAAGAGTGGAAGATATTAGCCCACCGATCAGAGCAAGAATCACACTGGTGAGAGAATGAAAGGGTCGGTGAGGAACCTTGAGAGGGAGAAAAATCTTTGTTGAGGAGATCCTCAAAGAATATCAACAAGCCTTGAGTTTTGAGAGAGAAATATTTGGTGAATTAAAAGGTAACCTTCGCTGCGTGCGGAGGAGCCCTCTGAGCAGTCCGAGTTGAGAGTCGATATTGGGAAGAACGCTACTTGGAATTAATAGGGAAAATTGAGGAGCAAGAGATCATTAAAGAGCTAAGGAGGAAATCCGGATGTGGAAGGGCAAGTTCTCAAAGTTATCCGAATGGCTAGTCAAGCTATGGCGGAGAGTTCCCAAAATCTAAAAGCGTAGAAGGTTTGAAATGTGTTTCTTCAACACCTCCTCAGGTATACAAGTTTGTGAAGTATTATTAGGGCATTGGTCATGGAATTCAAGGAACAATCTCGAGAGAGCAAGAGTCAACAAGAAAAAGGAAGAGAGTAGAAGAGTTTAAAGCCATTTGTAATTGAGTTGATTAGATGTATTTCTTTATCTAAAGCATTTGCTCACGAATATTGTATTCGAAATATTGTATTCCTTTACTTTATTTCATTTTGAATATGGTACCACCTTTTCCATTGGCAAAAGTCGTTAAAGCTTGTTGTCCTTGATGAATGAAGTGTTTGGTTTGCTATTTTGATTCCCCGTTCCTTTCACTTTCTAAAAAAGGAAAGAAAAAAAAAAGAGAATAATAAAGAAAAGAGAAGAAAAAGAAAAAAGAATAATAAAGAAAATAAAAAAAAAAAAAAAAAAGAAAAGAAAGGAAGGAAAGATTGACGCGCCTAGAACAAGATGAGGCATTACGTGGTTCCCGACGTCGAGCAAGCATTATGCATACATTCATACATTCATCCATGCATCTTTCTTTTTTCGCTCTTATGTAATAAACGTCTAAATAAACAGAAAAGGCAAGCTGGTGCGTCAACATCGGTATTGGACTCGCTCACAGGCCAGAGGAATGGCAATCTTGGCAGATATCGATCCACCTCAGCCAGCAGCGGAGAATCAGAATCCTCGGCCCGGACTCGGCGAATGGAAGTGGGGCAAGCCCGACTCGTGGTGAGAATCGAGAGAGCGGCTCCGGTAGCTCGGTCGAGAATGATCCTGAAATGAGGAATGAGATGAATGCTTTAAAAGCACAGATGAGTGAGGTGATGAGGCTCTTGTTGTCCTTGAAAGATGGGAATGATTTTCGATCGCGCGATGGCTTTGCTTATGGCCTTCCTTTGGGATACACTCCCCAAGTCAAGGAGCAAATCGGGAGGTTGGTCCTGTGTCAAGAATCGAGAATGTGCGGCCGGTGTCCGTTGGACCGGAAGAGTAATCGCTTGAACCCGGTCCGCATTCCTCACCCAATTGTTATACCTCGGCCGCTCCTCGAATCTCACTACACCACCGGCTATGTTTCCGCAAACTCGGGGCTTTGTGTCTGCAGGAACTCGCTTATCCCCGTGTTCAACACTCAATGCCGCCACCGCAGTATGTTGTAAGTAATTCTCCTCGGGGTTATTCCACTTTGAACACCAAAGAAAGCAAGGAACAATTCCAAATGTTAGAAGAAAGGCTAAGGATGGTCGAAGGTTTTGGCTTCAGAGCTAGAGAGGCAAGAGATTTGTGCCTTATCCCGATGTGGTGCTACCCCAAAGTTCAAGGTCCCCGACTTTGACAAATATAGAGGTGCTACATGCCCAAAGAGTCATCGACGATGATGTACTGCGCAGAAAATGTCTACTTACTCCCGGGATGACAAACCGCTAATCCATTGCTTCCAAGATGACCTAGCTGGGCATCTCTTAATTGGTACATGAAGTTAGAGCCATCCCAAATCCGTTCTTTGGAAGGATTTGGCGGATGCTTTTTCAAAAGCGATATCAATACAATGCGGATATGGCGCGGATCGGACACAGTGCAGAACATGAGTAAAAAGACAATGAATCATTCAAGGAATATGCCCGAGAGATGGAGGCTTTTTGCGCAAGTTACACCCTCGCTAGACAAGGAATTGGTTTCTATGTTTATGGAAACCTTGCCGTCGTTGTATTATGACCTTTGATCGGTAGTGTCTCGCCCAATTTCTCGATTTGGTGATTGTGGGAGAGAGGTTGGAAAGTGGATTGAGAAGTGGAAAGATTACACAGGATTCACGAAGAATGCAAACCCCAGAAAAAGTCATTCTCCGAACTTCCCTAAAAGAAAGAAGGAGAAACCAATGCCATTACCATCAACCCACCATATCGGCCACCCAATATTCCGGTCCCCACCCCATACAAACGGCCGTCCATTCCAAAACAACGATCAAAGCGACTACCAAAAAGCCTACCAAAAGCAGAACCTTTGACCCAATTCCCATGTCCTACATGCACCTTTTTAACTACCTTATCACCAACAAGCTCATCAACACAAGGCCCATGAAACACATCCGGTAGCCTTACTTTAAAGGGGTACAATCCTAATAAGACACTGTGCTTTCCATGAAGGAAGCGATGGGGCATGTTGTGGAGGATCGCAAAGCCTTCAAAATAGTGGTACAAGATTTGATAGATGCAAAAGGCATAACTTTCAAACAAGAGGATCCAAATATTACCACCAACCCGCAAGGTCATCAGAGAGCCACTACCAACGCCATAGAAAGTTACGGTGGGCGATTGGTAAAGAAAGTACACGAGATCAAGACTCCTCTAAGTGTCATTTATGATGAGTTATGCCGGTGAGGTTATTAACAAAGGATGTTGCCATGAAGAAGGGTGTCTTGACTCTTTTTGTGTGTGGGAAATTGCGAAAGCTTCACGATGATCCTGCGGGATTTGATGGATCGCCATATTATTCAGATAGGTACATGTAGCGACCGAAAAATCCGGGAAAGGATTCTTCGAAATGGTTCTTTAGGAAGCCGCCACCAAATTTTAGTTTAAGGGCAAATTCGGAAAATCCCTTTAGGTTTTAAGACAAGGCGTTGTTAGGGTTCGGGAGTCGTTATGTGTGGGAAGGTATTAGCACCCCACGACATCCTATTGTCTAATTAATTTAAGATTTTATTAATTGTTACCCTTTTATTTGTGAAGAAAATGACTTATTTAGATTTTTGTTTTTTTATGCTTGACAAGGGTTGAGTCTTGCTCCTACGTACCTCCAGATGCAATGGAGGAATCAAAGCTACGTAGTTCTTCCTGAAAAAGTTTGTGGGTTGGTGTTTTTTAATGTAGGGATCCTAGGATTCCTTGAACGCATCTACTCATCTGATTCCTAGGACGTTGGCTAACTTGGATTGTACAACCGACTTAGCCCCTACTTTTGAAAATAATTTTAGGGTTCTTGAAAGAAAGTGGTTTGGTGTGAGGTGGGTTCGTTTTAGAATAGGTATTCTAGAACTCCTGAACTGTACAGCTCATTAGCTCTAGAACGCTGACTAACCCGACTGTACAGCCGACTTAATCCCCTATTTTTTAGGAAAATGGTTTATTTATTAAGTTTGTAGGTTACTGAACTCAGCATACTCATTGGCTTAAAATAATAATGATAACTTGGTTGTACAACCGAGCTTAGCCATTCATTTGATTTTGAGAGAAGAATTATTTATATTTTGAATTGGAAAAGACTTAAAAGAGAAACAGAAGTGCAGATTGTAAATTGGGGTTTTATTAATCGCAGAGGTTGTATAATTAACATGGGGTGTAAAAGGAAGCTCGGTTCAGCATGTAGGAGCCCGGCATGCGGCGGGCTTAAGTGATGGAGCGCGCGTGAAAAGAGTGGTGAGATAACATTCGAAATAAAATGAAAAATAAAAAGGATGACATTACATAGGCCCAATACCGAGAATCGGAAAACCTAAAAACATTTCATCTTCTCCCCCTTTCCTCGGCGCACAGAGAAGGAAATAAATCCTTGGCGAAAATTTCGCCTCCTTTCCTGATGAGGCGTGGTTAAGGGCGAGAAGCTCGCCGGTTTCTTCGGGAGGAGCGAAGTAGTGAGAGAGGGAGAAGGATGACCGGTTTCGGGTTGAGGGGAGAGGAAGCAACGACGCCGCGAAGGACGTCGGTTTCGTGGTTAGTGGGACGGAGTGGTTCGCGACGAGGAGAAGGAAAGACAGCTGAGCGGGCTGGCGTGGCGAAGGAGATCCTCCGGTGAGCCGCTTTTTCCTCTATTCCTCTTTACCTCTTTTCCTCATTTGATGATCACGATGGCACATTCCTCCTCTCGATTATAGTTTCTCAAAGATCTTTGTTTCTATGTATTATACGATTTCTCCCATTAATATTTTAGAAAACATGATTTAAACAATTCGGTTTGCATTATTGGACCTATTCTAGAATTCTATGAAGAAGATTAATCCTAAAAGATCTTACCTATTCGCACTCATTCACGGTGCTAATATTTCCGAAAAAAACAGAGCATAAATCGAGCTTGATTACCTTTTAGTTCATATATACGATTGTCATCACTAACATCAATAATCAATAATATATATTATTCTTTGCAAAATAGCCTACTATGTCTTGAACTAGGGAAAGCAAAGCGTTATTATTAACCTCTGTTCGACACGTTAGGTCTCCAAGATTGCTTGTTGCTTATGTTTAACCAACGCTACTCTTGAATGACTTTGATTTCTTCTTGGTCTTATTGTTGATGACTGCTCGTTCATTTTAAACTCAGCAATTCGAATAGCTGTATTTCCGTGGATTAGGATTCTGATGTTGAATCCTAATCCTTTTTAGGTGATTTTGCAGTGTTGTTCTGCCTTTTCTTCTCTGTTTTAGACTGTGGACTGACTGCTTATTTATATTAAAAACTTAGGGTTAGCATTTAATTACCTTTGACTGGGCTTTTGACTTTTGCAGATCTGGTGAACAGTCTTGGAGAGCAAGAACAGACCCCCAGAGATTACTGACGCTGCTCCTTTATTTAATTTTCGGTTTTTTTTTATATTCTTTGTATTTTTAATTTTTTGTATTTTTGGACTTTTTGGACTATTAAGTGCTCTTAAATTATAAATTAAACTAAATAGAAATTTTTTAACATCTTTGGATTGTATCTATGCTTAAATAAATTAAATGAACAAAATAAAAATAATAATAAGGAAAAGGAGTCGACCAACTACAAAGAGCGAGGGCGGTAGGACTAGACAAATATGCTAAAACGAGACCAAAATGGGCGCGTTAACTAAAACACTAAAATTAACTCGAGTCGCATTCTTAAGTCCGAATTTAAGCCAAATGACTTTAGGTAGACTCGCACGCATCGACTAAACCCAAATACGAAGATTAAATTGAAGAACATGCGAAAAGATCGATCATTCGCGTGTGTGCCTAATTTAAACAACGGCATTTCGATTTAGTGACGAGTGGTAGGGTTGGTTTGGGTTGGTAACCGAGACTCTACACTAATAATACTCGTAATCATGCGACTCGAAACACGCCCTTACTAAAAATAAACGACTAAAGCGAGAAAAGAAGACGGACAAAATTGGGGTATAATAATTTACCCTCTTTATTAATATTTTACTAGAAAGTCTTGAGCTCTAGAACTTTCGTAGTAGAAATAGGAATAAAGATAAGATAGACGCTAATTTTGTCCGTTTGAGGGGAAGTGGGAGGTTTGAGAGATAGAGAGGAGTGGTTAATACTTGGCGATTAACCGAGATTTGAATGAAGGGTCAACAAGGACCAAGGAGGAGCACTAAGGCTCTCGAAGGACCACTCGAGAGTCGAAGGAGCGATAAGGCTCGGAGGACCACTTAAGGTCCGGAAGGCTGCTAAACCTTAATTGAAGGACCATCGTGGTGCGAAGGAGCGCAACTAGCTACGGTACTAGTAAAGCGGTCGAGGGGCCTTTATACTCGGCGGCCATGATGGGTCAAGATCGGTCTAGAAGCGATATGTTGACCATGAAGGGCGTACTGCGTGTCTTAGGGGTGACACAACTAGTCGAAGGACCACGCGGGTGCGGAAGGTCCGCGGGCTCGACTCGACGTTTGCGACTGGGCCACTTAGGGCAATCGAAGGGCGTAGTGCTCACGAAGGACCACTCGGGTGCGGGATCGGCTCGGTGATCGTGATGCGATATGGGATCAACGGCAGAGCTTTGATCTTAGAGGAACAAAATATGGGTATCGACACTTGAAGTCGATTCAGAGGCAATACATCATGTAATGGACATACAACGCCAATAATACATGCACATGCAACAGGTGATTTTTGGTGGGGTGATGGATGAAGTAGGTGATTCCTTTCTCTTTTTGTTTTTTTCTTTTTGCTTTTTTTGCTTTTTTTTTTTTGTATCTGATAGGTGCATGAAGTGTGAATGTCAATATGATGCAAATGAAATGCTTGAATGCAAATGCTATGGTGCATGGTGCGATGATATGAAATGATTGATTGAGTGCAGAAACATTTTTGTGCGGATGAGATATGAGCCTTGGGATGTGAGAGGCGGAGATTGATCATTCTTTGGAAAGATTGGATTTGATTCAGACTTCGGCAATTTCAAGGTTGTTTATTTATAGACACTTGATTGTGAAAAAGTACTGTATTTGCAAGCTCGCTTCTTTTTCTCTTCCAATATGATGTCCCATGATGACCGAAGTTTAAGTTCACAAAGTTAACTAAGCGGATTTTCAGTATCACATTATCAACCTTTGTTCTCTCTCTCTCTCTGAAGCGTTGTTTAGCGAACATGTATAGTAGTGAAAATATAGATGAATGAGTCAGTTAACTTTCGGTTTTAGGGTATCTGGGGTATGGGCATATATGAAAGGTGAAAAGATGAAGGAAATGATTTTTGCCAAAGTCATGAAAGGTAGTTTCTCCCCAACTCAAGAAATGCGGCATTGCCCCAATTTAGACTTTTGGTGAATAGTTTGCCCGGTCTAGTGATGACAATACTAGGGACAGAGAGGAAGTGATGAGCTAGGAATGCCACGACTTTGGAGCAAAAGGTGGAAAGCAATGGACTTCATTTCACCACATGGAGTTTGGTGTTGCCCCAATTATAGTAAAGACAAAATTGCCCGACTAGAGTAAAAACATTTAGGATAGTGAGTTGAGGAATTGCCCGGTATGGTTTTTGGTTGTGAACATGGCAAGGGGACGAGATGGGTGTAAGGTGAATTTTCCCATTTAAAGATGGAGTGAAGAGCGGCAGGATTGCCCCACTTGGAAGGGTACTTGAATGGTTGGCTTTAGTGAGATTGGGAAAGGTGACGGGGTTAGGGTTATGGTTTTTGGAGTTTTTACGGTATGGCTATAAAGGTGGGTGTGGTATGGGATGGTCACTGCACAAATTTCCCAAGTTCAAATGGAATAGATGGTGAAAGGGATGCCCCACTTTAAGATCTAGGTGACGATCCTAGTATAAACTTTTGGTTATCTCTAGAATGACTCTTAGACTACAATAGTCTTGAGTTTGCTATGATGAAAACTACACTTGGTGATCACTAGACCTTGTCTTAGTATAATCAGAACTTGAATGAATCTTGTGGTGCAAGTTTTTTTTTTTTTTTTTTTTTTTTTTTGAGCAAACATATTATAAATAAATAAACCTATTTGTCCTAAGATTAACACTTTGAGAAAACAAAAGCAATCTGTCATTGATCGGAATGTGGCCGATGGTTTAGTGATTTATGATAATTGGGCTCAAGTAGTGTTTGGGGATTGATGGGACGGATGATTTTTGAGCGGTATGATCCGGCTAATGGTTAATGGTTTGTGAAAGAAGGGGTTATTAGGCTCAATGAAGTGTTTGATGATTGATGGGACAAATGATTTGGTGATGTAACTTGGCTAATGGGTGGTGATTTATGAAGGATATGGTTGTTAGGCTCAAAGGAGTGTTTGAGGTTTTATTGAGACAGTAATTGATGTGTCTCATGGTAGGATGGACTTGTTTAGGATTGTAATGTGGCTAAGGGTTTATGGAGGATATTGAGGTTAAAGGAAATGTTTGAGGTTTATTTTAGACAAGGATTTCTTATGCATTTAATGGTAAGAAGTATCAGCTCATAATTGTACCACTTTTGCTTTTTCGTGGTTTTTCGATCCTCTTTTGGATTTCAGTTTTTTATTTTTTTATTTTTTTCTTTTTCTTTTTCCTTCTTTCGAGCTGAGTGACTTGATAAAAACGATACACCATTTTTATGTGGAATTGATCCTTGCCTAGGGTGATTGAGAGATTTTTAGGATTTTTGGCTTAAGGTGGGTGGCAAAGGATGGTTCAACTTCATTTCAGAACATGATTGCTTGTTTTCTCAACAAATAACTTAAAGACAATAATTTACTTATTTTATATACTTGCTCTTTTTTTCTTTATTTCTCTTTTCTATGCCCTAATTTTTGCTTAGGCCGCTCTTACGAGTTTTCAACCTAACGGGCCTTTTTGAATTTTTTGTAAGGACTTGCACCAAGGGAATACAACGTCGACAAGGTATTTTAGAGATCACAAATTTGCCCCAGTGTGAGAGGCTCAAGTGTTATTTCACTAGGGGAACCAACCAGAAACGTCAACTATGTACAGATGTGGGGATTATGTACTTTATGGGTGGTGGGGTGGGATTAGACTTTGACAGGGGATAATGGCAAGGTAGGGACGCTTAATCGACTCAAACAAGAATGAAGACACATGTTACACACAAGTTACTATACAAATGCTTCGTAGAGAGTTAACATTAGTTTTAACATGTGAGAAAATTTTGGTGGACCATGTCGGTTTTTCATCATGGGGTGGATAAGATGTAACACTTTGAAAAAATGTGAACGAGCCGCTAATTTGAAAAATTGAGTGTCTTAAAACGCCTTGAGCTTGCAACTAAGTATGACTAAACTTTTTCAAAAAGAACGATTTACCTCACAAGAATGTCTCACCTCTCATCACAATTTTTCTAGAATTATGCTCATTTTTGTAATGCATGATGTAACTATGCAAATGAATGAGTGTGCATGAAATGCGAATGAATGTATGTGAAATGCGAATGTAATGATAATGTATGTGAATGAAATGATAATGTATGATTTTATTTATCGCGTCGGGAATTATAAGTTTTACGTTTGGAGAGTAAAGTACAAAGTTTGACTTTGACTTTAGCATGCATGGCTTCTCTCCAAAATAAAGCTTTTAATTCTCAGCGATCGTAACATAAGATGTTTATTTTTGTAATGCAAAGAAAAGAATGCATGAGGTATGGTTTCTAAGAAACTTGCGGTAAATAATGATTTGGGTTTTGACTTTTTGATTTTTTTGATTTTTGGATAAAAGGCGGTAAGCAAAAATATTTGTTTGAATGCAAGGTATGAAGCTCCTTTGTGACCCTAGAAATGTATCTTCTGAGTGGGTCTAAGGTTTCTTTATAGTGAACCTCACGGGGATGGTTCTAAAGAATCCTACACATGGTTCCTAGAGCCAAGGACTCGATCAAGAACATCGACCCCAACAATAGGCAAGCTATTAGAAGTGATAGCATCCTTAAAAGGAATCAAACTCTAGGTGAGATTTTCATGACCACCCAACGAGACGTACGTCCCGCAGGCCATCATTACACAATCTCGTTCTAACTTATGGTACACTCAAGTCCGGGTAGAGGACCTTTCTCACATGTGTGTGCAGAAGTGTAATTGTGAAGTGTGTGTAGGAGCGATTTAAAAACAACCCAAAAGCTGCAAATAGACAAACAAACATATATACAAATATCGTCCTCTATCCTAGGGTTCATAAATCATATAAAGTATAAGATGCGAAAAATAAAATAAATAAATAAATAAATAAAGGAAGGGTAAAAATTAAATTAATCCTAAATAATTAGACTAGGTTTTGACTCTCTAAAAAGTTAAGTCCCCAGTGAAGTCGCCAGCTGTAGCGACCGAAAAATCCGGGAAAGGATTCTTCGAAATGGTTCTTTAGGAAGCCGCCACCAAATTTTAGTTTAAGGGCAAATTCGGAAAATCCCTTTAGGTTTTAAGACAAGGCGTTGTTAGGGTTCGGGAGTCGTTATGTGTGGGGAAGGTATTAGCACCCCACGACATCCTATTGTCTAATTAATTTAAGATTTTATTAATTGTTACCCTTTTATTTGTGAAGAAAATGACTTATTTAGATTTTTGTTTTTTTATGCTTGACAAGGGTTGAGTCTTGCTCCTACGTACCTCCAGATGCAATGGAGGAATCAAAGCTACGTAGTTCTTCCTGAAAAAGTTTGTGGGTTGGTGTTTTTTAATGTAGGGATCCTAGGATTCCTTGAACTGCATCTGACTCATCGATTTCTAGGATATTTGGCTAACCCGATTGTACAACCGACTTAGCCCCTACTTTTGAAAATAATTTTAGGGTTCTTGAAAGAAAGTGGTTTGGTGTGAGGTGGGTTCGTTTTAGAATAGGTATTCTAGAACTCCCGAACTGTCATGACTCATTAGCTCTAGAGAATTGACTAACCCGATCTGCATGTACAATAGACTTAATCCCCTATTTTTAGGAAAATGGTTTATTTATTAAGTTTGTAGGTTCTTGAACTGCATAATGACTCATTGGCTTACTAAAATAATGACTAACAGGTTGTACAACCGACTTAGCCATTCATTTGATTTTGAGAGAAGAATTATTTATATTTTGAATTGGAAAAGACTTAAAAGAGAAAGCAGAAGTGCAGATTGTAAATTGGGGTTTTATTAATCGCAGAGGTTGTATAATTAACATGGGGTGTAAAAAGGAAGCTCGGTTCGCATGTAGGAGCCCAAACATGCTAAACCGGGCTTAAGTGATGGGAGCGCGCGTGAAAAAGAGAGGTGCAGATAACATTCGAAATAAAATGAAAAATAAAAAGGATGACATTACATAGGCCCAATACCCTAATCGGGAAAACCTAAAAACATTTCATCTTCTCCCCCTTTCCTCAACACAGAAGAAGGAAATAAATCCTTGGCGAAAATTTCGCCTCCTTTCCTGATGGAGGCGTGGTTAAGGCAGAAGCTCGCCAGTTTCGGCCACGAGGAGGAGCGAAGTAGTGAGAGAGGAGAAGGATGACTTCGGTTTCGGGTTGAGGGGAGAGGAAGCAGCAACGCCGGCGAAGGGCGTCGGTTTCGTGGTTAGTGGACTGAGTGGTTCGCGACGAGGAGAAGGAAAGGCGAGCGGGTGGCGCGGCGCGGAGATCCTCCGGTGAGCCGCTTTTTCCTCTATTCCTCTTTACCTCTTTTCCTCATTTGATGATACGATGGCACATTCCTCCTCTCGATTATAGTTTCTCAAAGACTTTGTTTCTATGTATTATACGATTTCTCCCATTAATATTTTAGAAAACATGATTTAAACAATTCTGGTTTGCATTATTGGACCTATTCTAGAATTCTATGAAGAAGATTAATCCTAAAAGATCTTACCTATTCGTACCATTCACGGTGCTAATATTTCCGAGAAAAAAAAAACAGAGCATAAACCGAGCTTGATTACCTTTTAGTTCATATATACGATGTCATCACTAACATCAATAATCAATAATATATATTATTCTTTGCAAAATAGCCTACTATGTAATTGAACTAGGGAAAGCAAAACGTTATTATTAACCTCTGTTCGACACATTAGGTCTCCAAGATTGCTTGTTGCTTATGTTTAACCCACCGCTACTCTTGAATGACTTTGATTTCTTCTTGCTGGTCTTATTGTTGATATTTGCTCGTTCATTTTAAACTCAAGAATTCGAATAGTCAGTATTTCCGTGGATTAGGATTCGATGTTGAATCCTAATCCTTTTAGGTGATTTTGCGGTGTTGTTTCGCTTTTCTTCTCTGTTTTAGATCGTGGATCGATCGCTTATTTATATTAAAAACTTAGGGTTAGCATTTAATTACCTTTGTGGGCTTTTGACTTTTGCAGATCTGGTGAAGCAGTCTTGAGAGCAAGAAACAGACCCCGAGAGATTCTGTGACACGCTGCTCCTTTATTTAATTTTTTTTTTTTTTTATATTCTTTGTATTTTTAATTTTTGTATTTTTGGACTTTTGGACTATTAAGTGCTCTTAAATTATAAATTAAACTAAATAGAAATTTTTAACATCTTTGGATTGTATCTATGCTTAAATAAATTAAATGAACAAAATAAAAATAATAATAAGGAAAAGGAGTCACAACTACAAAGACGAGAACGGGCCGGACTAGACAAATATGCTAAAACGAGACCAAAAATGGGCGCGTTAACTAAAACACTAAAATTAACTCGGAGTCGCATTCTTAAGTCCGAATTTAAGCCAAATGACTTTAGGTAGACCTGCTTACGTACGACTAAACCCAAATACGAAGATTAAATTGAAGAACGCACGAAAAGATCGATCATTCGCGTGTGTGCCTAATTTAAACAACGACATTTCGATTTAGCTGAACGGAGTGACTGGGGTTGGTTTGGGTTGGTAACCGAGACTCTACACTAATAATACTCGTAATCATGCGACTCCGAAACACGCCCTTACTAAAAATAAACGACTAAAGCGAGAAAAAGAAGACGGACAAAATTGGGGTATAACAGTACACAAGAGAGAGAAGAGGATGTTCTTACTTTCCAATCAGAGGGGAGTAGAGGAGGGCAGAGACCTATTGAAGTGCCATACAGTCGGAATTTGGCTGTAGACATACCAAGAACCATTGTGATCCCAGTTCCAGCTCCTAGTCAGAAGAACAATAATGTTTCAGTTCCTAACCAAAAGAATAATGAAGTTCCATGGAGTTACAGCAGTGCCTTCTCCGCTCTCGACATCTCAAGTCGCTCCCGACATTACCAATATTGAGGGGAGTAGTGGGGTAACCAGAAGTGGGCGTGTGTATGTCCCTCAAGTTCAGGAGGAGAATCCTTCTAAGGCAACAGAGGAGAGAATCCGAAAAGGAAAGGATGTGGAGGCAGAGCCTGTGAAAAGTAGGAAAGTGTCAGACTCAGAGGCTGTTGAATTCTTGAAAATAATGCGGCAAAGTGACTACAAGGTGGTAGATCAGTTACACCACACTCCAGCCAAAATTTCCATCATGTCCTTGTTATTGAATTCAGAAGCTCATCGTGACGCTTTAGTTAAAGTGCTGAATGAGGCTCATGTAGCTCAAGACATCTCTCACAATCAATTAGGCGGCATAGTTGGGAATATTGTTGCATCTAACTACATCACTTTCCCAGATGATGAGCTCACCCCAGAAGGTAAGGGGCACAATAAGGCATTGCACATCTCAGTGAAGTGCGGTGAATATACGCTCTCCAGGGTTCTTATTGACAATGGATCCTCGTTGAATGTTATGCCGGATCAACAATGAACAAGCTAGAGGTAGATTGCTCCTACATGAAACCCACTCAACTCAGTCGGGGCCTTTGATGGGTCAAAGAAAGAAGTCATAGGGGAAATGGAGTTTCCATTGCAAATAGGGCCTGAAGTGTTCTATGTGACTTTCCAGATTATGGATATTGAATCCTCATACAGTTGCCTCTTGGGGAGACCTTGGATCCATGCAGCAGGCGCTGTTCCCTCTACACTTCATCAGAAGCTCAAGTTTATAGTCGACGATAAGCTTGTAGTTGTCTTTGGAGAGGAAGAGTTCACGATCCAAGAAGCAGTTCCTCTCATTATATTGAAGCTGCAGAAGAATCCCTTGAGTCTGCTTTCCAATCCTTAGAAATTGCGAATGCGGTGTTTGTAAGAGAAGAATCCCCATTGCCTGTGCCCAAGTTGTCCAATGCTGCTATTATGGTAGCAAAAGTTATGCTGAAGAATGGCTATCAGGTCGGGAAGGGGTTAGGGAGATCTGAACAAGGAATCTCGTCACCTGTGCGTCTGCAAGAATATAAAGACAGGCGTGGGTTAGGCTATTGGCCCACTTCGTCTGATAAGAGAAGAATGGCTGAGGAAAAGCGTGAGAAGAGGTTAGCTAAACTTCAGGGAAGAGAACCTGCATTCTTTGAGGGTCCCATAGGTGATCTTAAGCGAGAATTCGAGAGTCTTTGGCATCTTTGAATCCCAATCGGATAGCTGCCGTCATAGATAGTTACGAGTCCGCGAGAGGTCGGGATATGGTTTGTCGCAGCGTTGCGGGGAGAAGAAGTTGGCAACCTGGAAGATCGTCGATTTCCTGTTGTTTTCATTTCAAAGTAATGATTTTTGTAATGCAAATCCTTTGGCTCGCCAAGGCCTTAGGACATTTTCATAAGGGCATGCATGTTTCCTTTTAAGATATCATCTATCAATAAAATGTAGTTTTGAATTCTCAAATGAATAAAAATTGCTTTTTGTGTCTTCATTTTGTGTCTCCATTTTTGCTTGTTCATTGCTTTTCTATTCCGCAAATGCAGATCTAAAATGAATGTCTCTGGAAATAATAGTGCCAATGGTTCATATGTTAATTTTGATTACCCAGTTAATCAGTGAGGAGGATGTTGAGGATGGTGGGAGACTCCTCCGAATTGATGAGAATGGTTGAGCAAGAAGAAAAGGTTATTCTACCATGAGGAAACCGCTGAGACCGTCAATTTAGGGCAGAGAGTGAAAAGAAAGAAGTTAAGATTGGCACTTCAATGAAAAAGGGGAATATGAGAGGTTGGTCCAACTCTGCGTGATTATGTTGACGTCTTTGCATGGTCGTATGAGGATATGCCCGGATTAGATATCGATATAGTGGTGCACAAGCCGCAGTCAAGCACGAATGCTCTCGCTTAAGCGAAGTTAAGGAGGATGAAGCCTCGAGATGTCTTTAAAGATCGAGACGAAGTGAAGAAAGCAGATTTGACGCATGAGCTTCCTACCGTAGCTAAATACCCACTGATGGGTTGCTAACATTGTGCCGCAGTAAAAAGGATGGGAAAGTTAGAATGTGCGTTGATTACAGAGATCCGAATCGGGCACCCCAAAGATGACTTTCCCCCCTACCTCATATTGACGCCCTAGTAGATAGCACAACACAAAGACTCCCTTTTCTCCTTCATGGACGGGTATTCGGGTTATAATCGATTAAGATGGCTCACGAGGATATGGAGAAGACTACTTTCACGACCCTTTGGGGGCGTTCATTACAAAGTCATGCCGTTCGGTTTGAAGAAACGCGGTACTACCTATCAAAGGGCTATGGTCACATTGTTTCATGACATGATGCACAAAGAAATAGAGGTCTATGTGGATGATATGATTGCAAAGTCCAAAAGCGATGAGGAGCATATTGTTAACTTGCGAAGCTCTTCGAGGTTGAGAAAATTCAAGCTCGAGTTAAACCCGGCTAAGTGCACGCCGGGGTGAGGTCGGGAAAGCTGTTGGGGTTTATCGTCGATCAAAAAAGGATAGAGGTGGATCCGGCACAAAGCACGTGCAATTCTCGAAATGCTCGCTCCTAGAACAGAGAGAAAGAAGTTCGGGGTTTTCTTGGAAGATTGAACTATATTTCCGAGTTTATCTTCCGATTAATCGCCACATGTGAGCCGATTTTCAAATTCTTTGTGCAAGAATCAAGAGACTAAGTGGAATGATGATCGCCAAGAAGCTTTTGAGAAGATTAAGAAATACTTGCAGAATCCACCTATTTTAATGCCTCCAGTGCATGGTAGACCTTTGATCCTATACCTGACTGTGTTAGAAAATTCTATGGGTTGTGTGCTAGGGCAACATGACGAAACTGGCAAAAAAGAGCATGCAATTTATTATCTGAGCAAGAAGTTCACTGACTGTGAGACGAGGTACTCATTGCTAGAAAAGACTTGTTGTGCCTTGGCTTGGGCTGCTCACCGTTTAAGCAAAGACATGTTAAGTCATACCACTTGGTTAGTGTCCAAAATGGATCCTATCAAGTATATCTTCGAGAAGCCTGCGCTCACAGGAAGAATCGCCAGATGGCAGATGCAGTTGTCAGAATATGATCTCCTTTATGTCACTCAAAAAGCCATAAAAGGTAGTGCGTTGGCAGAATACCTAGCGCATCAGCCTATTGAAGATTATCAGTCAATGCAGTGTGATTTCCCAGATGAAGACATTATGGCTCTGTTTGAAGAAGGAAAGTCCCCAGAGAATGAAAGATGGAGAGTAGTGTTCGACGGTGCTTCCAACAGTTATGGGCACGGAGCTGGGGCAGTGTTGATTTCCCCTGACAATCGTTTCATACCAGTCACCACTAGACTAAGTTTCTATGTCACAAACAATATTGCAGAGTATGAAGCATGTATTCTGGGTATTCAGGCAGCTCTAGATTGGAAAGTCAAAAGACTAGATGTGTACGGAGACTCAGCTCTAGTCATTCATCAAATGAACGGAGATTGGGAGGCCAGAGATCCCGAGTTGATACTCTATAGGGATTATATCCGAGACTTGGTTGAACCCTTTGAAGAAATCACATTTCAAAGCATCTGCCTCGCAGAGAGAATCAGCTGGCTGATGCACTAGCCACTTTGTCTTCAATGTTTAATATCAACTGTGATAAGAACTTGACCCGCATCGTAATTCAAGATCGAAGTTTGCCCGCACATTATCACCACTCTTGTGCAAAGCAATTGAAGATGAGGAGGATGATAGGCCTTGGTATCATGACATCAGCAAGTACATCCGTAGAGCAGAGTATCCTCCGGGGCATCGAGAAAATGATAAAAGAACACTCGAGAAGGTTGTCGATGAATTTCTTCCCGAGCGGTGAAGTGCTCTACAAAAGGAACCATGATAAAGTACTCCTTAGGTGTGTGGCAAAGGAGAGCGAGAAAAGATCATGAGAGAAGTGCATGAAGGCACGCGGGACTCATTCAGTGGGCATACTATGGCAAGGAAGATATTAAGGTCATTGGCTACTCTTCTTGGTTGCGAGATGGAAGGTGATCGCTCTGATTTTGTGAGAAAATGCCACAAATGTCGATTTATGCGACCATATTCATGTTCCACCGGCCGTTAAATGTCGACCGCATCTTGGCCATTTTCAATGTGGGGCATGGATGTCATTGGTCCCATAGAGCCCAGGCGTCAAGCGGCACCGCTTCATTCTAGTTGCGATTGATTACTTCACCAAATGGGTTGAAGCGCCTCATATTCCAAAGATAACTAGTTAAAGTGGTTGCCAAGTTTGTAAAAAGGGACACGGTGTGTCGCTATGGTCTCCCGAGATAAAATCATCACAGCACAATGGTAGCAATCGAATAGTAAAATGATGAAAGAGTTGTACGAGTTCAAGATTAAACATCACAATTCCTCTCCCTACCAGTCCAAAGATGAAGCAGGCGGTTGAAGCGACCAACAAGAATATCAAGAGAATTGTGCGAGAAAATGGTAGTGACCTACAAGGATCGGCACGAAATGCTTCCCTTTGCTTTGCGGGTATCGTACCTCGGATGCATTTTCGACAAGGCAACCCCTTTCTCTCTAGTGTATATGGGTCGAAGCGGTTCTTCCCATTGAGGTTGAGATACCATCTCTCCGAGTGCTTATGGAAGCCAAGTTAGAAGAGGGTGAATGGGTTCAAACCCGTCTAGATCGATTGAATCTCATTGAAGAAAAGAGAGTTGCGACTTTGTGTCACGATCGGTTGTATCAAGAAAGGATGAAAACAGCGTTCGACAAGAAAGTTAAATCACGCGAGAATTGGCGAGGAGACCTTGTGCTCAAAAAGATTCTCGCCTATTCAAAGTGACCCCGTGGGAAATGGACTCCTACCTATGACGGACCATATGTGGTAAAGAAAGCCTTTTACGGAGGAGCATTAATACTCACCGGCATGGATGGTGAAGAACTCGAGAACCAGTCAATTCATTCGGTTAAGAAGTACTACTACGAGAAAAAAAAAAGAGAGAAAGATGAGCCAAACAAGAAGTAGCTCGCTAGGTTGAAAACCCGAGAGAGGCGGCCTAGACAAAATTGAGCGACCGGTGGATTGAAAACCCCAAAAGGGCGATCCAGCAAAAATTAGGGTCGAAAAAGTTGGACTTAAAGAGATAAAAAAAAGAAGCGGCGTCTCCAAAAGCTTGGATAAAAGGGTGATCAAAGCTATAGATATGAGCGATTGGCATCAAGTGTTCAGAGACAAATAACATTCATAAGATCATGCGTCCATTTCTCTTGTTTTTTTAGTTTCGAAAAAATTTCCAATGTACTCCTTTCGATCGGTAGCGACATTACGCACGTCGGCTTCCATGTGAATAAAAGTCCAAATTTTTCACTTTATCGGTTCTTTGCTTTCTTTTCATTTCTCGCTTTAAAACTACGTTTTATGGTAGATGATAGATAAATCATGGAAATGTGCATAAATCATAGCATTAAGATTATTGTGAAATCTTTGAAAATAACAACAAAAGAGAGCGATCTTTCGATCAAGTAAACTCACAAAAATCAAATAAGAAGCTGATCGCGTTGGAACAAGAGGACAGAGCTCGGCTCTCGAATCGTTATTATAGATGGTTGTGATGTCCCATGATACAAGTTCGAGAGTTGGTCGGGACAAGCAAAAGAAAAGCCAAAAGAGCAAAAGAGCAAAAATATATAAAAATGAAAAAAAGAGGTTGAAAAAAAAAACAAAAGACAATAAACAAAGTCATGCATTACTTGCATCAAGCATAAGATCATGCACTCATCAGTCATGCATCATAAAGTAGAGAAAAATAAAAATTCAGGCATTGCATTACATGCACCATAAAGAAAAGAAAAAGAAAATAGCAATCATGGCGTTTGTTCATCTCACTTGCAGGTACGAAGAGGAATAAGCACTTCGGCATTAATGTTCGACTTCAAGTTCCAAAAGGAACCCCCTCAGTGGAAAGATCAGAAAGAGAAAAGAGGAAGAGAAAAAAAAGAGCGTCCAAGCGCGCAAAAGAAGAAAAAAGAGCGTCCAAACGCGCAAAAGAAGAAAATAGAGTGTCCAAGTGCGCAAGAAAAGAACAGAGAGCGCCCAAGCGCGCAAGAGAAAAGAGAGCACCCAAGTGTGCAAAGAGAGGTCTCACATCGTGATACGAGCAACGCGATGGACGCGACCCCATGCGAGGCATAGTGGAATAGTTGTATCAAGCCTAAGATACGATGGGCCGCAGATTGATCTCGTATATCGATTCCGAGCCGATAACGATCCCCGATCGCTTCGAAAGACCAGAGATTTCGGGAAGAACGTGCTCCTCAAAGCTACGTGCAAACTCGGATTAAATCAAGAGTTCGTTTAAGGATTACTGAGTTTTAGGCAACTGGGCATTTTACCGCTTTTTGCACGCCTAAGTGCCCATTTATCGCCAAAGACGCCGGTACCCCTTTTATCTTTTCTCGTCAACACGCTAAGTGTTCATTTATCGCTTTTTCAAAATGTAGAAGGCTAAGTAGTCATCACAATAGGACGCTTGAATTGATCACTCAAGAATCCGAAAAAAAAAAAAAAAAATCCAAAAAGAAGGAGAAAGCAGAAAGGAAATTCGGGTTTTTCCTAAATGGACAAAATCGGCATAATTTCTGAATTCTTTATCTCTATTTTGCCTCGGAATATGTTTGGCCAATTCATATTCCTTGTCAAAATCTAGATAAAGAGAGGCGGTTGTTATACCCCAATTTTGTCCAACAGCAAGTCAAAACCCTAATTTTTCCCAAAAAATAAATAAATAAAGACAAGCATCATGCATTGCATTTAGGGTCCTAAAAGTCATTTCAAAGTGTCTAAAATCATTTTTAAAGTTGAAATGCACTTTTTGGACAAATTAGGATTTTTAAGGTAAGGGGCATTTTGGTCATTTTTCATACACAGGATGATTTTCTCGTCAAAAATATGCACACACCAAAATAACATTTTTCTCTTATCCAAGAGAATTTTTGTACAATTTTTAGAGAGAATATCCTAGCCTAAAATAATTAAAATGCATTTTCCCCATTTTTATTGCATAAAAAAAAATATTAAAAGATCATTAAATATTTCCCAATTATTAAGTGACAATTTTGGTTGTCTAAGAATAATTGGGGAGGTTATTTTATGATGACCAAAAACATGTAACATTTTTCTAATAGGTGCATTCCCATTTTGCATGCCCAAAAATTCAAAATTCAAAATGCAAAAATGGGAAGTGTCCTCAATAAGACAAAACACCAAAAAAACAAGCATTTTTTTTCCCATTTCAGCTCATACCATGCGCATACCCCCTCCATTCCACTCTCTCTCTCTTTCTAGAAGCTTCTACACACTTCTTTTCTTATTCACTAAGATTTGATTTGTTCCTATCCTTAACTTTGCCCTCTTTGGTAAATTACCTCACTCACCTACACTAATACTTCCACCCAAAAATGCAAACTTACTTCTTTGGTAACACCCCATTACAAAAATACCCTTAACCCTATCTCACAAGACACTCCTTTCCCAAAATAAATAAAAGTTTATTCCTTTTTTTTTTTTTCCTTATGGCTTCTTGCGCCCAGCTCCTTTCACCTTCACTCTTATTTTGTGTTTCTTCAATACCCCTAATCCATGTGATGATCCATCTGACCCTCCATTTAATTTTAAGACTCAATCTTAGAGGCACATCAAAAACAAAAAGACAATGATACCCTTAAACCTAAAAATCCCTATAAATAGATCCTCATTTCCCACCTCACAAGTTTTTGACCTCTACACACTCATTTCTCTAAATCAAGCAACCAAAACCCTTCTCCCAAACACCCCAAAGCCGAAGCCTCTCCCTCCTTCCTCTCCTCCATTCCTTCACCTTCATCCACCAAAATACCTTCAAACCTATCTCTCACTACCTTAGCTTTTCCTTCCTCACTCAAGAAAATCAAGCAACAAAACCTTCTCCTCCATCAAGCTCAAGGCCGTAGCTCATCCTCTCCCTCTCCTACATTTTTTTTCATTTCTTCCTTCCTCTCTTAGAAATAAGGTAAAAACCCTTGATACCTTTGCATCATCTTCAAGCATTTTACATTAGAACTTATTTTCTTTTCTTCATCTTGCATTTTCTTCATTATTTAGCATATTTATCATTTTCATTTTCATAATGTAGCTTGTTGTTGTTGGTGGGTGAGATTTGGCATCTCACCCTTAATAAATGGATTTATGATGCTTTATGTTAATTTTGTTGTCATTTCACTAAACCAAAAAAATATGCTCAAGTTGATTTTGTGTTTCTTCATTTAATTTTGTTGTGAGTATTTTATTTTAGTAGTAAATGTTGTTATTGTTAGTTGTTGATGATCTAGTCATATGATCTATCACTAGTGCTTAAGGCACTTTGATTTGAGTGATAGAGATGACTAGAAGGGATTCAACTCATTATATTTGATCTTATGTGTCTTGTGATTTAAATTTAGTTTTGTTTAGTTATTGATGATCTTGCAAAAAGGATTCACCACTAAGTACTTAGTACTTTTGATTTAAAGTGGTGAAGATTGCAAGAAGGGATTCAAGTTCATTTTTATAGTTTAATATTATGTTCATTTCGCATGTCTTAAATAAATTAGGTTTCACTTGATTTTGATGTATTTCTTTGTTTAGTTATTGATGATCTTGCAAAAGGATTCACCACTAAGTACTTAGTACTTTTGATTTAAAGTGGTGAAGATTGCAAGAAGGGATTCAAGTTCATTTTCATAATTTAATGTCATTTTCATTTCGCATGTTGTGAATAAATTAGGCTTTGCTTGATTTAGATGTATTTCTTGGTTTAGTTATTGATGATCTTGCAAAAGGATTCACCACTAAGCACCTAGTTGCTTTTGATTCCAAGTGGTGAAGATTGCAAGAAAGGATTCAAGTCTATTTCATAGTTTAAATGTTTAGTGTTCTTGTAACTTAATTATGTTGTTGTTGGTTGTTGATGATCTTGCTAAATGACTCCCACAAAGTGTTTAGAGTATTCAATCCAAGTGGTGAAGATGGCTAGAAAGGATTCAATAGATTTAATTTTGTACAAATTGTCCTTTCATTCTTTGCTTTATCTCTTAATAGTTCTTGTAAAATAATCATAGGTTTTGCTTAATACTCAAAGTTTTCCTTGCACGCTTAGTTTTGGCCATGGGCCTACTCCATTAAATAATATTGCTTGGTCCATAATTAGGGTTAGATTTTAGGGTTTTGGTTTCACCATGTGTGCCTTTAGGTTAAGGTTTAGGTTTGAGGTTTATGTTGCTAGATTGTTTTTTAGGTTGAATAAATACATGCCTTGCTTGATACTTATCTTGCAATTTCACATGTTAGCTTAGATTTATGCCTCATGGTACTCTCGTGTATTAATTGTTGATTACCTTTGCTTATGAATTTGCAATTGTTGCGTTTTGGTTTAGAATAAAAAAGGATTTGCAAATGTTCTACTTTCTTTTCAAAGCCCCAAGTCAAATGTTTTCTAATAAAAACCTAAGGCACTTTTCATAAATAAAATCATTAGCCATCACTCGAAGCTTTTCGCTTGTTTGATCGTTAATGATGGAGTTACTAGTGGTAGTCACTCGAAGCTTCGCTTGTTTGACTATCATGAAAGCTCCCACACCTTAATCAAATATAAATCAATTCAAAATCCAAAAACAATATGAGTCATTAGTGGTAATTATCACTATGACTCATCCCTTTCAAAATCATTTCAAAAAGATAATAAAGCGTTGCGACTAGTAATCACTTGAGTAATTGCTCGTGATTATCGGTTCCAACACTTTTCTTTCAAGTTAGTAGTGAACGCCACTCGAAGCCAATGCTTGTTTGGTATTCATGAGCGCTTGAGTCATATTTCCAAAACCCAAAAGATAAGATAAAAATAAAACACAGATTTTCTCAAAATCAAAAGAATTAAGAACTACGTAGCTTTGATCCCTCGATCAATGAAGTGCGTAGAGGACCGGTCATATCCCGTCAAGCTCGCTTTCAAAAATCCCAAAGCCGTCTTGGACGCAAAAGAACTAAGAACTCACGTAGCTTTGATCCTCGATCAATGAGTGTACGTAGGGACCGGTCATATCCCGTCAAGCTCGCTTTCAAAAATCCCAAAGCCGTCTTGGACGCAAAAGAACCAAGAACTACGTAGCTTTGATCCCTCGGTCATTGAAGTGCACGTAGGGCAAGGTCATATCCCGTCAAGCACTCTTTTAAAAATCCAAGTCTAGTTTCCCTTTTCAAAAAAATCACAAAAGATTTCTCTCTCTTGTTTTCTAAAAACTCCTTCAAATAAAAAGGAAAAGAAAAGAAGTAGAACAATTATTTTCAAATCAAACAATCCAAACCACACATCGAATTAATGGTTCCCTTTCGGTAGAAAGGAGGTGTGGGGTGCTAATACCTTCCCACACCTAAGCGACCCCAGAACCTACATTTACATGTTTTGAAAGACCACTCGCCTTTTTGTAAAAAGACCTTTTCTAATGTTTTTGGTCTAAAAACTAAAATATTAGTGGCGGCTTCACAATTTTCACGTTGTACACTGAGAAATCCCAAACCGGATTTTTCGGGGCGCAACACCATGTGAACAACATAGTCCGAACCTCGGTTTTTTTGGGTTATAAGACTTTTGAATCCTTTCCTCGAACCACAGGGAAGCGCCGCAATAGTCACATATGTTTGTTGGAAACCTAATGTCCCAGTAATCTAACAACCCATCTGCGTTTTATAGACATGATTCCCATAAGCAACCATGTGGAACTACACTACATGTTGCATCTATAAAAAAAACAATGACTACTGAAAATGAAACTAACATCACCTCCGTTAATAGTGCTATCTACAGGGTTTCCGAACTCGTATCCTTCATTATCATCGGGTTCAACATCCATACGTGAAGAACAACCAGCTTCGCCTATATACAATGATATGTGTATTTTAGTACTTGGGCAACATGAAGATAAAGAAGCAGATTTATTTGTCAAGTGTAAAATACCTTCATCCGTGTTGTATGTGATAGTTCGAGAAAATGGTTTCCGCGAAGGTTGTGGTAAACCCAGGACATAATTATCATCTGAATAAGATAACGTTAAGTAGATGCCACCATCAAAAATTTAGTCTCATGTGACACCAGATTTACATCAAAATTTCTGATAACAAAAACTACAAAATGCCAAAAATACCTGTCGTATTGGTTCCACTTATATTATGATAGGTGGAGTTCGAAATGCCTACAACATTTGATGTTATTACATTTTTTCGCGGGACAGATGATGCGAAAATATGTTGTCCTGGTAGAACTTTCACCAAATTTGGCACTCTTGATAAATCACGTCTTCCCGATCCTACGAAATGAACAATAGACACGTATACATAATTAGCAAAGACATATAAAGGCAGCTCAGAATCCGTTGATTTTATGTATTCAATACTGGGCTCCAATATATACTACTTAAAAACAGGACGAATACCATATCTGATAACACCAGTAGGAAATATCCATTGACCTCCTTTCTGAGGGGATAACTTGTTTATATCCTGAATGTTATCATATGACTGTGCGTCTCCTATGTTTTGTATAGAAGTTGCAAACATTACGACACATTAGAGACAAAACAATAAGGTGGTCTGCTTTATAAAGTTAGTGTTCAAAGGCATACCAAAAACATGAATAATATAAATGATTCACTTGGAGATGAGTATATATTTGACGAAACGTACTTTGTGTGAGGGAACAAACTGTTGAATCATCTTTTGTAGCATCATGGTCATCAACATTAATATTTTCTTTTAACTGGCCCTGAACCATAGTAGATGAACCATCTACTGCAGTTATACCTGACGGGGTAGAACACATGATACAAGTATTCAATGGATCGTGTTTTGTACTCAAATAAAACGAAATATTCGAAACAAGTGACACAGAATAGACCCATCCTAAAAAAATTAATAAACACAGTGGACAAACATATAATTTTAAGCTATTAATAACCTACATGTTCGAACTGCACCAACAATTGCAAATTCCGCTACATTACAGTTGAAATCTTTGGTTGAGGTGTCTTCTTTAACGCATTTGGCAACTCTGCCTTTAAGGCACTTGATTGGTGGCAGTTCCATATGGAGATGCTTTTGTTGTTGTTACCTATTTTCCTCAGAATAGTATATATAGATTAACCTATGGTTACTTGGATGTCTATGAAAACTATTGTGGGTAACTCTTTCTTATAGTGAAACGTGGGAGGTATTTGTGGATAAGAACAACAAAATATATCCACCAATTCAGTAAAATATCCACACATGACGGATACAGGTGTAACTCTAACCAAGTGGTCGGATATTTTGGTAAGATTTAATTTGTACAACTTGTAAACCATGACCGTGCTATTAAATGGACTCGTACGATCTTAATATGTACAAAACCGAACATATCTTTCAGTCAGTTGGTTTATTCTGTGGGATTTGATATGTTTGCCTTTAAGGTTTCATTTTGGTAATTTCTTTGTCTCATATAGGAATATGTTTTAACATGCAGCTTTATAAAAGTTCACTACAAGTCAAACTAAATATAAAAAACATTTCCCAGTGTACACAAGTGTGAATATGTTAAGGCATGTAAATAAAAATAAAAACATAAACTTAAGACACCTTCTTTTAAAATACTATATAACTATATATATATATATATATGCTTCTGGGGAGGGGGGTGGTTGATAGAACTTGGTACTCCAAGATTCAACATATTACATGAACTGCATTTCATAGAACTTACATAAAAACTACTGTCCGTCAGCAAGTACGACAACATCGACCACTATATTATGATTCGAATACCACACCTAATTGGCTTCAAGTAAGACATACGTACATATGTTATTTTTTTACATTGAACATCCACATTGCCACAGTGGAATGGAATACGTAACCTATTTATACATTAAGTAAACTTAAACATACTTCATAACTATAATATTGGCCCCCCACACAGTTCCCCTAAAGCGTTGTACCATCTGACCTTATCACTCATTTGGTTCTATTTTGATCGAACCCTTGCTAAGTTTCTTCACCGAGTCGGGTGAGAAATCCATGTTGTTGAGATTGATTCCATCAAAATCCGCCATGAGCCTCTTGCCAAGTTGCTTGCTTGTTGGTGTATCCTCAAAGTCGGCGAAGTAGTCATTCGTCTTCTCTGGTGAAGATGAGTCACCCAAATCAATCTGCATGAAACATTAGTGTTTAGCTACTATTTATATCCAACACAACATGTTACTATCTTGGAGAAACTAAACATAAAATGAATATAGCTCTTTAAACATAATGTACCAAAGGTGTTTGAAATTTTGCAATTTTGTCAGGAGTGTGAGTTATTTCAGCCTCTTCTTCCTCAGTGCAGACCAACACAAATTGATTAAATTGTATTATAAATGGGAGACCTGGAAATATATGATTTTAAATTGCAACACAATTAGAGTGCGTTACACACCAAACGTCCAGCTACATAAAAGCTTGACTTACATTCATTCCATGTTTGGCAATGAACTTTAGTATAACAGCCATATCAGAGGTAAATTTCTTCGCATTATATGTCGTGTAGCCCTTCTCGAGGTTACGCTTGGATACCTCTACATTGAAAAGATACTTTCTTCCAAGCATGGGCTCGAATTCTATTGGTTGGTCTAAGAGAGTATCACGCTGAGATAACAAAAAATTTCAATTAGAAACTTAAAAACATTTGCTATCAGACTTGTTCCATATAGTAAGTTAAAATAATACATACAAAATATGGTAATGGTTTCTTGCGTACAAAATATAGTAATGGGTTTTAAGATCACCTCAGCATATGAGGTTATTAGGTCAACAACAGACCTCCCCACAATTGCTGAAACCAAACCATTAAACAAAGTTAACGTGGTTGATCCCGTATCATCAATTACAACCACGTTTAGCTTGTACCTATGCAACTCATAGAACACCAAATTAGTGGGCTACACAGCAGAACTGTTTGCATTCTAGTCATAGTATCGGGGTCAAACTACGAAAATAGAAACTACTGAGATACATAAACACCATACCTAGGAGTTGCAGAGACAAGTGTGTCACAATGTATACACATAAAACCAGTCCCAACTTTTGTAGCGCTCCTAAAACATGTGTTGCATGAATTGAATGCCCAACCTTCGGACATGTCAAACTCCACAGCGTCTACTAGAACACATCCAACAAATGTCTGCATATTTGTTCATAACGCAATGAGCCATCATGAATTGCTCTCTAATAGACTTAATGATAATGACAATTAGCTAATTTATTGTGCAACTGATATCCTGGGGTTACCTCAGTAGCTTCAATTAGATCAGATATCGACTTCTTGGTGGTATTCAACAGCTCATCGCCAATTGATATTCCGGTATTGCCAGAGATTTGGGCACAGTCTGAGTCATTGATGCTTCATCAGCAACCATCTTGTACCATCAATATAATCATGTAAATAACATAGTTGTCCATTAAAAACTCAATCCTTTGAAATAAGCAAACATATAATATATTACCTAGAACGGTAATCATGTATTGCAGGAATGTCCTCATTTATGTAAAGCTTTGTTCCATACCAAGCAGCTGAGATATTACCAATATCTAACACATATAATGGAGTACAAATCAGATGTGATAATCTAAATGATTGACAATGTTTGTTCATGAAGACATTTACAACAATTAAAGGCAAATATATGCTTAAATATTGCAATCGCTTACTTTGGTACTTGTTAAGTCTACACATTTGGATGACAACAACAATAGGCACCACTGGAGAAGTTCTATCAAAGACATCTTGCATCTGATCAGCATAGTGACCCCATAGTGCGCATCTAACTCTGTGTTGGCTGGGTAAAACATAGAAAAACATGTTCACGGTTACCGTTCTTATGTTACATATAAGGAAATTTACGAACAACAAAATAGATTGCAAAATATACATAAAGAACTCACGCTAGATCTTCAAACACAAGATCCAGTAGGTTAGTCCTCTTTCCATTGATTACCTTCTCTCTTATGTTGTTCTTCTCAACAACATGTCCTATGACATCTAAGATATAGAAAAACTTTGTTAACAAATCTAACGACATACCTGAATACCAAACCATATACACATGTATTTGATAGAGTATAAAGATCATACTCTAGCATACCTATGAAGATATCAGTCTTCTTGGTTTCCAGAATGTTTAGAAAGTCCAGAAAATCAAACACATGTGGTGGAATTTGATCTACAACAGTGGTTGTTAGCTTGGTAATACCCATGAAGTTCAACTTGAACTTATGTGCAGTTTTGGGAAACATTTTGTCGTTTCTTCCAACCATTAGGTTTTCGATAATGTATGCATGACCATCTCGAGCATCTGCCATGAACTTCGGAAACAATTGTCGTCCTAAAGTGGTTTGCATTTTGCCAAACTGCGTTCATTAGATAGCATTACATGGTTGACATAAATACTAAAGATAAACCAAATGTAAGAGAGAGTGCTATAGTCGAACAGTAAAACCCTAGAATTTATTTACCTTTTCATCCACCGTTCCAACCTCATGGTTATTCTTACGATCTGGCTGCGTCCACATGCGATTGACTCTGACCCTCAGCTTCCAATCAGATTTCCCAGCAACGATATCATCAATGTAGTTGAAATTATGTTCCATTCTGTGGATGACAAATAAATATCAGCACCCATTTGAGGGCGTACTAAGTAGTGTGCTTTATGCACAAAGCAACATGATAAACATCACAGAATAAAAACAGCATGAAATAGTGTTTCTATATGGTTCGTAACCCAAAATAAATGTATGTTGCAGTTTATTAAATACATGTAAGAAATCGTTTCATTTGCAGTATTTATTATAGGTTTATTCCCCAAACATAACACACATTTAAGTATGTCAACATCTTTAGTTCTATATTTACCATCAACGGTGAAGAATGTTTTCTGCAAGTAGATTAATAAATGACATAATAACATTAAATGCGCATTTACTAAGCCATTAATGATGCAGAAAGAAAAACAAAATGATTCTAAAACCATTTAACGATTAAAAGGTAGCTCAACATAAATAAAGCCTGATGTTTACCTCATGCACCCTCGATGCGATGTTGAAGAAATAGCAACTTCAAATATTGTAGTATCGGATATATGGAATATATGAGTTTCAAGTTGTGAAGGTGAAGTTCAACTCTTGGTGAGGTTTTTATTTTATAGAAGGAAGGAAGAGGTTGAGGATGTTCTAAAGAATGACACGAGTTTGTTATAGAGGTTAAAAATATAAGCGTGTTTAAACACTGTGGTAAACCTTTGTCAAGCGGTGGCCGTTGGGAGCGACATAATGTAATTATGTAGTTGAGCAAACCAGACATTTAGAAATTAATTACATAGTAGACCACGCTATCTAATGCATTTATCGTTACCAATTCCGTTTAAGTAAGTGCATTTGTTACCCGGTTGTAACGACATTGGACTGAACTTCAAGTAACTAGGTGTAGTTCAGTTGCCATTAATGCACCGTAAGTACATAGGTAGCTACTGAACAACAGATGAGACCTTTGAAGGTAGTAGACAATTAATGTTGAGAAGATACAGTTGTGCATAGAATATAGAAGAAGAAGAAGAAGTTTATCTGCTCCATAGTAAATGCGAAAGTAGTGGTATCTTGTCGACGTGTCTCTGTTGGAAGATTTAACACAAGTTCCAACATGATAAGCTTCATTGAGTACTGAATGTTGACACTAAAATTACTGACGACTTGCATAGATACGGTAGTATCTACCGCGACACCTTTGACATATAAATAAGAAGCTTCTCCATTCCCTTTGTATTGCATTTAAGGCATGATGTCAAATCCAACTTTATCTTCAACTTTCACTATTGCGGGGTAAGGCAAACTGACTGAGCTGGGTTGGCTGTAACATCAAATATTTGCGCAACTACGACAGATATTATCAACAACTCAGCACTCTTACCTTGATTTATTCCAAAAAGGACATAATTAAGTGACACATGAGGGCTACGATTTGAAAGAAAGAAAGCTATTAATAGGTACTAATAAAGGCTACACAAGTTGATATTAATGGCTAGAAACAAACGTGAAGAGTCGGTGGACATATCTAGATAGTTGGGTATATGGAAATCAAAATATCTATCAAAGGGTCCACCAAATCCCTACACATATTTTTTTTTGGTCAAAATCCCTACACATATATTCATAGCTATTTAGTCAATAAAAAAAGTTATAACAAAGCTTAATTCACTGGCACAACCCAAAAATACTTATACTGTCCACAATTTCTAACCAAATGAAAAAACCTCTACATGAATGAGTAGTTATAAATCATTCAAGGTCCAAAACAACGTGACCTATAATGCTTTGATCTTAATGACCTACCTTGATTTTACTTAAAACAAAACCTCCATACTAATTTGCCGGTATTATAAAATGTGTAATCAACACTAAAGGTAACAAATTGGTTAACGTATTCTTCTTAGTGTATGATGATCTACAAAATTATAACATATCCTTGATTAACTTAGGCACTTGTTAATACACTAATACACACTACAACGACTGTTTGTTAAAGGCATTTGTTGATAAATGAACAAATCAAAGTACCAGCAAACAGATTTCATTAACACACATATACGTGACATATATATTACACCACACTAACGAAAGGAAATACAATACGCATAATGTAATAGAAGGTTAGCCAAGCTTAGGCATCAAAATTCGTTGTCACAGCAACGTCACGCCTTGGAAGGGTAAATTAGACATACATTACCCTCACTATCATATATACATCTACCTTACAAAAGTTAGTATCTAAGCAGACTTTTGAAATGCCTTAACATCTGGATCCCATGATGCTTAGTTCATACGGTTGGAATGTAGTGAAGCTTGTTTGACTTCGGGAATGTCACACCAAACATTACTTTTTGTCCCTGTTGAATGCCCTTAAAGCGACAGAACCTTGCCCACCCATTCGTTAAGACACAGTCATCAAATTGGCCGCCATAACTGCGACTGAGAAAGCATGGCCAGAGTTTACAATACTCCTCAACAATATATACAATGGACTGCGGGTCAATTAGGCGGGGCATAAAACCCCTCGATATAGTGCATAAATATAACTTTGCATTACACAATAAACTTAACACAAGAGAAGTGAAATACTAAATGTAAGTATCAAAATTAAAACAAAAACAAACTACTACTACATGCTTTGAGGATTGTTTAAAAACATCACTAGTACTATACTTTTAACATATTACCATAGCATCTCCGGTGAACTCTGCAAATGAAACCCATTTAGCCATTGAAAACGGGAACCTCATATTATTAGCCAGCAGAAGATATTTGTTCCCCAAAACCATGTTAACACCTGCAGATCCACCATCGCCTTCAAGTGGTTCCGGCGTAGGAGGGTAAATCCATTCCACCCATTTGTGTGTATTTATCGTGATATTGAAGGTTGCATCACCAACATACACCAAACGGATCCACACACCATCTTTGATTCCATAAAATTGGCCATCAAATGACCATCCATCCGTGAAGTAGGCGTGGTTTCGATTTTCTCCACCAAAGCAAGATTAACGCGTTGCCCGGTGGGTCGATCGATCACCGAATTCATAGGGACAAGCTCGAGTCTTGCTGGAGATAAAAACGCGATGGTAACATACCAAATGGCTGTTTCACAAAGAAAGAAATCAATTAGCAAAAAGTCGCCCAAAGGATCACATGGCTCTCCACCAGTGCTTGCCATTGTTCTCTCTAAAAACTTAACACTCACAAATGTGTTGGCCTAAGACGAAACGTAAGAGTAAATTGTGAAAATGAATTCTTTGAAATGAAACATCTATAAGAAAGATTCTTTGTTGAGTTATAACATTGGGAATACAAATATCTCCTCTTCTCTAAGTGATCCCTACTTGCCCTATAGCTAAAGCTCCAGAATATAGGGTGTATTTTTGAAACAAAGAGTTACAAGCAACATAGACTTATGACTTGACAGGGAATTAGTATTTTCTCTGACAGATATAGGCCCCTCATAGACTTGTCACCCATCATCAGACTGCTAGTTCCTGCATTGCACAAGCGGTACGGTGCCAGCACACTTAAAACAAGTGCACATAAAAGATGACAAACTATTTTTATGGAGCTAATCACGTTTTTTATAAAAGAAAATATAAGGTCACATTCATATCAATTGAACTCGCCATTATTATTACTACCTAGAAATAAACCACTTCACATACACATACATATATTGTTCATCCATCATCATGCCCATGCGTCTAATCTTACCCATCCATGAGATATTATGTGATAGATTATTGAGTGATTGCCGCTTAAACTCAAGATAAAAGTCGATAGTGTATTATAGATGAGGATATATATATATATATATATATATATATATATATATATATATATATATATATATATATATATAATAACAATATCTAACTTATTTTATATACTTTTATTTCCTTATTAATCTCATGTTTATCTAGCTTAATTTAAATTTGGGTTAAAAATGCTTAATTTAAATAATGTTTAAAATTGGGTTTAAAAATGCTTAATTTATATTTGTTTAAATAATGTTTAAATAATGTTTAGAACGATTTAAATTCTGTAATTTCGAGTGTGGTTGGTGAAAAATTGTTTTCCCTGAAACCCCAACACTTTAAACAACACATGATCTAAATAAGAAAGTAGAATAAATATGTATGTGATTTCCCTATAAACATTATATATATATATATATATATATATATATATATATATATATATACACACATACATACACTGTGCGCATAAACTGAATTAAAATCAGTTAACATGTTTTGTTGCTATTGGACTTTACTAAATTTAGATAAATTTTTCTTTTCTTCTTTCATTTAGTAATTATGCTGATTTTTTTTTTCACCTAAAAAAAATTGTGTTGTATTTTTCTACAAAATTATTAAAATGTAATATTATATACATAGATTGCTTTCCGTGGATCGCATGAATTATGATGAGAATATGAAAGGGACAATAGATGATACAAAGAAGAAAGCAGAAGGCAAAGCTCAGACCTTTGGCACAATGAATGTCATTTGAATTTGATGTGTAGTCTGCATTAATGAACTCTTTTGCCTTTTGTCTTTCTTTAGCCGTTGATAGACGTGTCTGACTTGAGAAATTTCTAAGACTACTTTGTCATCTCCCATGTTTGGTACAGTTACCACACTCTAGAGACAAAATAATACTAATCGTTAGGTGTACACTATAATAGGAAACTTGATTTTTACATGGGACAACATAGATCACTCTTTAATTATTTATTCGTTGTACAAAGTCATTTTTAGCTGCCACATCAGTAAATCCGAAAAATTACTTTGCTATATTTAAATTATGAAATATAAATTGTATTCAATTTAAATTAGAATTAGAATTCATCACAAACGGTAATAATCGTCATCTATTGTAAAAAATATTTAAAATAAATAGTTAGAACTTGCAATTTATTTATTTATTTATTTTCCCATGAAATTGCGGTATTGAATTACTGATTTTGTATTAGGTATAGTCTCCATAAACATCAATAGCATATAAAAATACCGGATTTTTGCTTACAACACAAACTGTAAAAATGAAAATCTCTTTCCATGTTTTGATGATACAAACTTAAAGGAATGAGTTAAGTTTTCTAAACACTTATTATGATTTAAAAGTTTCAATCAAGTGTGTAAAAGAACAGGAAATAAAAATCATAGCAAAAATCTTGGCTCTAAAAATAAACCAAGTGTTATTCAAAGTTCAAATATGCCAAAAGAAGGTTACCTACAGAAGGTTACCTTAAAGAAGGTTGATTACAGAAGGTTACATCAATAGAAGGTTGATTAAAGAAGCTTAAAAGAAAAAGTAACTTTCTACAGAAGATTGAGTGAAAGTAAAACAGATGGTTGACTAAAAGTCAACACAAGGTTGACCAATAGTCAACAGAAAGTTTGAATGAAGTCAAAAGAAGGTTGACTTACTATGGAATATGGTTAAGAAGGTTGGTTGTTCAAGAAGGATAAAAGAAGATTGAAGATTTCAAGCACATTTTACGGAAACATGTTTATATCCGAAATCTTGATCCAATATGCATCAAATGAGTATTCAAGGAATAAAAGTTACCTACCTACAAGGCTACAACAATTTCCAACGGCTATTTCCTTCATTCCAACGGTCATATTCCAGGTTCAAGGGCTATATATATAATCATTACTGCTTTCAAATACAAACCATGAGAGTGAATTGGAACTTTTACAAGTCAAGCTTCTCAAAAGAAATCCAACCTTCTCTTCCACACTCAAAGCTACTACAAGTTCAGAATTGGGAAATCTATCTTGAGTGTGTTTGCTTGTTATGCTCTTAAAAACTTTGTATTTATCTATCAACAAGCTTCTAAATCATCCCAAACCCAAACCCCTTATTGTAAGAAATATTGTGCAAGTTTCTCAACAAACTACCTAGTGAGAGGTGAGTGTTGTTGGTGATTCTATTTGAAAGTTTCTCAACAAACTACCTTGTGAAAGGTGAGTGGTTTTGGTGATTCTGTTCAACAGGAAATACCTTTAGGAAACTAGAAGAGAGTTTTCTAGTAGGTTGAGACAGCTTGGTGAAGCTGTGTAAGTTAACACTTGTCTTTTGTGTGTGATCAAAAGAGAGTGGAGGTGAAATTCTTTGGCAGTTGAAGCTAAAGCAAGTGTAAAATATATTTGGAGAATAGTGGAAACTCTCACGTGGACGTGGGGAGAGGAGTAGCCACAGTTTGGTGAACCTCTATAACTCTCTACTGTGTTTTTATACGCTTTTCTTATTAATTGCTTTAAGCGTCTCACAATCACCAAAGTTTTCAACCACTTGAGGAAGGTTACGTACATCAACCATACGTAGTCAAAATCATAATTTTAAATGAGTCTTACTTTGATTATCTTTTGAAAACAACACTCTTTGTGTAATAGCAGACATCTAAATTCATCAAAGTTAACTATCTTTCACTCTTTGTCATACTTGCTTATTGTTTGTGCAACTAACATTCAACCTTCTGATATCCAAGTTAGCTTGAGACACATTACAGAAGGTTGCAGGAATTAATTTTTTTTTGAAAAGATAGCACAATTCAATCCCCCCTCTAAGGGCTGAGCACACTTTGCAATGTGAGAGGAAAGATCCTGGAAGAAGTGATGAGTCATCATTCCAACTCGTGATGTTCCTTCCAAAAGGAGCTTCAAGAAATAGACCACCGAGATTTCTTGGTGAACATTACTATTATTGGAAAGATCAAATGAGATTGTTCCTAGAATCTCAAGACACTGATATTTGGGGAATTGTTGAAGATGGTTCTTTTGAACCTACTACAACTCTTGATGATGGGACTACTATGGCTAAGCCCAGAAACACCTGGACACCTGAAGATAAACACATGGTACTTCTAAACTCTAAAGCTAAATTTTATCTAACATGTGCTCTAGGTAGAAGTGAATATGATAAAGTAGCTGCTGGGAAAAGCGCCAAAGAAATTTGGGATACATTGAAGGCGCCCATGAAGGAGCAGGACCAAGTCAAAGAAGCAAAGATCAACCTTCTCATCCATAAATTTGAAACATTCAAAATGGAGGAGCAAGAAACAATTCTGAAATGTTTAGTGATTCACAACAATAACAAATGATTTGAACTCTCTGGGAAATACCTACTCAAATCAAGCTAAAGTAAGAAAACTCTTAAGATGCCTCCCAAAGGTATGGAGACCTAAAGTGACTGCTATAACAGATGCTAAAGATCTCTCTATTCTCAAAATAGAAGATATACTTGGATCTCTAAAAGTTCATGAACAAGAAATCATGGATGAACTTCAACCCAAGAAGGTTAAAACTATTGCACTCAAAGCTTCTCAAAAATCTCCACAAACTTCTAAAGCTATGGCATTTAAAGCTCAAGAGGATATACAAGAAGAAAGTGAAAATGATGAAAATGACATTGATGATGAGGATGAAATGGCTCTAATCACCAGAAGGTTGAGAAGATGGGCATTTAGAAAGAACAATAAAAGAAAACCCCTCTTCAATAAGATCAACCTAAAGGTGAAGGCACTAGTAAAATTGATCCTGTGTGCTATGAATGTAACAAACCTGAACACTTCAGAAATGAATGTCCAAAGTTAAAAGGAAGCAACAGAAAGTTCACACCTAAGAAGAAGGCTCTACTTGCAACATGGGATAACTCAGAAGAAACCAACTCAAACCATGATGAAGAGACTGCAAATTTTTGTCTCATGGCTGACTCTGAGGAACCTTCTCAAATATTTCCTGCATCAAGTATGGAATCAATCAACTCATGCTTCGTAGGAATCTTGACCTAGAAGAGGTAAACACTTCTAAATCACAAACTTGTGCTTCATGCAAAGATACTGAACATGCTTTTGAAAACCTATTATTTGATTCAAACACTTTGGCTAAAAAATGTGTGATGTTCAAAAATCAACTTGTGAATGCAAAAAAGGAGAATGAAGAGCTTCAAAAACAAAATGAATATTTGATAAAAACAGTTCAAACTCTTCAACATTCTCACATTAAACTTTCTGAACAACACAAACTTTTGAAAGATAAGGTCTCAAAACAACCAAATCTTATACACTCTTACCTTAAAAAACAAAACAACCTTCTCAAAGAAAAAGTTTCATTTTAGCTAAAGAACTAGCTATGTCTATCTGAGAAAACTTTTGAGCTACCTATAGAAAAACAAAGCGAGAAGAACTCTAGGACTAGGAAGTCTAAGACAAAGTGCACATATTGCAAACATTTTGGTCATGATATTTATGTATGCTATAAAATGAAAAGAAGCTTCTATAGGAAGAAAACTAACCATAAAGGACCCAAAAAATATTGGGTACCTAAATCATTACTAACATCTGAAACAGGAATGCCTCTTAGCATCCAAGAAAAAGCTGTGGTTCTTAGGCGGTGGATGTTTGAGGCACATGATGGGGAAAGAGATAAATTTCTCTCAATGGAGAGAATAGATGGAGAGCTATGTCATCTTTGGCAATGATGATAAAGCTTGCATCAAAGGTATAGGTACTATAGGTAATTCTAAATCCCCTAAAATTAAGAATGTTCAATATGTAGAAGGTTTAAAGCATAACTTGTTAAGTATTAGTCAACTATGTGATAGTGGTCATAAAGTCTCTTTTAAATCTGATAAGTTTTTTATTAAAGAAATCTCCTCTGGAAAGGTCTTGTTTACTGCATCTAGAAATAAAAATCTTTATAGCCTATGTCTTGATGAACTACCTCAAGAAACTTGCCTTATGTCCTAAGAACATGATCACATCCCAAAGGTCACTAGAACTGCTTCACATAGACTTATTTGGTCCTACCAAAACTGCTAGTCTTAATGGAAAAATATATGGTTTTGTAATTGTAGATGATTTCTCTAGATTCACCTGGGTACTATTTTTGAAAAACAAAGATGAAGCTTTTGAAGCCTTCAAAGTGTTTCTAAAGAAAGTTCAAAATGAAAAAGGAACAAATGTTATTTCTGTAAGAAGTGATCATGGGGGAGAATTTGAAAACTTCTATTTTCAAAACTTTTTTGATGAAAATGGAATTACTCACAATTTTTCATGTCCTAGAACTTCACAACAAAATGGAGCTGTAGAAATGAAAAATAGAACTTTGCAAGAAATGGCAAGAACACTTTTAGAAGATTCAAAAATTGAAAAATATTTTTGGGCAGAAGCTATAAACACAGCCTGCTATATTTTACTTAGAGTTTCCATTAGAAAAATTGTTGAGAAAACCCCCTATGAAATTTGGAAAAATAGAAAACCAACCATTGCATACTTTCGTGTATTTGGTTTCACTTGTTTCATTTTAAATAACAAAGATAATCTAGGAAAATTTGATTCTAAATCAGACAAAGGAATTTTTCTGGGATATTCAACATCATCAAAGGCTTATAGAGTATATAACTTTAGGACTCAAATTGTAGAAGAAAGCATGCATATTGTCTTCAATGAAACTAACAGTTCAAATGAAGTAATTGATGTTGATGAGACCAACCAAAACAAAGAAGAAGGTGCAGAACATGAAAGCAGGTTGGAGAAGGAAGAAGCGAAGCACTGTTCAACCTTCTCAACAATCAAATGAAGCCACTCAAGCTTACGATCAACCTTCTCAATTACCAAGAAGTTGGAGAATGGTGGTACATCATCCACAAGATCAAATTATTGGTAGCACTCCGATCTGTTAGAACGAACTTCATTTAGAGACAATCTTTCTTTGGAATGGCTTTCATCTCTGAAATAGAACCAAAGTCAATTAATGAGGCCATACAAGATCAATCATGGATAGAAGCAATGGTGAAGAACTCTCTCAATTTGAAAAGAATGAGGTATGGAACTTAGTGGTACCTCCAAAAAATCAGTCTGTTATAGGAACCAAATGGGTGTTCAGAAACAAGCTAGATGAAAATGGTAAGGTGGTAGAAACAAGGCAAGACTTGTTGCTCAAGGGTATAATCAACAGGAAGGTGTTGACTATGATGAGACTTTTGCTCCTGTAGCAAGGTTAGAAGCTATTAGAATATTACTTGCATTTGCTGCACACAAAAATTTCAAGTTATTTCAAATGGATGTTAAAAGTGCTTTTCTAAATGGCTTTTTAAATGAAGAGGTTTATGTCAATCAACCTCCTGGTTTTGTTGATCAAAAGAAACCAAACCATGTTTTTAAACTCACCAAAGCTCTATATGGGCTTAAGCAAGCTCCTAGAGCTTGGTATGAAAAGGTTAAGTAGCTTCTTGATCAAAAATAAATTCACAAGAGGAAATATTGATACTACCTTGTTTAAGAAAACTCTTGATAAAGATTTGTTGATTGTTCAAATTTATGTTGATGATATCATTTTTGGATCAACAAATGAAAAACTGTGCAAAGATTTTGGGAATCTTATGAAAAGTGAGTTTGAAATGAGTATGATGGGAGAATTAAGATTCTTTCTAGGACTTCAAATAAAGCAACTTGATGAAGGTATCTTTATTAGTCAAGAAAAATACATCAAGGACATTCTCAAGAAATATAAGATGAATGAAGCAAAAGCCATGGCAACACCTATGCATCCTTCCATGCAAATTGAGAAGGATGAAGAAGGAAAACAAATCTCTGAAAAAGAATACAGGGGTATGATAGGTTCACTATTATATTTAACTGCTAGTAGACCTGACATTGTGTTTTCAATTGGCTTATGTGCTAGATTCCAAGTTTCTCCAAAAGAATCTCATCTTACTGCTGTCAAAAGAATCTTCAGATACTTAGTTGGAACAACAAGTATTGGTCTATGGTATAAAAAGAATACTCATTTTGACCTGGCAGCTCTTGTGATCTTGACTATCTTTGGTGAGAGTTGATAGAAAAAGTACTAGTGGATCATGTCAAATTTTGGGAGAATCATTAATCTCTTGGTCTTGTAGAAAACAAAATTCAATTGCATTGTCAACTACTCAAGCAGAATATGTATATGTTGCTGGCTGTTGTTCACAAATTTTATGGATCAAGAATCAATTGGAGGACTACTCTATAAGGTACACATGCACTCCTATTTATTGTGACAATACTAGTGCTATCAATTTATCAAAAAATCCCATCCAACACTCTAGGTCTAAACATAATGATATAAAACATCATTTTATTAGAGATCATGTTCAGAAGAAGGATGTGGAACTTATTTTTATTGACACCAAGCAGCTGATATATTTACCAAGCCTTTGTTAGAAGAAAGTTTCAATTTTATTAAAAAGGCTTTGCACATTTTAAAATGTCCTTAGGAGAAAAATATGTCAAAAACCCCAACCTTCTCATATCTTTAGAAGGTTCACTTGGAGAAAATCAAATTCAGAAGGTTGAATTTGAGAAGGATCACATAAATCCAATATAGGTTCGGTTACTAAAGTAACTAAAACTGTCTCCTATGACAGTTATGTCATGTCATAACTGCACAACATCACTTCACAACGGCTAGTCTCTCTCTCTCTTCCACGCACACTCAAAACCGATTTCATTCATCTTCTCTCAAAACAGTTCTTTTCTTCTCTTCTTCCCTTCTTCGCGAAGCTTTCTTCTCTCTAAAAATGGTGAGAACAAAAATTCCCTACGTGAAGAAAGCAAGTACTTCTACGACCCATGATCTTCCACCTGCACTCTTAGATGCTTCGAAACCTCCTCCTACTCAGATTGCTTCTCCATCAGAACAAAGGTCTTCGAAATCATCACCCACTCCCTCTCGAAGATCTACGAGGATCAAAACAAGTTCTCTCAAGGATATACAAGGTCCTGGCAAAAGGAAAAGTCAACCAATCACCATTGATGATGATGATGATTCTACCACATGCGAAATGATGGCGAGTCAAAGCTTGAACTTAAAAGAAAAGCCTCTCTTCAACCACAATCCTCTTCCAAAAAGCCCAAAATCAAGATTACTTTTGAAGGGAATAAAGGAAAGGAAAAGGTTGATGAATGACAGAAACTTGATCAACCTTCTGAAGTTGAAGAGCAACTTGAAGAAATCTTACATGCTCAAGTTTTTGATAAAGAAAAATGGGGAAAGAGAAATGTTCTCATTGGAAGAATCTATCTGTTAGAATAATTAAAAGCTTACGGATGGAATGTTCAAGACCACATTGAAACACAAGGGTGGCACAATATTACGTCTCGAGGGAAGTCATCTATCCCGACTTGATAAAAGAATTTTATGGATGTATGAACATGAGTGAAACAAAATCCTCCTTCACTACTCAGGTTAAAGGAACCACCATTGTAGTAACTCCAACTATAATTGCAAATGCCCTGAAAATCCCTATGAGTGAAGTTTGTCTTTATGGAAAAATTTGGTATGACCAAAAGAAATCACACGGGAAGAAGTGTTGAAGATATTGATGAAAAATTCCGAGGAGAAACTTAAATCATCAGCATTTAAGGATGAAGCTCGCATCATGCACAACATGGTTGTTCACTCCTTAATTCTTAGAGCAGGAAGCTTTGAACAGGTAAAACCTGTTGACTTACTCTTAGTTTACCATATGATTACTAGGACTAAGATAAACCTTCCATATATCATTTTTCATTACATGATTGATATGTGTAAAACCATTAGGCAAATTTCATCCTTACCATATGGCATGTTCTTAACCAAGCTATTTAGGTTTAAGAAAATCCCTGTTACTAAAGAAGAATCCATTCAAGAGAAACAACCTTACGGTCTAAAAGTGCAAAGCACAGATGGGCCTAAAGCCATTTAGCAAGAAACTAGAAGTTTTTCTGAACCAACCCTGTTCATGAGAACCAATCCATGAGCCAAACCTTGTTGAAAATATACCCTTAACAACTCCTCAGGGGGAGTCACAAGGATCTAAGACAGTTATCATAACTGAACCCATAGATTTAGCTCCACCAAATCCTACACTTGAAAATTTGATTGAAAGCAGAACCTTCTCAAGATTGGAAAGAAGTTTTGAAACCTCTTTAAACCTAAATGATTTCCCCTTTGAAAGTGACCAAATCCTGCACAAATGGAAGTAGAAGCACGATAAAGACCTTATGCTGAATTAGGAATGCGGATATCTCCTGACCTTGAGAAACAAGAAAATCAAGCTTCAAACTATCCCACCATATGAAAAGAACAAAACCCAAAGTTTGAACCTTACATTATGGACTCCCTGACCTTACGATAGAGCTACATACTTCCCTTTCTCTCAAGGAGTTATTTTTACGCCATATATTTCCTCTCATGAGGAACATAGAACTATAGAAGGTACACCCGAGGGTCTAGCTCAGGGGGAGCTAAATGCAAATCAATTTCAAGTGAATGAGGAACAAAGAAATGAAACAACAAGACAACTATCTCCTATTTCTCAAGTTGTTCATGAGATAGTCAGGGACATTAAAGATCAAGCTACACACGAGAAAATCACGAGAATCAAGCTACTAGTCACGAGATCATGGCTTCTATTGCCCTCACAGAGTTACTTCACACTCCTACTCCCTCCATTGGTCCAAATGTTGAATCAACACCTGCACCTCTCCATCAAGATGTCAAAGGATCAACTGATCAAATTGCAAACCTATTCTCACAATGGCGTGACAATCCAAAAGCATCACATGAAGATACTTTTGCTTACGAGAACATTCAAAGGTTCATGTTTTTTCTCCTATGTATGATTCTTCATACCAAAGGGTACTGAAGGATCGAGTCCTTCAAGCCGCCTTCTGATTTGCCTACACAATTTGGATCTCTTGGATCCTTTTGTCAAACCATGAATTCTCCTCTCTCATCATCTGATAAGGCACCCCTTAGCAGCAAACCTTCTGAAAACAAGGATGACTCATTTACATATGATGATAAGAAGGAAGTTTTGGATGCAATGAAGAAAATGAGGGCACATCATGAAAAACAAATGAAGAAGATGAGGGTGCAAAACAACAAGCTTCTGATGAGCATTGGAATACTCCAGCAAGAAAATAGGCTTGAAGCACAGAGAAACTATGCCTACCAGCAATGGGTGATGCAGAACATAGTACCTACTATGGTTCCTGGTGTTGCGATGCACTGAATTCCCTCCTCCTGACCCCTTCGGGACATTCCTCAACCTGCTTCATCCTCAAACTCCTCGAGTGATTCTTCTCCTACCAAGTAGCAACCTAATTTCCCTTTCTTCCCTCCTTTTTTGCTGTTGACAAAGGGGGAGAATGGAGATTATTTAGCTTCTTAGTTTATAGTGATATTTTAGGGTTTCTGTTGACAATTTAACTATCTTTTGGACATGTTTATTTTGTGCTGTTTTATGGTTTGTAATTGATAATTATCAAAACTATGTATTTCATGTATGTTTGCAGCACTTATTACATGATAATTATCCTTTTGCTATGCATGTGTTAAATTCATTCACTGTGTATTAAAATGTCTATTCCTGAGAAACAGAAAACTTATAACATACTCTCAAGTTTGTCATCACCAAAAAGGGGGAGATTGTAGAAATGAAAATCTCTTTCCATGTTTTGATGATACAAACTTAAAGGAATGAGTTAAGTTTTCTAAACAGTTATTATGATTTAACAAGTTTCAATCAAGTGTGTAAAAGAACAGGAAATAAGAATCATAGCAAAAATCTTGGCTCTACAAATAAACCAAGTGTTTTTCAAAGTTCAAATATGCCAAAAGAAGGTTACCTATAGAAGGTTACCTTAAAGAAGGTTGATTACAGAAGGTTACATCAACAGAAGGTTGATTAAAGAAGCTTAAAAGAAAAAGTAACTTTCTACAGAAGGTTGACTGAAAGTCAAACAGAAGGTTGACTAAAAGTCAACACAAGGTTGACCAATAGTCAACATAAAGTTTGAATGAAGTCAAAAGAAGGTTGACTTACTATGGAATATGGTTAAGAAGGTTGGTTGTTCAAGAAGGATAAAAGAAGATTGAAGATTTCAAGCTTCTATTTCTGGGAAACATGTTTATATCCGAAATCTTGATACAATATGCATCAAATGAGTATTCAAGGAATAAAAGTTGTAGAAACATTATCCTATGTAATGAGGAACTCCTTGATTATTTTTGTATCTTAGAAATCATGTTTGTTCATGTTTAAAAAGCCTTAGAAGCTTCAAATAAAAGTATGAAAAATATTATGCGATTACATGAGCAGGAGTGAGGTTGTGGAGAAAAGAAGAAAAGGAAGTATGGTGCTGACATGAAGAGCTGTCAACACAAGACAAAGCACAAAGGTTGCTTTAGAAGGTTGAAAGGCTACCACCTAAAGCTCAAAAATCATCATTACCTACCTACAAGGCTACAACAATTTCCAACGGCTATTTCCTTCATTCCAACGGTCATATTCGAGTTGAGGGCTATATAGAATCTTTGTTTCGCGCTCAAATACAAACCATGAGAGTGAATTGGAACTTTTACAAGTCAAGCTTCTCAAAATAAATCCAACCTTCTCTTCCACACTCAAAGCTACTACAAGTTCAGAATTGGGAAATCTATCTTGAGTGTGTTTGCTTGTTATGCTCTTAAAAGCTTCTAAATCATCCCAAACCCAAACCCCTTATTGTAAGAAATATTGTGCAAGTTTCTCAACAAACTACCTAGTGAGAGGTGAGTGTTGTTGGTGATTCTATTTGAAAGTTTCTCAACAAACTACCTAGTGAAAGGTGAGTGGTGTTGGTGATTCATTCAACAGGAAATACCTTTAGGAAACTAGAAGAGAGTTTTCTAGTAGGTTGAGACTGACTTGGTGAAGATTTGTGTAAGTTAGCACTTGTCTTTTGTGTGTGATCAAAAGAGAGTGGAGGTGAAAGTCTTTGGCAGTTGAAGCTAAAGCAAGTGTAAAATATATTTGGAGAATAGTGGAAACTCTCACGTGGACGTGGGGAGAGGAGTAGCCACAGTTTGGTGAACCTCTATAACTCTACTGTGTTTTTATCTGCTTTTCTTATTAATTGCTTTAACTGTCTCACAATCACCAAAGTTTTCAACCACTTCAGAAGGTTACATACATCAACCTTCTTTAGTCAAAATCATAATTTTAAATGAGTCTTACTTTGATTATCTTTTGAAAACAACACTCTTTGTGTAATAACAGACATCTAAATTCATCAAAGTTAACTATCTTTCACTACTGTCATACTTGCTTATTGTTTGTGCAACTAACATTCAACCTTCTGAAGGTTGCAGGAATTAAATTTTTTGAAAAGATAGCACAATTCAATCCCCCCCTTTCTTGTGCAAATTAGTCACTTCACAAACAACTAACCATATTTTTTTATTTTGCCAAAAATCATACTGGTTTTTTTTTTTACCAAAAAAATCATATTGATTTTAAAATCAATATTTCATATCATATTTTAACACTTTACATATAATCAATATTACGTTTTTCACCAAGCATTCTATATATTTATTTCATTTCAAATGAAAGATGCTGTCGTCATGGCTCAGACGACCTTCAAGAGGGTCACGTGAGATGTATTGACAGTACCCAAACTATGTTATAAAAAGGCTACTAAAAATTCGTTAAAGAGTCAAAACTAATCAAAAAAATTATAAAAACACCACTAAAAATCTAACAAAATCAAAATAAGCCTATGCAATTTTTTTTAGATTTTTTGGAGACTATGAAAAATTAAAAATTTAATAAAAATAGTAATGCTTGATGAAATTTGGGATTTTGAGGCCGTAGTCCCGTAAGAAGTACCTTCTAGGGGAGTCATGCTCGTTGATTTGTTTCGGATTTAATAGTTGTGGTTTCATTACGGTCGGAGTAGGTTGCTTGAAAACCGATTTTTTAGCCAAAATTCTTCGTTCGACGTATAACATCGTCATGTGTTAACGAACTACACACTAAATTATTCATGTCTAATTCATCTTTATTAAAAATATACTCCATCCGTCCCATAATATAAGGCCCCCTTTGCAATTTTTACGCATATTAAGAAAAGTGGGTAGTGTAATTAATATGTTCAATTTGTGTATGACTATTACTAAATTACCCTTTGTTTATAGGCATTTAATGTTAGTTTTTACATACCAAGACAAATTAAAAGTATTAATTAGGGACATATTTGGAAAAAGAGTAATAAATGTATCTTGATAATTGTAAAGGGACTTATATTTTGGGACAAAAAAAAGGTGTCAAAAGGGGCCTTATATTTTGGGACGAAGGGAGTATAATTTTAAGTTTTTTTAAAAAAATTACACCATCGTATATACCATTTGGGGGTGTATATACGACCCCCTAATTTACACATCGTACATACACCCCCACAGACGTATATATGAGTGGCCTACCATAACATCAATCGTATATACGTCCAAAAATGGTATATACGATGGCAAAAATCCAAGGGTCGTATATATATTCATTGAACATATATACGATTGGTATTAATTTTTTTTTTCAAAAAAATATGTTTTTAAGGGTATTTTGGGGTTTCACTATTATGTGGAGTATGAAGGAAGGGGTGGAGGTAAAAAAAAAACCCAAAAATTAATATCATAGTTAAAGATAAATAAAAAAACATTAAATTATTGTTAATTCTATAAATAAACTCACGCTAGCAATACTGAAGTAAGGTTTTTTTTGTACCCCCGCCTTTTCCCCCATACCCCCCCACACACCTTGTGAAAATACCAAAATACCCCTGCGTTTTTACAAAATCCCAATTTCTTCACATTAGTGGTCATATCTACGATTGACCACCTTTCACTCGCATATACGTATCTGAAACGTATATACGAGCGCCCACACAGCCACCCGTATATACATCTTAATCCACCTATATACGACGCTTTACGATTTACCCATCGTATATACCGTTATTCAGGCGTTTTTCAGCCACTCGCATTTATGTCTAGCACAACATATAAACGACGCCTAAATAGTAAGCATCGTATATACCCTACTTTTGATGTATATACGATGGGAAGTTTTATTTTTATTTTTTTACTAATTTTTTTTCCTTTGCGTGCAGTGTTTGATAGGCACCGAAGTGACAGGGACAGTCGTCCCAGAGGGAGATGGGAGGTATCTCCTTTCACAGAGAGAGGGGAGTCATCTTCGGCTGCTCTGAGCACGAGGACGAGGAGGCATAACCGGTTGCATGCTTGCGAGAGATCGAGATATTAGACAGTGGCGCAACTCAAGTACAGCCGGGAGGCACCGATAACATCCCCGCCTCGATCTCGATGATCGGCTGGAGATTTCTATCACGAGGATTTCTTACAGCAGAGTCAGCATGAGGATTGGTATCGGGGGAGGCCGCCTCTTGAGTACCATCCCCAGGCTCCTCAGTACCATCCCCAGGCTCCTCAGTACCAGCCACTACCTCTTCATTACCATCGCCCGCCTCCCGAGTATCAGCAGCAGCAGCCGCCAGGGGCATGAAGTGCGAGACTAATATGTCTTCCTCAGATGAGTCTATATCTGAGCATCAGGAGGAGCAACCTCAGCAGGATTAGGGGCATCAGGAGGAGCCTTAGCCTCAGCCTCAACCTTCTCTCTTCACTAACATGGCAAATCATGTCTGCAGTTCTATACTCGCTGACCCGGTAAGTTGAATCTTTTTGCTTAAATAATTTATTTAACGCACGTAGTCTGCACTTTTTGCTTACGTCATTTATTTATTTTTAATTCAAGATTCTCGTGTTGTGAAAGTATGGGCTCATGGCAACAAAGTCCATACCAGGCTGCAGCTAGTATACGATGCCCTACTTCGGCTACCACATTGGTCAGAGACTCCAGATTGGAGCCACTTCTCTTCACTCGCCACGCCACAGTAGACCATGAGTTGTTGTCGGCTTTTATCGAGAGATGCCACTCAGATACTTCGTCATTTCACTTACCATTTGGTGAAATGACGATCACTCTGGATGACGTCTCTTGCTTGCTGCACCTCCCCATCCAGGGGAACTATGCCACACCTCCTACCATTACTGTGAGCTCGGAGTATGCCACACAGCTTGCAGAGACCTATCTTGGTGTTCCACGTACTGAGGCTGCTCACAACACTAATGAAGGTTCGTATTACAGCTTCAATTGGTCTTTGCAAATTTATGAGCGTAATTTGGAGGAGGGTGACATGACGATTCTTTGTGAGGGCTTATCTCCTTTTGCTTCGACCTCACAGTATCTTCACTACGAAGGCGGAGAGGCAGGCGAGAGGTAAGTGGCTGATCTACCTGGCTGATATGAGTCCAGAGGTTCTTGGAGGCTATGCATGGGGTGCAGGTGCACTAGCTGCCATGTATGACTCCTTGAACACTGCGTCTTTAAGGGAGACGCAGGCGTGTGTGGAGAGGTATGCCAGCCTATTCCAAGTATGAATGTAAACTTAATTTTTTTATTAATTCAGACCGTGTTTGGGTAAATATTTTTAAGCAAACCCGTTGTTTATTTTTTGCATTTCAGTCTTGGATCATGTGGTACTTCCCTCAGATGGCAGTGAGGTTGCCTGGTCATGTACCCGGTGCGGAGTCACTTGCTGGTAGGGGTGTTCAAAACCGAACCAAACCAATAGGAAAACCGCAAACCGAACCAAACCAAACCGAAAACCGCAAAAAACTGCTTTTGATCGGTTTTGTTCGGTTCTTTTTTTCATTGCACCGCGCGGTTTGGTTTGGTTCGCGGTTTTGTTTTCCAAAACCAAACCAAACCGCAAGTAACACTAAGGCTTGTTGAATTACAACCTTCCTTACTAACTTACTAACCCAATTGCAACTACAACCCAACTCTCACTCACTTACTAGCCCAAATCCAATTAATTCTTTGACTCACTTACAAATAATCCATATTGTTATGCTATATTTAAAAATTACAACAAAATATTTCATTCAAATTCTTTTAAACATTGTATTAGATATTTGAAAAAAATTAAAAGAGAGTGATTTATATACTACATATATTTGAGTAGATTTTTTCTTAATGATTTATGTTAGCCTTTTTTATGTTAGTTAATTTTAACTCCGTTTTAATTTAATTTTGTCTTGGAAAAACCGAACCAAGCGAACCAATCCAAACCGCATTGGTTTGGTTTTTGGGTTTATTTTAGGAAGCCAACCGAACCAAACCAAACCGAATGTAATTTTACGTTGCGGTTCGGTTCACTTTTATCTCAAAACCGAACCAAACCCGCAAGATCGCGAACACCCTACTTTTGGGCGCCAGGTTCGGGGAAGAAGAAGTCAGACCACCTGAAGCTGAGCCACTACAGGAGAATGATTGATGACATGAGGCTAGAGGATGTCTGCTGGCAGCCATTTGAGGAGCACTGGGATGGTAGACCCTTTGATCAGATCTTTCTATACAGGGGCTTCATCAGCTGGGCTGAATTCAGAGTTCCTTACATGCTGCCTGCGATAGTTTGGGTACGTTCAGATCATCCCGCGTGACCCTCTCAGAGGTCGTCCTGGCCATACCGACTGCGTCTTTCTGATCACCAACTTCATGGCTAGTGTGACTGACATTCTGCGCACTACTGGTTTTGCTCAGTGGGCAGATGAGACTGTACCTAGGTACTTAGACTGGTACATCCGTGCACCTATCCCCAGACTATTACCGACACCACCATCACCAGTAGTCTCGACACCCTCCCCAGAGCTATGCTACGATGATCCTGAGTGGATGAGGAAGGTTGTGACCGCTTGTAGGGAGGGGATTCGTGATGGCGAGATCCCTAGTGGCACTCGGACGTATCGAACACTCTATCGAATTTCCGCAAGCACTTAGACGGGTACGAGGACGAGGACAAGGAGGACGAGGACGAGGAGGAGGCCGTTAGGGATTTTTTATTACTACTTTGATGTATTTGTACTTTCCTTACTTTTATGTATGCACTTTATTATTACTTTTTTTCGGGTGTTATATTTTACGAGTTTCCATAAATTTTTGATTTCATTGATTCGATAAAACAAACTTACACCTGCGATAAAACATAAACAACTAGAATAAAAATAGGCGGATAAAAAAATACAATAGAAACTCACGAGTTGGTGGAGTTAATCGATGAAGGATCTCGTGACGGTCTTACGGTTTCAATGTACAGATGAATGTAACTCTTCCATTTAAACATAATATGATTGGACATCATCTGTCGGATGTCATCCTCGTTGTTGACATCCACGGAAGACCAGTAAAGACCTCCATCAGTCCATTCCGATTTCCGATAAACGATACAAATTATCTCATGCTCGTCGTTCTCTAGTTGAACCATCCGTAGTAGTTTTGACTAAGAGCAAACAAATGATATGCAGTGTTTTAACCTACACGATAAAACATCTCTCCCATCGAAACCTATACCATCATCTTGCAAGATGATGCCCTGATGATCAGCAAACCTCATATTAGAATGAACAAGAGTGAGGGAAGAAGGCTCGTAGTATAACATTAGCGAAGCCTGCATAATGTTGACTTGTGTTGTGTGAGAGAAGAAAGTTGAATTTTTGGTGTGAAAATAGTGAGGGTGGGAGTGGGTATTTATAGTTGAGGTAAAATATTATCAACCGTTGATTTTGTCGGTGCAAACTACACCTTTGATCAACTTTGAAAGTCAAATATTAACCGTTAAAATTTTAAAAAAAATAAATAAAAAAATTACAACCCATCGTATATATGTATTTTGGACATATATACGATGCCTATTATTAACACATCGTATATATGTCCCTAAGACGTATATATGATTGCATCATATGTGACGAGTCGTATATACGTCTTTAGGACATATATCTGATGTGTTAATAATAGGCATCGTATATATGTCCAAAATACATATATACAATTGGTCTTTTTTAAAAAAAATAGTTTTCAAAGAGGTATTTTTGGGATTACATATTATGTGGGGGTATGAGGGGAAAGGGTGGGGGTACCAAAAAAACAACCCCTGAAGTAAATGATTCGGTGGCAACTTACAATCGATCGCCCTCCAGTATGTGTCGGCCTTATGCCATGTATCCTAAATTTATTGTTGGGTTTTTTTCCCACCCCCTCCTTAGACTTTATACTCCCATATTGCCTTTTAGTCTAAAAATTATTCTCACATTTTTACCAAAAACTGATCAGACCCCTTAAATTTTTAGGATTCCCGAATTTATATCAATTTTAGGTATTTCCAAAAAAAAAATTACGTTCTTTTCAGAAACATTGTATTTCCGGAACACATATTTTGCTTCCGGAAACAACCAAGTAGAGGTAAATATGGAAATCTTTTTTTACCTTAAGAATCTTGTTTTTAAACCTAAATCCGGAAATACGAAAAATGGCTTCCAGAGATACTGTATTTTTGGTATTTCCGAAATTGGTTTTTAATTTTTTCCTAATTTTTTTATCTATTTTTGAGATATGGCTCTGGCGGACAATGCAGACTTCCCTTTACTATGGACTTATCGGATGCGTTTACCACATCAGAGGTTTTTCCTACTCGGGATACACTTACACGTTGGGCTATAGATATCGAGAAAGCTAACAGAGTCATTGTTATTATTATTCAATTTGAGTCCACAAAGAATGGTAAAGGGAAGAAGAATAAGATTGTTTATGGTTGTGATAGACATGGGAGATATAGTCGAGTAGATGTTGGGTGTTCTACTAGACACAAGACCTCAAAAAGGTGTGGTTGTCCGTTTAGATTGAAAGCTAAACCACTCTTACCTACTAGTTTTGATTGGAAGGTAAGAGTGGTGTGTAGAAGTCACAATCATGAGCCTCTTGAGAATTGCCTTGGAGCACCAATTTTTGGTAAGTTTAACAAGGAGGAGCGGACGGTGTTGAGGAGCATATGTGGTTGGGAGTGAAAGCGACAAAAAGTCTAGAGTCAATAAAGAGAAGATTTACCAACAACTTGAGTAACATTTCTCGGTGTATAGAACCCGCAACAATCTCGGAAGGGAAAGAGGTAGTAGGGACCGAGAGATCACAGGAGCTTATGACACTAATTCGGTCTCATCATTACTTGTGTTGGACCAGACGGCTGGCCAAGGAGGCGATATTGTTGACGCGAGATCATGTGGTCACATTCGATAGTATCAAGTTATTGAGGATGTTTCCCTCTTGTCTTTATTATGGATGCACCTTCAAGACCAACAAATATGCATTGCCTCTCCTAGAGATTGTTGGTCTCACTTCCACCGAGTTGACATTTTCTATTGCATTTGCTTACTTATCTCATGAGCGATATGGTGACTACACATGGGCGTTGCAGAGCCTAAGAGATTTGATGGTGTTAGATATCCCACTTCCTTAGGTTATAAATCACCGATCGTGAGGATGCATATTGATGAGAGCTATCAAGCTTGTGTTTCGAGGAAACTAATTTGCTTTATCGATATCACATTAGCAAAAACGCCAATGTTAAGATTAAGAAAGCGGTCAAGGAGATAGAGTGAAGTCATTGATGACACTTTTGGCGTGCGATGAGTTGACTTTGCATTTGACGATGAGTTTTATGAGAATTTGCATGATTTTGAACAATCATGTTCTGATATACCCCAGGTTATCGGATATGTGAACAAGTATTGGTTGTATCCTCACAGGGAAAGATTTTGTGGACCGTGGACGGATAAAGTGAGACACTTTGGAAATACCACGACTAATAGGTACATTAATATTTTGCTGATGTGTTTTAATCTTATGTATTTTTTGTCGGTTTTGTGTTTTAATTTTTTTCTTATGTGTTTTACATATAGGGTTGAGTCAGTCCATTGGGCATTGAAGAGGTCATTGGGTTCTAGTGGAGGTGATTTATGCAAAAGTTGGGAGTCAATGCATGGGATGATCAATGCACAAATTGATAAAATTGTTGGTTCTTTTCAACAGAGCATCAATCGTGTAGATGCCGTTTACAACACTCCATTCTACAAGATTCTACACGGTTTGGTGTCTCATGAGGCATTGAATCATATAGTTGGTGAGTTTGATGGCATGTTGGATTTTGTAGGCACCGATAAGACCCGTTGTGCTGGTTGTGTGATTAAAGTTACTCATGGGTTACCTTGTTCTTGTGAGCTTGGTTATTTGCACCTAATTGGCCATCCGATCCCATTGGAGATGATTGACTCTTTTTATATAAGTGGAGATGACTGACTCTCATTGGATGAGGCTGAGCTTGGAGAGTATGGATGAGAAGCAGAAGAAACAAGCTTCACTTGAATGTGACATAACCTATGCAATAGAGGAGGTTTGGAGCCCAACCTTCCCTCTTGATGCACGGCGCGAGTTCCATCAAGAGGGCGAAGGAAGGAGACCCATTGTGCGGTCCCCTCCCCAAAGGCCAGTTGTCTTACGCGACACCAGTAAGAAGGCCGGACGTCTCACAAGGCCGAGTGTCTCTTACGACCTCGGTACCAAGGCCGATAAGCCCACAGCGACCTCAGTAGGATGAAAGTGAGGCCGGGCACCCCAACAGCTTCGGTAGCAAGGCCGATCGCCCACAGCCGGCATCGCTAAGAAGAAGGAGAAGGGGACCCACAACGGTCTTCTATCTTGCAAAGACAATGAGTCCGCCTTCTCGGCACTCATCTACTGGTCTTCTCGACCTCTTCGCTTTGCTCTCGGCTAAGTCTTAACACTTACCATACTCTCTGGTCTACTCTAATGCCCGAGTGACAACGGACCTCACCATAGCTGCCGACCGCAGGTACGGAATCAAGTATACATACATATTTAAACATAAGCAAAATCGAATTGCAGGTATTTAAATGCCAGAAAAAAGGGATGGCGCCCAATTGTGCTTACATCTTGAAGGTGGCCCCGGACATACCCGAGGCCACCAAAAAATTGCTTGAAAAAAGAAGAAAATTACAAGGGCAGAGACCAAGAAGATCAGTTCTCCCCGGCATTCTCCTTGGGAGTGGCTTCCGGATCCACCTCGGGAGTTCGGACCTCGTCACCGGCTGCCTCTGCCCCCATCTCAGCTGCTTTCTCCTCGAACCCAGGAGGGGAGTAGACCACTAACCCATCTTTGGCCAAGATCCTGCCATCCTCGACCCTCTAAGTCAGATGCACCGGGAAGTCAGGATCGAGCACCATAACTTGGGAAAGACAGCGAGTGTACCCAAGCTTGGCCATTTCGGCGTTGGAATCCTTCAAGGCTTGGCACTTCTGCTCAAACTCCTTCACCTGTTCTCCGGCCTTGGCCTCCGCATCCTCAGGCGCTTTGCAGCTCTGTTGAGACTTTATCTAGGTCGGCAGCCTTCTTCTTGTTCTCTGCAACTTGGGTCTCGGCAGCTACCAACCGGTTCAACAAGTCAGAGTTCTTGTGATTCTCCACTTCTCGCCCTCAGGTGGGGCCAGGTAATACTTCTCATAAAATTCTGCAGGTTTGTCTGACTTTGCACGTGCAGGGAGCTTGCAGACCTCCGACGACACCCAGTCGTACACATCCTGAAAGTTCTCGGAATTATTCTCCATGGTCACCTCGGCCGCGGCTAGACGCGACGTCACCTCATTAACATCCTCTAAGATGACCCGGGCCTCGCATCGACGGAAGTTCGAACTCGTCTTGGCGGTCTTTCGAACTCGGGCGGTGGTCGGAAGTTTCTCTCTCAAAGAAGTCTGCGATGCTTCTCTCACTAAGAAATTAAACTCGGTTTCAAGTGAGGGGAGTCCTCCTCAATCATTATATATGGCCATTTCCCGGGCCCGCAACAAAACGTCACACCCCTTAAAAGTGCTCGCCCGACATCATTAAGAAAAGATCTCCTCGAAAGCGGACTAAAGCGACACACTCTTGTCTCACCATTCTCCAGGCGACACGTAGCTCCGCGAAGATGAGGAGGCAACTCAAGTCGAGGACAAGCTTCATGCTCGTCCCCGACTTGGGGGGCCACTGTTCGGACCCGGGCTGCAAGGCCTCACTGGATATTGGGCCGGCCCAATCCACAGCGCGCCACTAAGCGTTGCCCGCTCAGTCCCACCAAAGCCGACGGTCAAGATCCCACCGAAAGATCCGACGGCCACGGTACGCCCCAGTTCTCTATAAATAGAGGTCCACCCCTCTGCTCCTGTACGTTCTCTTCATTTTTTCCATTCACGCTCTTTACTCTGCGTATTAGCTACTCGGGAGCTTCCTCCCCTTTCTCTCTCCCTCTTCTTCTATGACAAGCGGACACACCGACATTCGACTTGAGCGTCAGAGTGTTTTGCAGGTACCCCCCACCCGACGTGGCTACGCTCGGGACTTCACATCTTACGCTCGGAATCCTGACTTCCAAGTTACAATCAATGGCTTTTGGAACACCCAATCAAGTACCCCTGGTCGAGGAGCGACTCCAAAACCTAGGTATAGAACAATATATATATATATATATATATATATATATATATATATATATATATATATATATATATATATATATATCAATTAGATATTCAAATTCTTTTATTCATGACCAGGTGTCACACACGTAATCCTAGAACCTCCGATCTCTTGGGAAGTGGGGAGGGGTCCAATGTAGTGACATTTAGGTGCTAGTGTCGTGACCCAGATGTCTTCAAGTGGCAGATATTTTGGTGGTACGTGCGGGTATTGAAGTTGGGATAGATTCCTGTAGTAACATAAATAGAAACATCGCCATCATGCGATAGAAACATCGCCATCATGTGTAATAGTAGAGTTAGGAAAATCGGGTGTCGTAAGCCGTTTGTGAATTCCACATCAATTCGGGTACGGGGCTCATTTGGATTTGCCATCTTAACAAAATACATATAGAGCCAAAACAAAAAATAAATGGGTGAGTACACATCAACAATAATAAATATTGTAGTAAAGTAAAAAGTAGTTAGTTATAAATATTGAGTTTTAGTGTTTTAAATGTTCAACAAACTGAAACAAAAACAAAAATATGCATGGGGCCCATATCTACTCCATGGAGAGATTCTAAATTAGAGGAGAGATCGGGGCGACATGTTCCTTTTCAATATTCTCATTGGTACAAATCTCATATCACAAATTCATAACGAAACACCCTACCACCGATCTTGAGTTCACAAAGTAATAATAATCATAATGATAATAGTAAAAATGCTAATAATGGAAATAATAATAATAATAATAATAATAATAATAATAATGACTATGATAATATTAATAATGATAATAATAAGGATGGTCATGACAAGTGACAACAATAATCATACGATAACATCAACAATAAGAATGACTGGTGTGGGAATTCACATGATAGTCTGTTTTTTGGTGGTGTAGTTTGAATCCTTTTGTAAACGGGAGATTCGGTACTCCCTGTAGCTCCAATTAATATACTTTTGACTTATAAAAAAAACAATAAGAATGACCGTACTAACAATAGTAGAAGAAAGGATAAGTATAAAAATCAATCTATTTGATTCATAAAATCCCCTGATTTACTTAGTTTTAGAAACTCAAATAATAATGGTTAATAACAAGTCAAAGTAAGTAGTCCCAATCACAGTCTAAGGCACAGTTAGTAGTCCAGTTTACGGTCCAAGTCACAGTTAGTAGGTCAATTCACTGTCCAAGTCACACTCAGTAGTATAATAACAGTCCAAATGGTAGTTTAGATTATATTATATCTAGAATAATAATTATAGAGACAAATTTAGTACCAATAATTTTATTATTTTGTTATGTTAAGTAAAAATATTTAAATTATAAAAAAATTTAAGGTCATCCTTGACTCAATAATTTAGTATTTACTCTATTACGACTGTTGAAGTTCCTCACCCCCTACCTGTTAATTCTTCTCTGCTACTGATGCTCCTCTTCTACTCCCGTCGATTCTCTGAAGTAAGGGACCAAGGGAATAAAGGAAATAGGGTTCTGTTGGTTTCAGATTTATATGTAGGCAAAAAAAGAACTTAGAATAAAAAAAATACCAAAATGGAACACTTTTTTGGTTATTTACCAAACTAGAACACTTTTAAAATGGAGACCAGAAATCGCTGCCCACTGTGTAGGCTTCTGAACTGAAAATTGCAATTTTTTTAGTTTTACAATTTAGAAGTCGCCCCCCATTGTGTAGACTTCTAAACTGAAAATTACAATTTATTTTTATTTTTACAGTGTAGAATCTCCCCCCAGGCCCCACTGTGTAGACTTCTAAACTGAAAATTACAATTTTTTTATTCTGAGAGACCAGAAGTCGCCCCCCACTGTGGAGACTTCTAAAGCGTATTTTTTATTTTTCAATTAAATATATATATATATATATATACCTAATTAAATTTTTAAAAAATTTTAAGAATTAATATTGTTATTTATAAATTAATTAGATAAATAATGATTAAGAAAAACTAAAGAGATTAAAAATTCGAACATAATTTAATATAGAAGAAATACTTAAATAAACAACACAGTTCCCATAAATACACCATTAAAAAATACAAAACGAAACGAGATGAAAGCATAATACAAACTACTTATATGGTCGGAAAACACGACGAATTGAGTGACTTCTTGCTCCTCACCCTCCAGTTGCACTTTATTAGCGCCCATTAGGGAAAACACGACGAATGATCTCATCAGTGGTAACACGGCTTTAGACGCACAACTCAATTGCACTCCCAGGTTGAAACATCCGATGCCTGTCCATCACGTGTCGAACGTCTTCCTCTTTCTTGACATCTAGTATGATCCATCGAACACGTCTATTTGGCTACAGTCGGGGGTAGCGATAAACAATACGAGTGACTTCTTGCTCCTCACCCTCCAGCTGCACCTTTTCTGTTAGTTTTTCTTTGAGAGCGGCAAAGGTGATGTTGTTTTCAAGCCTGGTAAAAATGGTGTTTGGACTATCAAAATAGACACCTTCATTGTAATTAAGGTGGCCCTGACAGTGAAGTGTACAGGAAGTGGTCATTTTATTGTTCTGTGTGAAAGAAGTGAAATGTAATAGGTCTATTTATAGGGAAAATATGAAACCCTAAAGAGGATTTCCACCGTTGATGAAAATTGGTCGGCAAATTGAATACCGTTGAAAGTGTCGACAAAATCTAGGTCCTTAAATAGTGTCGGCAAAATCTAGGCCGTTAATTATGTTGAGGCAAAATCCCTAATAATGTTTTGATGTTCAACAAACCTCAAGGATGAGAAGGTTAAGGTTTCTGATCATATGTACTACTTATGCTCTTGTTGAGTGTTTCATAAAGAACAAGACTTCAAATCAGTCTCAACAAGTTAATTGCTTTTGAGAAGCATCAATCTTAAGAGAAAACAGAAAAGAAACATTGACTACACTACTAGAAAGGAAACTTTTCCAAGCATAAGGGATTGAAGTCAAGAACCACTTGGAAATCTTGGAAGAATCCTGCTTGAGAAGATTCATCAAGTGAAATGGCAATATGAGAAGAACATCTAAGAAGATCAAGCATGACAAAAGTCATGACAAAAAAAATTGAAGAAGATGGAATGAAAAATCAAGCTAAGAAGAGTCATGATCCCAAGAAGGGTCATGATCATATGAATCATGTTAAGAAGAGTCATGAACCTGAGAAGGGTCATGACAAGAAGAGTCATCATCCTTAAAGTACTGCATCAACATGAGAAGATTCATCTTGAGAAGCATCATCTTCAACTTAACAAGTCATGAGAAGAGTCACAGTGAGAAGGGTCACTGTGAGAAGGGTCACTGTGAGAAGGGTGATGATAGCTGTATTCTGTAGCGTGACAATGACAGCACAGGAGCGTCTTTACAACGGCTCTAAAACGGCTAGTTTCTGATGCAACAACTCTATTTCTTGGACCAGGAGTTAAAGGGCTACAACAACTCTATATAACAACAGCTCTGGTCTTCATTGATCTTCAAGAGAGTGAATTAAACTTTGAGCTATCAACCTTCTCACACATTCAAGTTTTCTCTCTTCCATACTCAGCTACTTTTAAACAAGAAGGGATTCATCTTTCTCTGAGTATGTATTAAGTCTTGTGTTGTAAATCATTCATGTATATCCTATATATGTCAACCAAGCTCTAAGTAATCCCAAAACCCTTGTAATCAAAGAACCTTGACTAGGGAACCTTCTCAAGTAGCATGTGTTGCTATAGGACTTGAGAAGTGAGTGCTTTTGTGTTAAAAGCAGTCTAATAGCTTTGGAGAAGCCTATTAGTGGAGTATATAATAGGTAGAGCTGTGAGAAGAAAATTACCAAGAGCTTTCAACTTGTATGAAGTGTGAAAGGGTGTAAACTATTTGGAAAATAGTGGAAAATCTCACCTGGTGTGTGAGAGTGGACTAGCCCATGTTATTGTTGGGTGAACCACTATAAATCCATGTGTTATTTACTGCTTTAAGTACTTAGTTTACGGTTTGAGAAAAACTCCTCTTGAGGAGAGATTTTTGAAAACCTGAGAAGAGTTAATTCTGACCCTTCTCAGCTACAACTAGAACAAGAGTTTTTCAACCCTTCTCAGAACTTTTCAAAGACTATAAAATGTTTTGAAACTCTCAACAAGTGGTGTACAAACTTAATATATCTTTCATAGTAAAACTCTATTTGAAACAATTGGGAAACAAGCGTGAGAGAAGAGTGAAGGCAGTTTTGAATGATCCTTCTCAGTTCCACATAACTGTGAAGACTATTCAATCACCCTTCTTGACTCATCTAATTCATTAAGATGATTGTTTTTGCATAGCACATAACACTCACTCTCCTGATTCTCAAGTACACTTGTGAATCAAAGTTCTTTTATTTCAGGATAATTTTAAAAGGGTCACAATTCGAACCCCCCTTCCTTGTGACACTGGTGACTTCAATTGGTATCAGAGCTATACCTCTGGGTTTAGCTCACTTAACAGTGAAAGATGAAAAGATCTTGGAAGAAGTCATGGCAAAACTAAACTCTGTCACCTTCTTGCCAGAAGTTGCCTCATCTAATAGGCCACCTGGATTCAATGGTGAACACTACTACTATTGGAAGAATCAAATGAAGTTGTTCCTTGAATCTCAAGACACTGATATTTGGGACATTTTTGAAAATGGGCCATTCACTCCAACAATAGCTGGTCCTGTTCCAAATTCTAGGATTCCAAAGCCAAAAGCTGATTGGACAACAGAGGAGAAACACAAAGTGCTGCAAAATTCCAAAGCCAAGTACTATCTTACATGTGCTTTGGGAAGAGCAGAATATGACAAGATTGTGGGAAAGGAAACTGCAAAAGAAATATGGGATACACTACAAACAGCTCATGAAGGAGCAGATCAAATCAAAGAAGCTAAGAAAGGAATGCTCATCCATGAATTTGAAATGTTCAAAATGTCAGAAGAAGAAACCATTGATGAAATGTTTGGCAGATTCACTGCTATCATTAATGGATTGAGTGCACTTGGGAAAACTTACCCAAATGCTGAAGGTTAGCAAATTGCTAAAATGCCTTCGAAAGGCATGGAGATCTAAGAAAACAGCTATAGAAGAAGCCAAAACTCTGTCTGAATTAGACATTGATCACTTGCTTGGATCTCTCAAGATTCATGAGCAAGAGCTCATGGAGGAACTACATCCAAAGAGAAAGACAGTGGCTCTCAAAGTCTCTCACAAAGAAGAAAGCAACCCTTCTCACAAAGGAAAAGGAGCTGCACTCAAAGCTTCTCAAGAAAGTGATGATGAGCAAGAAAGTGGTGAGGATACAGAAAGAGAAGAGCTTGCATTGATATCTAAAAGAATCAACAGATGGCTGAATAACAAAAGAAGAGGAAGGAATCAATTCAAAAAGGATACATTCAAAGGAGATAGATCAAAGTTCACTTGCTTTGAATGCAAAAAACCTGGCCACATGAAACAAAATTGTCCATTGCTCAAAAAGGGGCCAAGAAAGTTCACACCTCAAAAGAAAGCCCTGTTAGCTACTTGGGATGATTCAGAAGAGTCATCAAGTGAGCAAGAAGAGGAATCTGCAAATCTATGTCTCATGGCAGGAACAGAAAAACAAGAAGAGGTACAAAATTCTGAACTCCTTAAATGTGAAACATGCAAAGAAATTGAATCCTCCTTTGATAGATTGCTATATGATTCTGATATTCTATCTAGAAAATGCATGGTGTTCAAAGAACAAATAGGAATTTTCAAAAAGGAAAATGAGGAGTTAAAAATACAAAATGAAAGAATGGGAAAAACAATTTCCACACTTCAATTATCCCATTTCAAACTATCAAAACAATTTCAACTCCTCGGTTTGAAAGTACCAGAAATTCCCATCACTTCTAACTTGGAACTTGAAAAGGAAAATGAAAATCTTAGAAAACAAGTTAGTGATTTGACAAATGAGCTTATGGTTTGTGCACAACAACTTGAAGCTTCTCGTAAGAGTTTAACACCTTACGAGCAAAACCAATTGTCAAGAAGGGTCAAAGAAGACTAGGGAACAAATGCTCTAAATGCAAACAAACTGGACATTATGCTTCGATTGTAAATCAGATTATAAACATCCCATACATGTGAAAACTAACCTCAAGGACCCAAAGACAAATGGGTACCTAAATCATTGTCAAAAACAAATGCGGTATGCCTCTTAGCATCGAGTAAAGAAGTTGTGGTTCCTAGGCAGTGGATGCTCAAAGCATATGACAAGAGAGAAGGATAAATTTCTCTCCATGGAGAGCTTTGATGGAGGACTTGTCATGTTTGGCAACAATGACAAAGGCTACATCAAAGGAATAGGTCTTGTGAGGTAAAATAAACTCGCTCATTCAAAATGTTCAATTTGTGAAAGGACTCAAACATAACTTACTTAGTGTAAGTCGGTTATGTGATTTTGGACATGAAGTGACTTTTAAATCTGATGTATGCAAAATAAATAGTTTAGAGTCTGGTAAAACTATTTTCACTGGTCATAGAACTAATAACCTATATAGCATATGTCTTGATGATCTTCCGATCAAATGTGTCTAATGTCTAAGGAAGATGATAAGTGGATGTGGCATAGGAGATTTGGTTATATAAGCATGAAACTCTTTCAAAACTATCCAAACTTGATTTGGTGAGAGGACTCCCAAAGATCAAATATGAGAAGGATAAATCATGTGAGGCATGCATTCAAGGAAAGCATGTCAAGTCTTCTTTCAAACCTATTAACATGATTTCAACTAAAAGACCTTTGGAACTCTTGCATATGGATCTTTTTGGTCCAACCAAACATGCTAGTCTTAATGGAAAATGATATGGTTTTGTTATTATTGATGATTACTCTAGGTTCACTTGGGTTATTTTTCTTAAACACAAAGATGAAGCTTTTGAAAGTTTTAAAATCTTTTCAAGAAAGTTCAAAATGAGAAAGGTTCTAACATTGTTGCAATTAGAAGTGATCATGGAGGAGAATTTGAAAATGCCTTATTCAAAACCTTTCTTGAAGAGAATGGTGTGTCTCACAACTTCTCTTGTCCAAGAACTCCTCAACAGAATGGTGTGGTTGAAAGAAAAAATAGAACATTGCAAGAAATGGCTAGAACATTTCTCAATGATTCAAAAATAGAAAAATACTTTTGGGCAGGGATGATCAACACTTTGCTTGTTATGTGTTGAATAGAGCAACAATTAGAAAAATCTTAAACAAAACCCCATATGAACTATGGAAAGGAAAGAAACCTATCATCTCATATTTTCATGTGTTTGGAAGTGATTGTTATGTTTTGAACAACAAAGACAACCTAGGAAAATTTGATGCCAAATCTGATCCTGCACTCTTCTTAGGATATTCACTGTAGCGACCGAAAAATCCGGGAAATGATTTTTCGAAAGGTTCAAAGGAAGTCGCCAACAAATTTTAGTTTAAGGGCAAATTCGGAAAATCCCTTTTAGGTTTGAGATAAGGCTTAGTTTAGGGTTCGGGAGTCGTTATGCGTGGGGAAGGTATTAGCACCCCACGACATCCTTTGTCTAATTATTTATGCTTTATTAATATTTACCCTTATTATTTATAATGAAAAAGACTTAATTAAATTTTTAATTTTTAGTGCTTGACAAGAGTGGACTCTTGCTCCTACGCACTCTCTCGGATGCAATGGAGGAATCAAAGCTACGTAGTTCTTCCCGAAAAAGGTTTGTTGGTTGGTGTTTTTTTAGTGTAGGGGTCCTAGGATTCTTTGAACTATGCATGTACTCATCGATTCCTGGGGACGACTAACCCGATTGTACAACCGACTTAGTCCCCTACTTTTGAAAGTATTTTTGAGGTTTTTTGAAAGAAGTTTGTTTGATGTGAGGTGAGTTGGTTTTAGAATAGGTATTCTAGAACTCCTGAACTGTACAGCTCATTAGTTCTAGAACGCTGACTAACCCGGTTGTACAACCGACTTAGTCCCCTATCTTTAGGAAAAATGATTTATTTATTTACTTATAACTTTTTAGGATTCTTGAATCTGCATAAACTCATTGGTCCTAGGATGATGACTAACTTGGTTGTACAATTGACTTAGTCTTTATTTGATTTTTGACGAAATAAACTAATTTGTGTATAAAAATAAAAGAAAAGACAAAAACTGATAATTTATAAAGACTAGGCTAAAAAAATAAATAAATAAATAACTATATACATAAATAAATATGAATAGATATATACATAAACAATAAATAAATAGATTATATTATAAATAAATGATAAATAAATATGTACATAAAAATAAACAAAATAAATACAAAACTAACTTTGGACTCGACGAGTCTTTGAACCGAACCGCAAAGCGATCGACCAGGTCAATCGCGAACCGGACTCCTATCTAGTCCATTTTGACCCCAAGACCGCGAACCGCTTTGAGAATCGGAAAGCCGACTCAAAACGCCCAAATGATCAAAGACGGACTTTAGTGAAATGGGCGCTCTCGCTTTGACCCAAAAGATCACTTAACCCGCCAATGATCTCCTCCTCTAATCTTCACCTCTCCACCCCTTTTATATCCAATTGCTAGGGAGCTCTTGTTTCTTGTGAGCAATGTGGGATTAAAACAAGGTAGAGAAAGCAATTCCCCTTTAAAACACAATTCCCTGCTTTTCTCAAACTCATCACCGTAAAATTGCGATTCCGGATTCGTTAACCGTTGGATCGTCTTTCTTTTTTGACAGTAGGTTCGTGAGACATATATCTACACTTTCACCGTTCGGATCGTTGAAACGATGTCTTATGAGAGAGAAATTGTTTTCGCAATAGCTGCAGTTTTTGGTCCGTTTTTCTCAAACCTCTCATCGTAAAAGTGCGATTCCGGATTCGTTAACCGTCGGATCGTCTTCTTTTTTTGACAGTAGGTTCGTGAGACATATATCTCCACTTTCACCGTTCAGATCGTCGAAAAGAGGTCCGAGGAGAGAGAAATTGCCTTCGCAATAGAGCTGCCGATTTGGGTATTTCATCTTTTTGTTCTTATTTTGTAAGCTCTTATGCTTTGCTTCACTTGCTTTTTCAATTACTCAAAGAGGGTCTAAAGAAAATAACATGTGGGATGATTGACCAAGAATCAAATCATGCATCTTTATATTAATTGTGGTTGATATGTACAAGCTACTTATCTTTTACTTGAGTACATAGAAACGTTTGTTTCACATACACTACTTAATAAAATAAAATAAAAAAATTACAATGATATAAGAACTCGGACAAAATTGGGGTATAACATTCACTAACCTCAAAAGCATATAGAGTTTTCAATCTTAGGACTAAAGATGTAGAAGAAAGCATGCATGTTATGTTTATGGATACTAACAGTTCTATTAGAGAAGAAGATGATGAAATTACTGCAGAAGAAACAGGCAAGAAGGGTAGTGATACAAATGAGAAAGTTGAAGAAAATTCAACAAACAACCCTTCTCAGCTCTCTAGTACACCAAATGAGCAACCTACTCAAGCCTCAGACCTACCTAGAAGTTGGATACTAGTCTCTCATCATCCACAAGACCAAATATTGGAGAAACATCTGAACCAGTAAGAACAATAAGCTCTTTTAGAAAAGAAACATCTCAAAGTACTCTAATATCACAAATAGAACCTAAGAACATAAATGAAGCAATTGTTGATGAATCTTGGATTGAAGTAATGCAAGAAGAGCTTGCTCAATTTGAGAAGAATGAGGTATGGAACTTAGTGCCTTCTCCTCACATCATCATTATTGGTACTAAGTGGGTGTTCAGAAACAAAATGGATGAAAATGGTAAGGTGGTTAGAAATAAAGCAAGGTTAGTGGCTCAAGGTTACAATCAACAGGAAGGTATTGATTATGATGAAACCTTTGCTCCTGTTGCTAGACTAGAAGCTATTAGAATTCTTCTTGCTTATGCTGCTCACAAAGTTTCAAACTTTTTCAAATGGATGTGAAAAGTGCTTTTCTAAATGGTTTTCTAAATGAGGAAGTTTATGTGCATCAACCTCATGGTTTTGTTGATGAGAAGCATCCAAACCTTGTTTTCAAATTAACTAAGGCACTGTATGGTCTTAAGCAAGCTCCTAGAGCTTGGTATGAAAGACTAAGTACCTTTCTTCTTAAAAATGGCTTCTCAAGAGGAAAAATTGATGTCACACTCTTTAGAAAATCTCTGAAAGATGAATTACTTATTGTACAAATATATGTTGATGACATCATCTTTGGAACTACAAATGAAAAGCTATGTAATGAATTTGGAAAGCTCATGATGAGTGAGTTTGAGATGAGCCTCATGGGTGAACTAAGATACTTTCTTGGTTTACATATAAAACAACTTAAGAATGGGATCTTTATTTCTCAAGAAAAATATATCAAAGATCTGCTTAAGAGTACAAAATGAGTGATGCAAAAGCTATGGCAACCCCTATGCACCCTTCCGCAAGTATTGAGAGAAGAATGAAAAGGTAAACTGTATGCGAGAAGGACTATAGAGGTATGATAGGTTCTCTATTATATCTCACTGCAAGTAGACCAGATATAGTTTTCTCAGTTGGGTTGTGTGCAAGATTTCAATCTGCTCCCAAGGAATCTCATCTATGTGTTGTAAAGAGAATCTTTAGATACCTTGTTGGAACACCAAACACAGGCTTGTTGTACAAGAAAAGAACCCATTTTGACTTAATTGGGTACTGTGATGCTGACTATGCTGGAGACAAAGTGGAAAGGAAAAGCACAAGTGGTTCATGCCAACTTCTTGGGGAATCACTTATCTCATGGTCATGCAGAAAGCAAAACACAATTGCCTTGTCAACCACAGAGGCAGAATATGTCTCTGCAGCAGGATGTTGCTCTCAAATACTTTGGATAAAAAATCAACTTGAAGACTACTCTCTAAGCTATCCAGGTATTCCTATCTTCTGTGATAATTCTAGTGCTATAAACTTGTCTAAAAATCCTATCCAACACTCAAGGTCTAAGCACATTGACATTAAACATCACTTCATTAGAGATCATGTGCAAAAGAAAGATATAGAACTTGTTTTTGTTGACACTAAACATCAACTAGCTGACATTTTCACTAAAGCTCTTCTAGAATGGAATTTTAGTTATATTAAAAGCATGTTGCACATCATTGAAAACCCCTCAAATGAAAAGGGTTATGACCACCAACCTTCTCAAGCCTGAGAAGGGTCATTTCCCAATCTTCTCACTTCTGAGAAGGGTCGTTAGTTTTTATATGACAGTAAAAATAAAAAATTCCAAAAAGATTTTTGTTTGATCTTTTTTAGGTTGTTTGACATGTTTGTTTATTACTTAAATATAGGTAGATTAATGTCTTTAAGTAGTATATTCTCTATTATGCTTTTTGTCTTAAAATAGTTTATTTAAGAAAAAGCAAAAATAGGTAACTAGCCGTTTAACGGCTCCTCCCTTAGTAGTAACTTGTCACTTCATCAAGTTAAGATTTCACATCAGTCAAATGATGTTTGTAACCGTTGGGCAATAACCGTTTGAAAGTTAATAAAAACACTTCCCTTCTCTCCTCAATTACGCACTAAACCGTTGCATGTAGACACATCTCCTCTCTCTTCTTCTTCGAATGACACACTCAAAGAACCCACAACCCACTTCAACCTACTCTGATTCCTCACGCGAATCTATCCATAGAATACCAAACTTCGTTCTTCTGGTCCTCCTCAACCCATTTGCAACGCAAAGCCTCTGAACTCGCGTCCTGCAAAAATGAAGCATGCACCTACAAAATCAAGGAGGTCTTCACGAATCATTCTACAAAGCTAGCTGCGAAAAACTCTTCCAGGCCGATCCTAATGCTCCAATAGATTTGGAGAAGGATGAGAAGGTTTCCTCTCAAGCAACAGAGCAAACGATTGCTTCGAGAAAGTTGAAGAACAACCTCAATCCTCATCCAAGAAGGAATCATTAAGGAAAAGCTAAATTAGCAAGTCGGAAGCGCAAAGAAGGAATCAAATCTTTGAGAAGGAAGATACTACAAAGGAAAGGGCTTCTCAAGGAACTAAGAGGAAGAAGCGACATGAACTTATGGAACAAAAAGGCAATAGTCATCGCGCGATTACTCAATCGAGGAAATCGAGAAAAATGGATGGATCATCACTCCTTATCCGAACTTCCGAAATGGGAGCAGGTTCATCAACAAAACCTCTCTGTTTCAGAGAAAAGGTAAGAGATTTCTATGCAAATGCACAATATTCTCTAGAGCCTCTCCAAATCACTTCTTGGATTGATGGCAGAGAATTTACCATATCTCCTTACACCCTTGGTCGTACCTTAGGTATTCCAAGTGAGGGCATTCAAATCTTTGAAGAGAATTGGTACAATGCACTAGGCATTTCTGCTCAGGAACTTAGAACCATCCTTCTTAAGGACCCTTCTCTTGACATTTCTGCTCCAAACCTTAAACCTATAGTAAGGTTGCTTCATCACATTAGTAGCCATACACTCTTACCTAGAGCAGGATCCTTTGAGAAGGTTACTACAGGTGATTGTATCATCCTATATCACCTCATGGAGAAGAAACCTGTAAGCCTTCCTTACCTCATGATTCACCACATGATCAATGCTATTAGGGCTGATAAACTCCAAAACTCCCTTCCATATGGCAAAATCCTAACCACTGTGTTCAACCATCATCTCTTTACCTTTCTTGAGAAACAAGGAATTCGTGAGCCTAAGCCATTTACCTCCAAAAACCTCAAGCTCATGAAGTTAGGTGATGCCGAGGATGAGCGAGAATGAAGGAAAGTCTAAGAAGCGGAAGATTCTTTGAAGATGATCTTTGATGAGACTATAGCAGAGGCTCTTAAAAGAGAAAAAGATCAAAGAAGAGAAAGGATCTTTGCTAAGGTCTGCGAGAAGGTTGCGAGAACCTAAGAAGGGTAAGGGAACAGTAAAGGAAAAAGTAATGGAAGTTCAACCAATTGAGGAAGATTCCTCAAATAGGCCTGAGAATAGTGCACAAGGCACAAATGACTCTGAAAGGATAGTGACTAATGAGAAGAGTGTCTCTGCACACTCTATCTCCAAAGGCAGCAAAGCTCCTTTGTCTAAGGTGTACACTAGAAGCAATACTAGAGATGTCTTCAAGGTTGCAGAACAAGAAGCAACAAGCACTTTGTTTGAACAGTTCAACAAAGTTGCTCTACGAGAAGGAACTAGGCACACCAATGAAGGATATTGGTCTTTGAGAAGGTTCTTTGAAGAAAGCAGAAATTTCAATGTAGAGTCTTCTGGGGAAAAAACAGTGGTGTTAGAAGAAAATGAAGCTCCACTAGATGAGCTTGCTCAAGTGGTAGCAATTTGTGCTGAGCTTGCTCAAGAAGTGTCTGAGAAGAGTGACACGTTAGAAAAATCTAAGAAGAGTGATAGTTCAGAAGAGCCTGAGAATAGTGCTGCTCAAGAAGGAATTGAGCTAGGAAGTAATGCTGATAAAGAGAAGAGTGGACATACAGTGTCCCCCCAAGAGCAACATGATGGCATCTCCCTTACACAACCAAACCCTTCATCACCTCAGGGAGAGTTTATTATAAAATTCTCTCCTTCTTCAAACCAATCACCATTACCCTCCATGTTTCCAGAACAAATGCCTACCTTACCACCCTTCTCACCCTCACTTCATCTACCAAAAACCCAATCCATTCTTCACCCTACACAAATTGCCCCACCAACTGAACCTTCTCCCATTACCACCACCTTCAGAATCACCTCACACAATCTTGAATCCCTCCTAGCTGCCATTGACATTGGAACCAACCTCTCTCCACTCAAAACCACAAACACTATCACCTCCTCAAACCTAAACCAGTTTCTTAACCTCAACCAAACTCCTCTAACTGACTCACCTCAACCAATGTATCCTCCTTCCATCCCTCATACCATGCCATCTGATATGCCATCACAGTTTGGATCTCTTGATTCAACTTTTGCTGCTTTAGGGGACCCTTCTGGTTCTGCCAAGGAGAAATCATCTCCTGAGAAGGGTACTGCTACTGACACTGTCAAAGCATCTACTGAAACACCCAGCTCTTCTGCCCTCTTGGAAAAGAGGATGTCTAAGATGGATAAAATGATGAAGAGAATGAAGGAGTTATTGAAGAATGTGCTATAGAAATTGGGTTTTGCAGCAAGGGGTTACCAATCAATCTCCAAACCTAGGTCCCTTAGAGCAATTCCCTGATGTTCCTGGACCTGCTACTTCCTCCTCCTCAGATGGGTCTTCCCCATCTAAGTAGCATCCTTAATCTTTTCCTCTTTCTTCCTCGACATTTCTGATGTGTGACAAAAGGGGGAGAAGAGTCTAGATTAAGTTTAAGGTCTTAGGATATTTTGTTATGCTTTGTATTAGCTAATATCTGTGCAATTAGGCATCTTTTGTGAGAAGTGATCTTCTTAATGTTTGTTTGTTCAATTTCTAGGCCACAAGAACATATATGAAATGTAATCATGCCAATGATTTTTTGATGAATTGAAATGAATGTTCTTGATTATGTTTTCTTGTGTGTTATATTCTGATTTATGCATATTGGACTTAACTTGAAACATCAAATTAACAAGCATAAATTCAGGAGGAGTAAAAAGAAAAAATGCCTTAAGAAATTTTCAAACAAAATCAGAAAACTTAATCCATCTCAGTTGAGTTTGTCAAACATCAAAAAGGGGGATATTGTTGAGGCAAAATCCCTAGTAATGTTTTGATGTTCAACAAACCTCAAGGATGAGAAGCTTAAGGTTTCTGATCATATGTATTACTAATGCTTTTGTTGAGTGTTTCATAAAGAACAGGACTTCAAATCAGTCTCAACAAGTTAATTGCTTTTGAGAAGCATCAATCTTAAGAGAAAACAGAAAAGAAACATTGCCTACACTACTAGAAAGGAAACTTTTTCAAACATAAAGGATTGAAGTCAAGAACCACTTGGAAATCTTGGAAGAATTCTGCTTGAGAAGATTCATCAAGTGAAATGGCAATATGAGAAGAACATCTAAGAAGATCAAGCATGAGAAGAGTCATGACAAAGAAAATTGAAGAAGATGGAATGAAAAATCAAGCTAAGAAGAGTCATGATCCCAAGAAGGGTCATGATCATATGAATCATGTTAAGAAGAGTCATGATCATATGAATCATGTTAAGAAGAGTCATGGACCTGAGAAGGGTCATGACAAGAAGAGTCATCATCCTTAAAGTCTTTGCATCAACATGAGAAGATTCATCTTGAGAAGCATCATCTTCAACTTAACAAGTCATGAGAAGAGTCACGGTGAGAAGGGTGATGGCAACCAGATTCGCAGATGTGACAAAGGATAAAGACATGAGCGTCTTTACTACGACTCTAAAGCGGCTAGTTTCGATGCAATGACTCTATTTCTTGGACCAGGAGTTAAAGGGCTACAACAACTCTATATAACAAACAACTCTGGTCTTCATTGATCTTCAAGAGAGTGAATTAAACTTTGAGCTATCAACCTTCTCACACATTCAAGTTTTCTCTCTTCCATACTCACTACTTGTAAACCAGAAGGGATTCATCTTTCTCTCGAGTATGTATTAAGTCTTGTGTTGTAAATCATTCATGTATATCCTATATATGTCAACCAAGCTCTAAGTAATCCCAAAACCCTTGTAATCAAAGAACCTTGAATAGGGAACCTTCTCAAGTAGCATGTGTTGCTATAGGACTTGAGAAGTGAGTGCTTTTGTGTTAAAAGCAGTCTAATAGCTTTGGAGAAGCCTATTAGTGGAGTATCTGAGAGTAGTAGCTGTGTGAGAAGAAAACTACCAAGAGCTTTCAACTTGTATGAAGTGTGAAAGGGTGTAAACTATTTGGAAAATAGTGGAAAATCTCTTTGGGTGTGAGGTGGAGTAGCCCATGTTATTGTTGGGTGAACCACTATAAATCCATGTGTTATTTATTGCTTTAAGTACTTAGTTTACGGTTTGAGAAAAACTCCTCTTGAGGAGAGATTTTTGAAAACACGAGAAGAGTTAATTCTCGATTCTTCTCATTTACAACTAAAACAAGAGTTTTTCAACCCTTCTCAGAACTTTTCAAAGACTACAAAATGTATTGAAACTCTCAACAAGTGGTGTACAAACTTAATATATCTTTCACAGTAAAACTCTATTTGAAACAATTGGGAAACAACTGTGAGAAGAGTGAAGGAAGTTTTGAATGATCCTTCTCAGTTCCACATAACTGTGAAGACTATTCAATCACCCTTCTTGACTCATCTAATTCATTAAGATGATTGTTTCTGCATAGCACATAACACTCACTCTCCTGATTCTCAAGTACACTTGTGAATCAAAGTTCTTTTATTTCAGGATAATTTTAAAAGGGTCACAATTCCAACCCCCCTTCCTTGTGACACTAGTGACTTCAAATTAGTGTCGGCAAAAGCCTACAAAGACTGTTTTCATGAGAGATTACGTCATTTCTGTGATTCTCAGAAATTTCGTAATGATTGTAATGCTTATGATTATGCCACATGTCTCACAATTCAATATCACTTATCACCAAACCTCATTTCAAAAACAAGTGAGAATAAAAAGTAGGGAAAGTGTTTGATATTAAGATTGGAGCCAAGTGTGCAAAAGGTACACTGTTTTGAGATTACATCAGGAGTTCAATTGAAATAATAGAAAAGCTAAAATACTAAGCAGATTTCTTAGTAGCTAGTGTCCTTGAAGTAACGAGTTTGGCAACATATTCACGATCTTGATCACTCATCATCCGACTTTTGGAAGTGTTGATTGCCTCAATATTTATTTAGTCCAACTTCCTCGCTCTATTTTTTGCCTGGATTGCCCTTTTGGGTTTTCAATCCACAGTGTCTGTTTAACATTGGCTAGCCGCCTTTTGGGTTTTCGACCTAGCGAGCTTATTTTTGCTTGGCTCATTTTTCTCTTTTTTCTATATTTTTTAAGGTATAGTACTTCTTGACGTCATCAGAGTTCACCGAGAGTTGGAGGTCTTCACCATCCATTTTCGTGACGATTAAGGCTCCTCCAGAGAATGATTTCTTCACCACATAAGGTCCTTCCACTACAAGAAAAACTCAAATTTCAGGGCGTGCCTTTCCGGCGGATTTTATTCCCCCAGAAACTTTCCGGGGGATTTTTGTATTTTTTGGCGGATTTTGTCACCCAGAAACTTCCGGCGGAATTTGTGGCATTTTTGGCGGATTTATAGGATTTCTGGCGGATCATAAAAGAGGAAGAAAATTTTCGGACAAAAAAAAAATTTTCCGCCGAAAAGTACTCAAAATCCGCCGAAAATGCAAGATGGAAAATGGGCGGGAGTTTAAAATTTCAAAATATGTCGTTTCTGGGGGAAATTCCGCCGGAAATGACAATTTTTTTTTAATCAAATCCGCCGGAAATGCACAAAATTCCGCCGAAAAGTGACATAAATCCGCCGCAAAGTCTTCAACTGACAACGCGGTCTCCAATGCACTTAATTTCCGCCGAAAAGTGACATAAATCCGCCGGAACATACACGCCTCGGTCAGCGTTGTAACAGGCCATTGATAAATCTGATTCTCTTCAATCTTCACTCTTCACTCTTCACCACTCTCTCAACACTTCTCACTCTTCACTCTAACAATTTCACTCTTCACCTCTGCTTTCAATTTTTCTCCAATATTTTCCTGCTTGTATGCTGCAATTAGTTGGAAAACAAATTTATTTAGAAGTTTCAGGTTCTACCTCCACAAGAATGGGCTATTTTTACCATCTTTTCAAACCCCATCTCCAAGTCCTTAACTGGCACAAATGTAGGCTTGCCAACCACCATCCCAAATCTTCATGTATCCATAATCATGATCCATTTTCTTTTTTATTCAAGTCATACATAGAAAACATTAATCAATCAGAACAGAAGTACCAAAACTCACTTGAAATATGAGTGAGTAAATGAATCAATTTTCTCTTTAGTTGGGAGTGTGACAGCAACGTAAAAACGTGAAAGTTGTGTCTTCAATTTCTGAACTCTGCATAAGAAAACTTCAATCAGGCATAATCAAAGCTATTCTTCTCCATTCCCTTTTTAAATGACGTTTTTCAGGTTTTTTAAAAATTTTTTTTTAAAAAAAAAAAATGTAATTTTCGGCGGATTTAGGGTACTTTTCGGCGGATTTTCAAAAAAAAAAAAAAAAAAAAAAAAAATTTTTTGGCGGATTTTACAGTATTTTCGGCGGATTTCAAAAAAAAAAAAAAAAAAAAAATTTTGGCGGAAAAATCCGCCAGAAAGTCCAAATTTCCGCCGGAAAGTACCGGTGGAAATCCGCCGCAAATTCCTCCGCAAAAATCCGCCGGAAATGACTTAAAATCCGCCGGAAATTACCGGCGGAATTTCCGCCGAAAATACGTTCCCACTGACCATTTATGGGCGGAAAAATCATGAAAATACACTGTATTTCTTGGCGGATTGGGTGTTTTTTGGCGGAAAAATCCGCCAAAAAATCCCATTTTTCTTGTAGTGTTCATAGCTCGGGGTCCATTACCCACGGGAATCCTTTTGGATAGACAAGATTTTCTTAAGCACCAAGTTACCTTCTTGAAATTGTGGAGGACAAACTTTCCTCTCATAAATCCTCTTGATTGTTCTTGATATAAAAGCCCGTGGTATAAGGAAATTATCCTCTTTTCTTCGACGAGGTTGGTTTAATGGAAGTACTGCTTCTATCCTACAGGGTTTCCCCTGTTGAAGCGTGAAATGAGGTCTGATCTCCATGTAAGGGAAAAGGGAGCATTTCATGCCAGACTTTGTAGGTCACCATCATCTTCTGCACGATCTCCTTGATATTCTTTGTTTGTTGTTTTTGCAATCGCCCCATTCATCTTTGGGTGATGGGGGAGGATTATGATGCCCGACTCAAGTCCTCACACAACTCTTTCACCATTATGCGTGACGATCTTATTTGGAAGGACGTAACGACAGACTAAATTTCTTGAAAATCACAGATTTTGTTACCCCAATGGGCATCTTAAGTTTGACTATATTAGTGTCCAGTCCAGGCATGTGTTGATATATCCATAGTCAGAAAAGATTCGAGCGAATATTCTTAATTCGCTGTCCTTTATTATGATGTCAATTTTAACACCTTTTTATCTTCTTCTGTGCCAAGTTAATTGTTTCAGTTGATTCCTCGTGAGGCTGGATCACTTTATCCTCTTGTTCCATCATTCTCATTAACCCTAGAGGATTTTCCCAGTTATCTTCAACATCTTCCTCGGTTTGATTAATAAGGTGGTCAAAATTATGATATGAGTTACTGACGTTGTTATTTTCAAGGACAATATTTTTAGATCTGCATTAGTAGAAATTAACGGAACCAAAATGGACAGAAGAAGAAGCGAAGTGAACAAATGAGAGAAGAAGAAAGAAATTTATTGGAGAATTCAAAATGCTATTTTATTAATACTGATACTGAAATGAAACATGCATGCCCTTTTTAAAATGTCCTAAAGCCTTGGGTAGAGCCATAGGATCTGTTAGGGTTCAGATTAGTGTTGGCAAGAAATTCGACATTTGCAACAACAAGAAGAGTTCAAAATTTCTCGAAGGAGAATTTTTTGTATTCATCAACAAAGATACAACCAACTTAACAAGCAATACCATCGTACATTCAACTTTATAAAACTCACAATCAATGCAGTAATGCATCATAAATCAATACCTAACTCTTGCACTTTCACAAGAGTATTGAGTATAAATCATTCCCACTCATCCACGTCAAAAAAAGAATGTTCAACTCATCACAAGAACTCATACATGCATTCAATCTCGCCACGACATTGGGTTTGAGCACCAAGATTGAGCAGCAGGGTTGAGTAGGGTGGCATCTCGGTCAGAGACTGAGTCAGGAATAGTTGGCTGCGGGGGTGAGTTTAGGCCTCAAATTTTTTAGAATTCAAAGTATTAATGTCCAACTCCCTAACTCCCTCCATATACCATATGATGCTCTATAACTCCCATTTCATTACACATTGTTATTGGTCTTTATTTGAGATGCTAATGATACATTATTGTTGCTGATGTGGCAATAATCTGGTTTCTCACTAACTAAGTCTGTGCCACGTGTCAAGCTCCGGTTGGTTCAATTCAAACGGTTGTTATAATCGGTTAGTTGCTGCGGTTTGGCGCCAAGATCCGAGCTTCACCTTTTATATAGTTTGAGCTAGTGAATTTAATTGTAATGAATCTGTAATCATTCAAGGGGTGTGTGCGAGAGAAAACACTGGGAAATTCGGGCTTAGGGAAGTGAGATTGGGAATCTGAATTGGGTGTTTCACCATCTTGTAAAATTCAATTCGAAGTGATAATGCAACGAGAATCAAGCACTTGCTTGATTCCCCAGATGTAGCTGCCATATTGGTAGTGAACTGGGTGAACATTCCCTGTGTGTTTCTTGCTTTAATTTCTGCAATTTACGTTTTTCCCAATTCGATCAAATTAGGGTTCATATTTAGGGTTAATCGATTCGGTCAATTAATCGCTAAATTGGTTTCAATTTCGTTCATAGATTACTTCTGTGTTGTGATTCTTGCAAGTCGCGTTGCAAATTGTGTTCAATTCTTGGGTGAATTCTTAACAATTGGTATCAGTAGCGCCGTTAAGAAGAAAGTGCTTCCATGGAAATGGCGAAGTATAACATTGAGAAATTCAGTGGAAAGAACGACTTTGGCTTGTGGAAGATGAAGATGCGAGCAATGTTGGTGCAACAGGGACTTGAAGAAGCACTTGAAGGTGAAGACAAGCTTCCTGATACTCTCTCTGCGAAAGAAAAGAAGGATATCATGAATAAGGCTTACAGTGCAATTATTCTTTGCTTGGGAGATAAAGTTCTTAGAGAAATCTCTAAAGAAAAATCTGCTGCTGCAATTTGGCTAAAGTTGGAAGGTTTGTATATGACCAAATCTTTGGCCAATAGACTCTATCTCAAGCAAAGGCTATACACCTTCAAGATGCAACAAGGTACATCAATTGGAGACCATATAGATGAGTTCAATAAACTCATATTGGATCTGGAGAACATTGATGTAAAGGTGGAAGATGAAGATCAGGCCCTACTGTTGATAAGGTCTCTCAACAACACATATGATATTCTTCTTGACGACACTCTCATATATGGAAGAGAATCCATAACCTTGGAAGAGGTTCAAGTCGCTCTTATGTCGGAAGGAACTATCCAAGAAGAAGGACACTACAGAAAGTGACCAAGATGAGAGTTTAATGGTCGGAGGAAGGAATGAGAAAAGAGAAGGAAAGGGCAAGAATAGGTCTAGATCAAAGTCTAAGCCTAGACATAACAGTGCTTCATTTGCAACAAAGAAGGACACTTCAAAAAAGCTGTCCCGATAAGAAAGGTGGCAAGAGTCAAAAAGAAGGAAGAAGAGGAAGTGCCTCATATGTATCGATGGCTATGACAGTTGTGAAGCTCTTGTGGCTGCAAATTGTGATGACAGTGAACTCCATGCTACTGCAGAGGCCAAGACAGAAAGAAAATGGGGCTATGGACTCACTTGCTCATACAATATGTGCCCTAGAAGGGATTGGTTTGTTGATTACAAGCCATTGAGTGCTGGTAAAGTATTACTGGGCAACAACAAGGCCTGCAATGTTGTTGGGATTGGAACTGTCAGGATAAGGCTGAATGATGGCACTGTGAAACTTCTCACTGAGGTAAGGCATGTACCTGAGCTTAAGAGACCCTTGATCTCTCTAGGGACACTTGAAGCTGCAGGGTACAGCTTTAAAGGTGAAAATGGCATACTCAAGGTCATGAAAGGATCTAGAGTTGTCATGAAAGGAAAAAGGATCAACAATAAGCTGTATATACTCCAAGAGTACTGTGACTGGTGAAGTGAATGTTGCTAGCACCACCACTGATAAGACACTCATATGGCACCAGAGACTTGGGCATATGAGTGAGAAAGGAATGAAAGAATTGGAGAAACAAGGACTTCTTTGTGGAGACAAAATCAATGAACTAGGATTTTGTGAGCATTGTGTAATGGGAAAGCAAACCAGAATTAAGTTTGCTACTGGCATTCACAAAACAAAGGAGAAGCTCGAATACATTCATTCAGATCTGTGGGGGCCAGCTCAAACACCAAGTCATGGAGGAAAGAGGTATTTTCTAACTTTCACTGATGATTACAGTAGGAAAGTTTGGATCTACCTATTAAAGACTAAAGATGAAGCATTTAACTACTTTGTTGAATGGAAAAAGAAAGTTGAAATTCAAACTGGTTTAAAGGTTAAAGCACTTAGAACGGATAATGGACTTGAGTTCTGCAATGATGAGTTTAATAGATTTTGTAAGGATAATGGAATCTATAGGAACTTGACTGTTAGAGGTACACCACAACAAAATGGACTTGCAGAAAGGTTAAATAGAACTTTGTTAGAGAAGGTTAGATGTATGTTGTCTTGTGCTAAGCTACCTAAGTCTTTTTGGGGGGAGCAAAGTGAACACAAAGATGCTACCTAATAAATAGAAGTCCATCTATCGCTTTAAACTTTAAAACTCCTCAAGAAATGTGGATGGGACATGCACCTAAGTTTGAAAATCTAAGAGTGTTTGGTTGTCCTGCTTACTGTCATGTTAGAGAAGGCAAGTTAGAACCTAGATCCAAGAAAGGAATCTTCATGGGATACCCTGATGGTGTGAAGGGCTATAGAGTATGGCTACCAGAAAATAGAAAGTGCATCATTAGCGGAGGATGTTATATTCCAGAATCAAAAGCGGTTGATGACAAGAAAGTGATGAAACACTTGAGAAGCATGATAAAAACAAGGAATTTCACATTGAGGTGGAGTCTATAAATAAAGAGAATCATGGTGATAATGTTGAAAATCGGTGAATACAAATCAAGTTGATATTCAAGACACTAGCTCTCAAGAAAGCTCGGACAAGGTGAAGGAATGATGAACAACATGAATGACTATGTTCTAGTTAGAGATAGGGCCAAAAGACGGATCAAGCCACCTCATAGGCTTGGATACGAATCGATATTGCCTATGCTCTAACAACTGCTTGAGGAATTTACGAGTGATGACCTAGAAGCTACCAAGAAGCAATGGCTAGCACACATCATAAGAAATGGCATCCGGCTATGATTGATGAGATAGCATCACTACACAAAAATCAAACATGGAAACTAATTAAGAAAGCCTTTGGTGTAAAATTAGTTGGTTGTAAATGGATTTACAAGTTAAAGGAAGGTATGTGAAAGTGGATCCACCAAGGTTCAAGGCCAAAGTTAGTTGCAAAGGGATATACACAAAGGAAGGGATAGATTACTCGTAAATCTTCTCTCCGGTGGTTAAACACACTCCATTTCGTGTGCTTCGTCTCTTGTTGTGCATTACAATATGAGACTAGAACAAATGGATGTAAAAACAACATTTTACATGGTGTGTTGGAAGAAAAGATCTATATGGCTCAACCAAAAGGCTTTGAAGAAAAGGCAAGGAGGATCATGTGTGTCTACTACAAAAGTCTCTCTATGGTTTCAAGCAATCACCAGCGCAGGTACAAGAGATTTGATAACTATATGATAGATATCAAATACAAAAGAAGTTGTAATGATAGTTGTGTCTACTATAGGAAGATTGATGACAAGAACTACATCTATCTTTTGCTATACGTAGATGACATGTTGATAGCAAGCAAGGACAGAAAGAGATTGACAAACCAAAGCATTATTTGCATAAGGAATTTGAAATGAAAGATCTTGGCAAAGCAACTAAGATACTTGGGATGGAAATTATCGAGGTGAAGGTACTTCAGATGAAAATCTCTCAAGAGAGTTATGCAAGAGAGGTTGTAGCAAGGTTCAACATGGCAGTGCAAAGTCCGCAAAGTTGCCCTTAGTCGCTCACTTTAAAGCGTCTCAAGAAGACGGTCCCTCTGATAATGAAAGGGATCAAATGAGAGAAATCCCTTATGCAAGTCTTTGTTGGTAGCCTCATGTATGCAATGGTTTGCACAAGACCAGATCTAGCTTATGCATTAAGCCTTGTTAGCGAGATATCTTGCAAATCAGGCGGGAACATTGGGTGCGCAGTAAAGAACATTCTAAGGTACTTGAATGGGTCTTCAAATGTAGGATTGATGTACAATGAAGGAGGTGTTGATGCAGTGGAGTTGAGGGGTTTGTTGACTCGATTTTCTTTGGGGATCGTGACAAAAGGAGGTCATTGTGAGTTATGTGTTTACTCTGTTCGGAAACACTATTAGTTGGAAAGCATCACTCCAACATGTGGTAGCATTGTCCACAATGTGTCGAGTATATAGGGGGTAACAGAGGCTGTGAAAGAAGCTTTATGGCTCAAGGGTTTAGTGAATGAACTAGGAGTCAAGCAAGAGAGTGTAAATGTGTTTTGTGATAACCAAAGTGCAATTCATTTGTGTAAGAATTCAGCTTACCATGAAAGGACAAAACATATAGACACTAGACTACATTGGATTAAGGACATCATCTCACAAGGAACTGTCAGAATCCAGAAGGTTCACACCTCTCAAAACCCAGCTGATTTCATCACTAAAGTGGTTCCATTGAGCAAGTTCAAGCATTGCTTGAATTTGCTTAGTATTGGTTAAGTTGTGTGATGAATTTGAATCAAGCATCGTGGAAATTCTTGTTGCATATCTGGTTTTATTGCCAAGGTGGAGATTGTTGCTGATGTGGCAATAATCTGGTTTCTCACTAACTAAGTCTGTGCCACGTGTCAAGCTCCGGTTGGTTCAATTCAAACGGTTGTTATAATCGGTTAGTTCTTTGCGGTTTGGCGCCAAGATCCGAGCTTCACCTTTTATATAGTTTGAGCTAGTGAATTTAATTGTAATGAATCAGTAATCATTCGAGGGTGTGTGCGAGAGAAAACACCGGGAAATTCGGGCTTAGGAAGTGAGATTGGGAATCAATTGGGTGTTTCACCATCTTGTAAAATTCAATTCGAAGTGATAATGCAACGAGAATCAAGCACTTGCTTGATTCCCGGATGTAGCCGCCATATTGGTAGTGAACGGGTGAACATTCCCTGTGTGTTTCTTGCTTTAATTTCTACGCAATTTACGTTTTTCCCAATTCGATCAAATTAGGGTTCATATTTAGGGTTAATCGATTCGGTCAATTAATCGCTAAATTGGTTTCAATTTCGTTCATAGATTACTTCTGTGTTGTGATTCTTGCAAGTCGCGTTGCAAATTGTGTTCAATTCTTGGGTGAATTCTTAACAATTATGTTAGACCATTCATATGCTTGTAAGTTACAAGAGTTGTTCCTTATCTAAAACTAAAAATTAAACGCAAAGCTGTTGCGATTCACGTTCCCCTTCAATCTCCGTCGTTGCCAAGCTTTGATTCTTTGCATTGTCACAGTCCATCTCGTCCCCTTGTCGACATTTTTCCCCATCGTCAATATCTTCCACCAAGCGCTACCCTACCCAGAACTCTCCCCCTCTCGCAATTTTATTTGAACTTGGTTCCTCAACAACTTGTTCAGTTTAAGCTTATTTTGAACCTTATTCATCAATTGCCTTTTCTATTATCACTATTTTCAAGCTCAATGAAGCTTTTTGCTTTGATAATATTCAGATTCAACGCCTGAGATGTGCCGAAGTGGCAGAGACGACAGAGGAAGATGTCGGCGACGATGGATAGGTCGGAGGAAATGCGGCGGAGAACCAATTACTTCTGCTAATAATGTTACCAGATGCAGCCATCACTACTTTGGGGTTTTGACAAAAGTATAGCACATGACAAGCTGTTATGTTATGTGCTTGGGTCATATTCTTGTTTTATTGATCTCATGTAACGAACCCAATGAATAATGTGTTAGGTAGGGGTAAATGAGGAAATGAAGAAATGCTATGCTAGGAGGTTATGTGAACTATAAGTAGTGTGTGGAGAGAATAGTGAGGGACTGAGGGATGAAAATGTATTGTGATGTAATTTCTCTCTTCCTTCCAACTGTTTTATTCTTCTTCTCTCTCTCTCTCTCTCTCTCTCTGATACATTCTTCTTCCTTGTTTTGCACTTTTCCATTTCTGTAAATCGTGTGTACTTGAATTTTACTCATTATCTGCTGAGATAATCAATAGCATATTACACTTGATTCTACCAATTCATTGCTGTCAAATTAGCATTGTTACATCTCATAGTGAAAATCATCTTAAAACATGAATAACAGATTCCCTTACCAATAACAACTGACTAACATTATGACTTGTATTAAAAGTATCATCACTTGTTGTTACATCTTTTTCCTATATAATTATAGTATTAGTAAAATGTCAAAATATCAGAGTACTAAAATTCTCATTACATGTTAAGAAAATGACAACTAGTTGAGAGAAAAAAGTAAAGAGTAAATTAGCGATTTTTTTAGAGTTTCTGTTTTTTTGTGATAGGTTTCCCTTTCTCTTTCTAGCTAACTTCTCAAGCCAAGGTTGATGTCTTTTTTCCCCCTTATACGAGCAATCTCGCTTCTTTATGCCTTTTGCCCCACCAAAATCAAAATTCTTATTATCATTTTTGTCACTTGCAATTATAATGGATACATGACACATCTCAGTTGAGTTTTGATCAACTGAATTTTTCAGATTGTACAAGCATAAGGGCTCTATTCATTTTCATTCTAGGTGGCTTGTGTCTTGACTCATGATCAGCTTTTGACTCATTGTTCCATTTTCCATTGACAACCCTTTCTAAGTGTGTGAAAAATTGTACCAAATTTAAATCTGACTTCAAATGACTTTTCAAATTAGCATTAAAGCTCTCACTTAATTGAGTAGATCTCATGCCTGCAGTTAAAGTTTATCGAACATAAGCCCATGCCCATTTTTCTTTCACCTGAAAAATTGTATGTAGCCACGAATCAACGGAAACATTATGATCGACAAGCAAATCATTCCATGCGTTCAGAAGTTCAGATTCCTCTTAGTGTACATCAATGCATGCTTCAAAATCTGAGCAGAATTGTGAACTCTTTTGATATAAATGGTTTACATGCCTTAGAGCATTTTCTCTTATATGCCAAGTGCATAATCCATGAAAAGTTTTTGGCATAACTACAGAAATAGCTTTAGCCATTGCTGCTGTTTGATCTGTTAGAATGGTTTTGGTCATTTTTCCTCCCATTACTTTGAGGAAAGTTTCAAATAACCATTGAAAAGAAGGGATTGTTTCATCATACAACAATGTTTGCCTCTGATTGTTAACTCCAACAAATACTCCCAATGGTCGGTAGTCCTTATTAGTGTTGTACGTGGTGTCAAATGTGACGACATCACCAAAACAGCCATAATCATTTATCATTTGTGCATCTTCTCAGAATATATTTGTTATTTCGTTTTCTGAAAGTGAGTTTTGTTCTCTTGAAGATGGAAGATGAACAATTTGTTTATGGTTCGTTGATTTTTTTTAAAAATTAATTAGTTTTTATGTAATATATATTAATAGTTGGGTTAATCTACCTAAGAATTGATGTGGCCTAGTGGTAATAAGGAGCTCTATGTTTTACATAGGGGTCACGGGTTCAACACCTATGTTCCCCAAATTATTTCATTTTTTTAGTAACAATGCCCCACACATAGCCATGCGACTTGCCACGTGAGGTTCTGACGTGGCATGTCAGTTCCAGGTAGCACACAGGCCCAATAGGATAATGACATGCGGCAGTGACGTCATTGATGATGTCATGCTGACGTCATCCCCGTTATCCACCTCATAAGTAAATCATTTAGACCTATGACATTATGCAATTTCATTGAAATTATTAAAATTATACATTTCTCCAAAGAACAATATTAAAATGTACATGAATTCTCGATGCTTATTAATTTACAAAAAAAAATTTGTATCCGTTGCATGGTTCACTAACCGATTCAAATTTATCTTTCTGCCGCTCTGGCTACTTCAAAACTATCAAGAACATGAAACTCTTTATCCTTTTTATGCATTCTACCTTTTCTCGGGAAATTGATTAACATCCAAGGAACATAAGCAATTCAATTAGATGTAGCACATTATACAATTCAACTGAAACTATTAAAACCAAATACTTTTCTAAAGAAGAATATTAAAATGTACATTAATTATCGATGCTTATAACTTTACCAAAAATTGTTGTCTCCGTTGCATGATTCGCTAACTGATCCGAATGTATCTTTATGCTAGTTAGACTACTTCAAAACTATCAATAACATGAAAGTGTTTACCCTTTTTGTGAATTCTACCTCTTTTCAGGAACTCGCTCCTTTCTTTTACTCCTTGTTTTTCATTATGATTTTTTTGTCAAAATCACCCTCACCATCAAAAATTGTCTCCTTTAGATAGGTATTTCTTGCTATGAATCACTAAAACTCTACCTCTTCTACTCATATGCAACTAACTCATGATTTTATTGTCAATTAAAGAAATAATTCATATGAATGTAAAACTCCCTCACTTTCAATGCATAATTGTTACATAAATAATAATCTTTAAGGTCTTATAATTATTTGTTATTTCAAAAACAACGTATATTAATGTTGATTAAAAATAAAATTACATGTGTATTATAATCTTTTGAATTCATCTGAACTATTATAATTGATAAATATATTTATTCTATTAAGTTTGTATTTTTACCAATTTTAGTAATAATAATAATACAATATTTGTATAACAATATAATTTCAAAAATTATATTGAGATTTTTCTTTTTTTTTTTTTTTTTTTTGAGATTATGTTGAGATTTATCTATGTATACACACACTTTTAAAAATGGAAAGGAAACAATAAATAAAAAATGGTTTAAATATCCTTTTGGTCCCTACAAATATGGCGAATATCCATTTTAGTCCCTGCAAAATTATTTTTTTAAAAATAGTCCTTGCAAAATTTAAAAATATTCATTTTGGTCCCTGCAAAAATTTTCTATTAAACTAGCCCTTACAAAATTTAATATTATTCATTTGGTCCCTGCAAATACAGTGAATATTCATTTTCGTCCCTGCAAAATGAATAGTTTTAATTTTTGGAAGGGCTATTTTAAATAAAAGAACTTTTTGCAGGGACCAAAATGAATAATTTAAAATTTTACAAGGGTTAATTTAAAAGTAAACTTTTTGCAGGGACTTATTTAAAAAAAAATTATTTTGCAGGGACTAATTTAAAAAATAACTATATTTACGTGGACGAAAAACATATTTAAACCTAAAAAAAATTCATCTCACAAGTCTCCTGAGATGGAATTCAAAAGGTGTACTCAAATATCCATTCACCATGTGCATCACCTCTCATTATACTTTGCAACCAATATAACCTCTTAATATCCATATATTCTTCTTGTTAACATCCATGCATACCGAATACAAAATTTATTGTATAAAATAACTAAAGAATATTGATTCAAGAGTTATCACTCTTCCTAATAAGTCTTCACCATCGGATGCTCCAAGATCATGTTGACAACTCAACATTGTGACGTGCTGCCGTTAGAGCCGCCAGTTTGGCCCATGTGGGCCACCCCACCCCACGTCCATGTGAGCTTGGGGCCAAAGGCCCATGGGCCAAAAAACTCATCGGTCAAAGGCCCACATAAGCCCTAAAACCCATTAAGCCCACATGGGCCAGGGTCGGCCCATAACCCCCTTAATTTATGCTTTTGTTGAAAATGAAAAAATGGCCCACCTAATTTTGTGGGCCTAGGCCCACACAACTTTGGTGGTTGTGATGGTGGAGATGGTGATGGTGGTGGTGAGATGGAAGATGTGGTGGTGATAGTGAGGTAGAAGAGGAAGGCGAGGTGAAAGAATGGAAGTTTTGGGGGGAGAATGAGCCAAAAACTAATTGGTGGTGGTGGTGAGAGGGAGAAGGAGGTGGTAGATGTGACAAAACGGGCTACCCAGCCCATGTCAGGCCGTCCCACATCGGACTCGGGCTTTTAAGATCTGGGCTAAAAAGCCTGACTTAAAATGCAGACTCAACATTTTCGGCCCAAGCCCAGCCCCATACCAGCTGTGGGCTTTTTGGGCTAGCCCGCGTTATGCACAACGTTAATTAAAAAACTGATTTTTTAAAAAATAAAATAACAATATGCTCATTATTTTTTTTTGACGCCACAATATGCTCATTATTAATAACATATTTATTAATATTAATAGATAGCAGCCTTATCACGTGCATAAAATGTTTGAACATCAGACAATTCAATTGTTTTCTATCAGGGCAAAGTATAAAAAAATGAGACGTCCAGAATGTGGAGTAATTGAATCTGTTTCATTTACTGGGAATGAAAAGAATTGTTGAATTCATTGTTGAATTCATAATAAAAAAAGAATTTCTGAATTACAGAGCATAATCGACTTCAAGGCCAGTTAATTGTGCCACGGAAATATGTTTTGGGAGGACACAAAGTGGGTATCAAAAACCATGTGTTTCGGAGTTTGGTTTGGGTTACTAATTTTGTGTGGGGGGTGCGAAAAAAATGAGCCAAAAAATTTAGTTGGTGGTAGTGACTGGTAGTGAGTGGGAGGTGGTGGTGGTTGTAAGTGGGAAGTCGTGGTCATGGTGGTGGTGGTGGTGGTGGTGGTGGTGGTGAGAGGGAGAAGGAGGTTGTGGTGATAGTGAGGGAGAAGAGGAAGGAGGTGAAAGAATGGAAGCGGGGGTGCGAAAAGAATGCGCCAAAATAATTTGGGGCCAACCCACAAAGCTCTGGCCCCAACCTACAAAGAGATTTATATGTGGGCTGGGGCTAAAATAAACCCACTTATTAGGGGGCTCAAAATTTGTGTGAATTTTAGGGGGGCCATGATTCTTAGCCCCCCCCCCCGGCCTACTCATCACACACTACCCAACCCCCACTATTCCCAAAATGCCCTTAATGAAACGCAACATTTTAATATTTTTTTGAAGTTCAGGACGGTTTGATAGTTTACCATCGAAATAGTTCGATTGTAAACTATCGAGGCTTATAAATTTTAATGCACACCCCCAAAATTCTTCTGATTAGGTTCGATTGTTTATGACCGAACCGGTTCGATTTTTAAAGGTCGAACCACTGTTAATGTTGATGATTTCACTTAATTTTTCAACGGCTTAAAAATCACCCAAAACGATGTACAGGGAAGAAGTTTTGAGGACACAAATATCATTAAACCCTAAATTGTACATACTTGCAAAAAGAAATTGTATTTAAAAAATTGTAGATGACAATGATTCATTAACAAATAATCATAAGAGATTCACGGAACAAAGCTTTTATGGACGAAATGAACTTTGCTGTTGTTAATTCAAATTAATAAATATCATATTGCAATTGGAATTTAAATGCAGTACACTCGATCTTAAAGGAAAAATTCTTAAGTCAATGATTCGCAATTGTTGCTGTCAAACTGAGTGAAATTTGAGAACGAGACTGAACCTAGTTTTGGATTGATTTTAAGGCGTGCAAAAATAACATGAAATCTGTCTCATTTACAGTGGATCGGACTTAAAGAATCAGCGGTTCGTTAGTTAACTATCGAACCGGTTCGTTAGTTAACTATCGAACCACTGCTAGACAAATTTAGGGTGTGCATCAAATTTTAAAGGCCTCGATACTTTACCATCAAACTGGTTCGATGGTAACTATCGAACCGTCCTAAAATTCCAAAAAAAAAAAAAATAATAAGACGTTGTGTTTCATTAAGGGCAATACTGTCTTTTCACGCGTTTGTGTAGTGTGTGATGAGTAGAGGGGGGTGTGTAAGAAGCATGGGCCTTTTAGGGAGCCGATGGGGCTGGGCTAGGGGGCTTGAGCCAAATTGACACTTCTAGCTGTCATACAAGTAAGGCAATTGCTTTTCCCACACCCCCTTCTACTCTTCGCACGCCCCTAAACTTATTTTTTCCAAAAATGACCTCGTGTGGGACGCTCGTGTAGCACGGTTTAAGTGATTGTTCGAACGACGTTGTGCGAACACCTACGAACGACGTTATCCGTGTTAAGGAATTTTTATTGTTCGCATGACATCCTTCGAACGTGTTCGAATAAACTCACGTGTGTTAAGGAATATTGGTAACTGATGGTGTGAGGGTGTACTAATGCTGACTCGAATGGCATTCTTCGATCCGGTTCGTTCGAACAGGCGTTCGAATGGTGGCGTGCGAACCACTATTATGCAGAACAGAGACTAATAAACCAGAAAACAGAGTTTCTATTTGATGATTTCAAAATATGTCAGTCAAGAGTTATACAACATTGTCTACCAAAATTATAAACCTAACTTAGCATTGACTACCATCACTATCTTTACTTAAATCTACACAAGGAGGGGGATGGGGGGGGTAGTGATTGTATGATCAAACACTTCCACTTTTGCATCCGGCTAATAAAAAGGGAGTCCCAACCTTTTGTTATGGGTTCCCTATTAGTATTCCATATCAAATTTGGCAGGGGCATTCGACTTCCTGGCTGCATAAAGACCTTCAAAAGGACAACACAAAAAAGAATGTTATGTAATGTTATAGAATATCTAAATTGAATCTAAATAGAAGACAATTTACCTGTACATAGTGTTTGTATTGTGCTACCAAAAAGATGTTGAACTGTCGGGCACTTCTGAATAGGATGTCAACGTGGCGGGGCGGGCACAGGTAATAGTTACCCGCTACTCACCCTGTTTAATATAAAACCAAATTGCACCATTTCGGAGTTATTTAACTCAGGTAATTTCGGGTGCAACTGTAACACCCCCTACATTCCGGGTGCAAATTGCCCTGTGTTCCGGGTGCAACTATAAAACCAAATATCACCGAATTCATTAACTCCGGATATGCCTCAAACACGGGTGCAACTGTAACACCCCCTTCTACATACACTACTATTTAACTTATTTAAAATCAGAGTTTCAGAAAAATTTCAGGGCGACCACACGAGGGTGCCACAATTAAAAATCACCACACTTAATAACTCCAAAATTAATTAATAAAACTCAAGGTACGAGATACATAGCACCACAGTCAATATAATGTAAAAACCATTGCAGCGGAAATATATAAAAACGTAAAATATAGAAATACAAAACCAAATGGAAGTTTAAAACATAGAATAAAATGACAAGTAAACTAAAACGCCCCCCGGTGCTACGTATCAGAGCCGACTCAACCAAACTAGAAGAAGGTACCAAATCACCTTCAATGTTGTCACTGCACGTTGCATGAGCATGAGAAGCAACATAAAGCAGTAGGGTGAGTCTCTTTACATAAGTAATAACAAATAAGACAAGCAACACATTAGAGCAGGCAACTAACACACCAAATTACAGTCTTATTCAAGTACACCATTATTTTATAATCACCAAAGAAATCACCAGATGCATGTAAGTGTATGAGATGCAACCCAAAACTCCACGGGCATATGCATGTGGATTCATCACCAAAATAGCCTTGAGGGCATTCACCAAAATATATAATGAGGCCGAAGCCTACTCACCAAAATGCATATGATTATGCGACACCATGACAATGCACCATATACACCAAAATCACCAAATTATGCAATAGCATGCTCACCAATAGTCTTATTGACTCACCAACACCAAAGAAAGGTCATAGACCCCCAATCACCAATATTCTTTCACCATTTATTACACATCACCATAAAGAACGGCCCCAAAAGGACTAAAAACAACACCAAAAGGACTAAAAGGACATCAATGACTAAGTCCAACACCAAGGACTAATACCACACCAAGGACTCAAAACTACACCTAGGGGTGAAAATAAAGACTGAGGACTAAAACAAACACCACGGACTAAAAACAACACACAGGGACTAAAAGCAACACCTGGGACTAGAACATCACCTAGACACAGCGCGCACACCGCCGCTGCGCCGTGGTCGCCAAACAGCGCTTCTTCACCTGACACTGAGCGCACAATGTTGCGGCCACAACACTACAAATGGCGCCCATCCCCTAGCACAGCAAGACAATGTTGCGCCATGGCGTAATCTGGCGCCTTGCATCAAACACAAGAACACTTCAAAGAACACAGGCGACCAAGTTGGCGCCCGCACTAGACATCAAGTACAACAAGAACACAGGCGCCAAATTGGCGCCACGCACTTAGACACCAAAGACACACGGTGCACTTGGCGACAAATGGCGCCTCGCACCTAAACACCAAAGACACGGTGCACTTGGGCGCCAAATGGCGCTCTGCACCTAAACACCAGCAACACACACACAGCACAGGCGCATGGGGCTGCCACACTTGGCGCCCCTGCCCGTGCCAACCTGCACACACACGCCACACACACCAGGCGCACTGAGCACGCCAATCCGGCGCCCTTGCCTGCGCCACACACCAACACACACACACACACAGTGCACACAGGCGTGCAGGGCGTGCCAATTTGGCGCCCCTACCTGCGCTACACCCCCACGCAGCAACACCAGGCGCACTTAGGCGCACAAAACCAACCATTTTGGCGCCCCCTGTTCACAGCTTAACCCGATAGCAACACCCCACCCAACATCATCAAAACACCTTCATTCAAGCAATTTACCAAACACCTAAGAATCACCATAATTTCTCCTATTGATTTTCATTAAATCCATGCAAGAACACCTTAACACCAACTAGAATAGAATTAACAATTCAATTTTCACATAATAGTCAACCCAATCAACATATTCATTCAAGTAATCAACCCAATCAATCAAGCACACCATAAATTAATTTAAACAATCTCCCCTAACACCTAACTCCTATGGATACTAGTTCTATGAGCTATTAACCATGAAAGAGAGCCCCCTTACCTTTGTTAATTGAAGAAAACACCCAAGCTTCTAGCAATTCCTCCAAGACCAACGATCCAAGCCTCCTCCATTACTCAAACACCTCCTGATATTCAATCGTAATTGTTCCTTTGTCACGCCTACAAGGGCGGGTCACGAGCTCTTAGGCGTGATCTCGAATCCAAAGAACATAATGTTTGACTCGAGCGCCGAAAAGTACACGATCGAATTTGAAGTTTTAAACCAAAGGGACCGGAGGACTAGATGTGAGCGGAATGCGAAGGATTTGGTCGTATGACTTTTTGGTCAAATCTGTGGTTGAAAGCGTAGCTATACAAGAGTGTTTTTACTTGCATTGCATGCAGTGAGAGGCTCGTGAAATTGAAGGGAGAGAACTTGGCGAATGGGTACTACACATGGGAGCATATACAAATCGAAGGAGAATGAGGAAGGCTCTGGCGGTGATTTAGTTTGGTTCACGAAGGGGAGGTGAGGTTTCGGTGGTCAGAATCGCGACTTAAAGGTGGCTGGGCGTGGTGGCTATGGAGTTTCGCGAAAATGGGTGACGATGGAAGTATGAGAAGTCGATCAAAATAGGTGAAACAAACACCGGATATGAACTCAGCGCTTGTTTCGAGTTGGTCAGTGGATTTTGGGACCTCGCCGTGGTCTATGAACGAAGAACGAAGTGGAGGAAGTAGAGGTTAGGGTTTAGCTGATTCAGCCGCATGAGGAAGAAGAAGGAGTCTGTAGTGGGTCGGGTCGTGGGCCTCGTGAAGCGGGTTGCGTGTTTCTGGGCTGGGTCTGCGCATCAGTTTAGTGAGAAGGGGGTGCAAACATGAAAAAGGGGGTCTATGCGAGTAAAAATGCTCAAAATCCTATTTAAATCATTTTCAAAGTCCAATTTAACTACAACTATTATTTTAACACCTCAATAGACCAAAATAATGTTCTAAAGAAATAATATCTCAAACACTAGTATTTTATAAAAATAAAATGAATATATATTAATAATCATATATTACCAATAGCATATAAAAATACATTTTAATGGGGTTTTAATAACTTAAATACCCAATAAATTGAAATAATATAATCTTACCAAACCAAAATAATTTATTACTCCATCACATAATAAAAGGACCACAAGGAACAAAAATCGGGGTGTTACACGCCCCATACCCACTTGGGTACCCGCGTAGCGGGTCTTTCACGGGTATTGTTTCCTCGCAGGTACTCACAGATACCCACAGATACTTTTAATATTAATTAAAATATATATTTTTTTTTAAATAAAATTTGAAATACCAAACAAAATTAATCTTTTGAGCACTATTTTTCTCTTCATTCATATAAAAAAAATTAGTCATTTCATTATACATTTATTTTATCATTTATTTGTTAACTTATAGTAGTTAATGAAAGAAGATTAATATCACTAAAATTAATAATAATAGCAAATTTCTCAAATAAGTATACTTTATTACGGGTACGGGTACCTCAATATCCGGCCCCGCCCCGTTTATTAATGGGTAGTCTAAGTATCCAATTATTTTACCTGCGGGTACCCGTTAAGCTACCCGCCCCATACCCATCACGGGTAATGCCCGCGGGTACCCACGGATGCGGGTATTTTTGCCATCCCTACTTTTGAATGGTGCAACCCTGATTGGAAATATTGTGTAATGTTATACCCCAATTTTGTCCGTCTTCTTTTTCTTGCTTTAGTCGTCTATTTTTATTAGGGGCGTGTTTCGGAGTCGCATGATTACGAGAATTATTAGTGAAGAATCTCGGTTACCAACCCAAACCAATTCCAGTCACTCCGTTCAGCTAAATCGAAACGCCATTGTTTAAGTTAGGCACGCACGCGAATGATCGATCTTTTAAATGCGTTCTTCAATTTAATATCCGTATTCGAGTTTGGTCGATGCGTGAAGCAGTCTACCTAAAAGCATTTTTCTCAAAATTTGGTTTAAATTCAGACTTAATAATGCGATTCAGAGTTAATTTTGTGGTTTCTTAGTTAACGCGCCCATTTCTCTTATTTTTGGTCTAGTCTTAGCGTATTTGTCGAGTCCGGCCCGTTCTCGTCTTTGTATTTGGCCGGACTCCTTTTTCTTATTATTTTTTATTCTTATTTTGTTTATTTAATTTATTTAAGCATATATGCAATCCAAAAATTCTATTTAGTTCAATTTACAGTTTAAAAGTGTTTAAGAGTCCAAAAAATATCAAAAATAATTCTACTTAGTTTAATTTACAAATTAGAAGCACTTAAGAGTTAAATAAGTCCAAAAATATAAAAATAAATAATACTAAAAATGCAAAAAATAACAAATCCGAAAATACAAAAATGAATAGCAAATTAGGGTTTCAAGCAAACATTCCAAGTCACTACAAATGTGCTATTGGGCCTGGGTTCCAACCTGAAATAGGGTCAAAGTCTGGTTAAAAATAATAAATGCCTTAACCTAGTATTATACTATAAATAAGCAGTCTAATAGCAGTAAAAACACACAGAAAAGACACAGGAAAAGCTGCGAAAATCATTAGCAAAAATAAGGATTAGAGTTTCACATTGAAACCCTAATCCACTAAACACCGTTTTTGAGTTTCTGAGTTTCAAGAGAGGAACAACGACCAAGCGAGCAAGTAATGAGCAAATAATTTAACGATCCGCCAAAAAATTCTCGCGACAACCAGTCGAGTATTCAAACATCTACTTATTCCAAATGTGAAAATGATAGATTTATCGTTTAATTAGCATAAATCAGAACCAAAATATAAGATTAAATGTATTAACAAAAAAGGGGATCAGTATATGCCCTCCAGTATTGCTGAATATTTATCCTAATAAAAATAAGAGTAGGAATTGAGCCTGATACCATGACTGGTTCCTTCCAAGGGTATTCCGCTAATAACAGTTTGAGCTTCTCTATTATGCAGTTTGCAGATGATACTATGTTGATGGGGAAGGCAACAAGGGAAAATCTATGGAGCATCAAGACTATATTGAGGAGCTTTGGACTTGTTTCCGGGTTGAAGGTCAACTTCCATAAGAGTAAGCTTATTGGTATTAATGTTGTGGAGAGGTTCTAAGCATCGACGTCAACTTTTCTTCATTGTAGAACGGAATCCATCCCATTAAATTTTTGGGGATTCCAGTTGGTGTTAATCCGAGGAGGGTAGCCACATGGAAACCCGTGATTCATACGTTACGCAAAAGACTTGCTTCGTGGAAGGGGCGTTTTCTTTTCATAGGAGGGTGTCTTTTCATAGGAGGGCGAGTTACTCTCACAAATTCGGTTTTGAACAGTATTCCTCTTTATTATTTCTCTTTTTATAGAGCTCCAAAGGTGGTAATTAATGCTATGGTGAATATTCAAAAGAACTTTCTTTGGGGTATTGATGAAGGGGATAGAGGTATGTATTAGATAGCCTGGGACAAGATCCATCATCTAAAGAAGGAGGGAGGGCTTGGAATTAAAAATCTAGAATTATTCAAGACGGCTCTTTTATCCAAGTGGAAGTGGCAGATGCTAATGGATGAAAATGCTAATTGAAAGGGTTTACTCCGACACAAGTATGGTGATTTCTCGTCGGTTTTTATATGGGTCTGTGGAAGCTATAAATAAGGAAGTTAGAGACTCTATTTGGTGGCATGATTTGATTATCTTGGACTGAGTTCATTCTCCAACTGGTTGGTTTGGCTCTTGTATGAGGAGAATGATAGGAAATGGTCTCTGGCTTATTCACTTTTAGAAGGATCGTTGGATAGGACAATATATATATATATATATATATATATATATATATATATATATATATATATATATATATATATATTTTTCCTAACATTTATGTAGGTTGTGCCCAACAATCAGTTACGATTCTGGATGTAGGAACGTGGACTGGTGATAGTTGGCATTTGATGGAGACATGGTTGTCTATTCAGAATGCGATTTGTGTAGAGGAAGCACAAGAGTTGAACACAATTCTTCAAGACGTGCTTCCAGCTAAGGGTGGTCGTGACTCTTGGGTGTGGACATATTACGCTTCAAAGATTTTTTCAAGTAGCTCATGCTAATAGATTCTTGGCCGCCTCTGTCATTGATGCAGATGTTGTGAGTGAGGTATACGGTGTCCTAGAGAATTTGTGGAAAACTATCACTCCGTCTGAGGTTACCATCTTTGGTTGGCGCTTGATCCGTGAATCGTTGCCTACAAGGGATCTTCTCTTTCGCCGACACGTTATTCAGTCTGAGGCGGAGGCTTTGTGTCCTTTTTTCTTGCAACATCATGAAGATACTCAACACTTGTTTTTGAAGTGTATAGCTTTGCTCATGACACTTGGTCTCACATTAGTGGTTTGTTGGGGGTGCCACAGTTGGACCTCAATACAGAAACAAATCTTAATTATATTCAATTGCGAGTTTTACACGTCACCTTTACACGTCATATTTTTCATAATGCCACGCAATCAAGGAGAAAAATACGTGGCATCCACCTATTAGTATCATTCAATCTAACCGTTAATAAATAAGGCATCTGCTAAAATCAATCATCCAACGGTCCAGCTAATGATTGTGCTTGTTGTGGTCCAATGGTTCAGCTGCTAAAATTTCGGTTTAGCCTTAATAAATGAACCGATCCAATGTTAATCTGTAAGAGCCCAATCTAACCGTTAATATTTCACGGATCCAACGGTTCAAATGTTAATTTTAGACCGAATTGGTAGGTGTAGTTAATTGAATAACATGCGCTTAATTTATGGATAAGTTAGGAAGAAACTTCTTCTGCACACTTTGCACTAGGTAGTTCACAGCGATGAACTAACGGCTGCAGACGAGTCAAACGATAAATTAATAAAACAACAGCCTGTGCTCATTAAGATCTGCATATTATTTTTAGAATCAACTGATAGCAATAATCACTGTGCATTAAAGATTCTTTATTGTATTTTATTGTGGGTCGACCCACATCTATTATTATATATACAAACCAAAATGAACCAAAGGGCCAATATTTTGAGTTGTCATTCATTGAGACCATCCACATCAGATTCGTAAAAATTCGGATTACATGGCATTACTTTTGTTGAGTTGTCATCTTACATGGCTGCATACGTGGTTCTAAATTAGACTGCAATTATGACCAAAATAAATGTAAATAATTGTAGATGACAATCTATTAATTAGCTGCTAGAAATCATAACCCACACTTTAAAGAATGGAAGGTTTTCAAATTTCGACTTTAAATAGCAACCAAATCACTAAATGTTGATTACCACTACCTCTGTATAATTTGATTATACCACTATCTTACAAAGGAAGCTGTCTAAAATATGAAGAAAAAAATAACAGCAATAGAAATACCACAACCAATCATTAATTCGCTACCTGTCCAGACAAAAGAAAATACGTTATATGTTAAACAATTGATAATTAATTTTAATACAAATTTAACATTAAATTAAATCAATCACATTTTTGTAAATTATCACAGGAAAACCATTTCCATTATTTTCATCTTCTTTTACAATTCACGTTTTTAGACTACAGCTATAACAAAAAATAAAAAATTAAATTGACTAAATAACAAAATGACATTATTGGAATTCAAATGACCACTGTTAAATATCAAAATTAAAAACCACATTATTAGAAATGACAACATTTCAAATTTTAAAATTAAAATTAGATTAGAATATAATACAGATGATGAGCCATAAAAATCTGATTTCCCTCATTAAATGGCATAATGCAAAAATTATGACCCACACAACCAGGAATAGCAACATTTGAATTTACAAGCAACACTAATTGTGCGATTTTTATGACCTGGATCCTTTCAATTTCAAATTCAAATTTCAAAACGAATCATGCACCAATTGCCATATACAAATACTACCACAATAGCCATCTTCCGGTGTTACTTATGGTATTGCTATGTGACACAACACATAACAATGCAATTAGCAACTGTGACACAACAAAGCAAAAAGGCAAATATTCAAGAAGTGAGTGAGATTTGCTGACACACATATTCTAATGTAAATCACTTGAATGATTTCAATTGCCGTACCTGTGATACAAAGTTGATCGCAATTGTATGCAAACTCTCTTGATAATTGTTTACTAAATCATTAATCAAGCTAATATCCATCCATGTTATTACTAAATCAAAGACACACACTGCGAAACATTTTCAGAGTTCTTAAACAAAACCTAATTAGTGTGCAACAGAGGTGAAAGTGGCTGACAATTGACTACAACTTTAAGTCAAAAAAAGAAAGCCCAAAATCTTGATGAATGTATTTAGCGACACCGTCATTTGCAAATCGAAATAGTAAAGAACGAAACCGAGTTACAAAGGTAGAAAACCTAGAATTCAACGTCAAATGGGTTGTGGTACATGATATGATCATTGAAGCATCGATCTTTCAAGCACAAAGTCGCCGCTCATGTGTACATTCCCGAGAAAACAAAATTCAGAGAAGTCTGATGTGGGAGAAAGACGTGTTTTACTAATGTGCTGAGGTTCAAATAAGGAATATCTTAATTTTCTTTTTCAAAAAAATTACATTATGGATAAAGAAAATTATTATAATAAGTAGTCAATTATTTTTTTGAAGGAAAGTAGTCAATTATTAAAGTACAAGATAAAATTCGAATCTGCTTGAAAAATATAATTAGTAGGTGGAAAATGTATTTATTATAATCAGTTGTCAATTATTAAATTATGGCAAAATATTTATTATAATGATAATGATCAGATGGAAAATAATAAATAAATAAAAAGCATACTAAAGTTAACACCTAAATCTATCTTACAATACCTGACGGTAAATATTGATATACTAATTAAAAAAATTAAATACTAATATTTAGTATTTGTTTTTTTGCTTAAATACAAATTGTGTCAATCACCTACTTCCCAGTTTTTTTATTAATTAATAAATAACTTATTTTTCATTGTCAAAAAATAAATAAATAACTAATTTAAAAAAAAATCACTCACTTTCTAATTAAGGGGTTCTTTGGCTTTTTGCCCATTGTGGTCCTACTGATTCGAATGATTAGTCTTTGCAATTACGCGCAAATGATACACGGTTTATCTGAGAAAAAAAAATTAGTTTTGTCTACAGTACTACTACTAACAAGTCCACTAGAAACCTAAAAATTTGTAATTATACATACTCAACTTTCTTTTTATAAGCATTTTAGATAATCAGTTATTCATACAAAGTAAATGTGAAGTATTTATATATTACAATAAATCAAATTATATATTATTGAATTAAATCATAGTTTGCTTATATTATTTATCCTAACGCATGTATTATAATCTAATATAATTATTTAACATTTTTCTCCTACGTAACTTAATTTAATCTAAAGTTAAATTTGTAAATTAAAAAATAAAGAACTGAAATAATATTTTAAAACATAACTAATTAACTTCCTATCCACTATAATTTTTAATTTTAATATAATAAGAAAAATGTTACCCGTGCATCGCACACGGGTTTCATACTAGTAAAGAAACATTTAACAATGGTTTCCTGCTGAAACCATCACTTTCAGCAGCAGGTAATTTTTTTGCAAACACTACACCAAGGTCTTCTTTGAGTTCTTAAAATTTTACTATAATCTTTCTGCGGGTATTTATACAACATAGATATCCTTTTTTTAATTTTAAGATTTTTATAATGCTTCAGTATTTATCTAAAAATAGCAAATTATTAAATTATTCAAAATTCATAGACATATTATATCACATAATTCCTATATAGATGCATCACATGAAACGATTGAAGGCGACAACCAAAAATTTAATACCGGCCCGAGCAACCAATCCAATATATACGTTCATTGAAAATATATACCCGTGCTGGCACGGGTGCTCATACTAGTACATTTCATATGTCAATTTTGGGTGAAGTCGGTGTAAAGAATTTGTGGACTAAACTCTTCATTTTTGGGCTCTCACCTTGCATTGAGCCTATTATCGGAGCTTGGAAGAATGGTGATATGTTCTTCAAAAACAAAGACGGTGAATTAGTCTACTTTGATTTAAATACCCATATGATTGTGGAGCTTGGTATTATAATAAAAAAAAAATAGATTTAGCAGTAAGATAGTAATTTATAAAGAAAGCTATCTTCCAATTGGAGCAATAAGTGATTAATTTTTATTCAACTTCACGCTAGTTTGTTATTGTAGCAATTTCATCTTTGGTTTGAAATTGGTTCTCGAGCCAAAATCAGGTTGTCATAAGTTTCTTGGAAACTATAATTGAATGATCTCCATGTGATTATATGTTGGATTTTTAGAAAGGAGTTTCTTTGCTTTTATTAAAAACTAATGCATTCTATAACTTTTTGCTTTCTCTTTTAATCTACATTTCAAACTTATTTTGTTTTATATTCTACCAGCAAATAATTAGATAGATACTTGAATACCAGAGGGATTGAAAATGATTCATAACCAAGTGATAGATAATAAGGATGTTTTTGCTCTTTGATTCTGAATTCCCCTGTTTTGACTTTTCTGTCTCTGTTTTAGCTTCCGATTTTCAATCCCCTCTTTTTGTGTTTGAAAATTTAGTGAATTAGCACCCTGATTATGAAAATATGTTATAATTTAATATTTTAAAACTCTTTCACGATTTCTCAAAGTACATAGGGTCAAAAGAAACACAACATTTTGTTCAGTATTAACAATTATTTAAACAACGGAAAAAAAATCCACATAAGAAATTTATAATAATTTATTTTCGTAAAAAAATAATTTTTAAAATGACATACAATTGACAAGTAGTGGAGACCTCGACCCGTACATTTTTTATTTTGTTTTTTGTATTGGAACATATATATATATATACTAGTATAATTTACCCGTGCCAGCACGGGTCGAAATTCATTTTGTTTAGACACAGTAAGGTAATTACTTCAACTATTTTAAATATTTATATAATAGTAGGAAATTAAATTTAGATTTATATATATATATATATATATATATATAAAATAAAATTATATATTACAATTTCAATTGGGATGTGGGTTTTGTCCAGAAAATGATTTTGTTTCTTGTCTTATAATGTTACGTAATAATTAAATGAAGAAAAATTAATATAAAAGTATTCAAACAAAGTACTCAAACGAAAATTGAAACCGATGAAAATATGATTATCATCTAATGTATTACGAATGAGTATATAGAAAAGCACATTACTATTACTAATGGTGAAAGGAACATTTATTTTGTAATATATCATTCATAATTTGTTTTCTAAGCGTGTGAACTGTGGGAATTCGATTTTATTGTTATAAGCAATACGGGTATACATCTCATTTTGCCATAAAATTTTAAATTATTTTTGGCACCTTTAAAAATGCAGTTGTATTTTTCGTGTGTTATATGACACGTCGATTTCTTTGTACACCGGCTTTTATCAATTCATTATTATGATATATATATAATATATATGTTTATACATTTATTTATTTTTTTATATATAGTGAATATTTTATATACTATTTGACTATTTAAATGTTAATTTTGATTTAATATATGTACATATATTGCGAAAGAACCCTTATGGTATTTTGTATATTCCTATAAAGAAACTATAAACGGGAAATATCAAACTAACACTTCAGGGGATTATTAGAATATGAAAAATCTAGTCTTATTAAGTAGATGCAATGTTTATATAAAAATCTTTAAGATTATATAAAGATTAATATCTAAAACTCTAAATAGTAATACATAACCAAGGTCCTAGGATCGAATCCAGACTTGGATGAGATGGTAAGGGTCTCTTCCAGCTTAACCAAGGTCCTGGGATCGAATCCAGCCTTGGGCATGCAGCGGTGTTAAATCTCTTGAGGGAGAGCTTTGCCGCCAATTGTGGTCCTACCCGGCTCGAGGGATTAGTCTCTGCAATTGCGCGCAGAGGATACCCGGTTTATACCAAAAAAAGACACAGTAAGATAATTACTTCAACTATTTTAAATATTTGTATAATAGTAGGAAATTAAATTTAGATTTATATATATATATATATATTATAATTTTGAGATCCCGTGAAATCAAATAATACTTTAGTAGTGACAACCCATAAATAAAAATACTTTAAAAACTACATAAGTACTAATCAAATAATACTTTAGTAGTGACAACTTATGATGTATATAATTTCAGTGGGTATTTTCATATTGAGATGTTATTACAACAGAATTACTTATAAATATTATCTTTGTCTAAAATAGTATTAGTAAATAGTAACTTACAAATATATAGCAAATATACCTTTGCATAAGGACATGTAGCTTGCTTTTGACTAAGTTGATTGACGTTGACAACCGTAGGATCAATGTTCTCTGTCATCTTGTTTATTCTCTCTACTTGTTTTCTAAGTGCAGCGTAGTGAATAGAAGAATATTAAGCACAAACGTTATAAACTACAAATATACTGATCGATCAAAGTTGTATATTGATTCTAATTGTATGTGCATTGTACACCCAAGTATTTCTTAACAATAGAAATACTAAAAATGCACCATTAGCATACATCAGAGTAAACATGCCCTAGTTTCAGATATTGAATAATACAAAAACTCTCGAATTCCAATCAAAGAGTTGCTCACACTTAGAGTACTTTAGAATACACTAACATAAGTACTTAAGTGTCCCTTAAGTATTACAACAAAATACTCAATATCCAACGGCACAGGTACAATAGATTAGTTTTACAACTTAACAATCAAGTCATAAACTAAGTTCCAAAATAAACAGAGGGAAACTAAATAACATAGTCTAAGCTACTATGTCTACAAATCTCCAAGCCACGACATCTAATCATGCCTGTTTGCTTTACGCTTCCCCTGCATATCTGAAAAACAACAACATTTGTAGGGTGAGATAACATATCTCGATTGAGTCTTACCGCGACCCTAACCTATCACTCGGTCCATTTATAAAACCTTAATTAATTTCTTGATTTAATCAATAAACCATGCACGTTACTAATTGCACAATACCGACTGCACATATGCTAATCCCGGTAAATAGTGCATTCATAACGTCAAAACAATTGTACCATACCGACTGCACATCTGCTAATCCCAAAAGTACATTAATTCTCTTTAGCATAACACCGATTGCACATCCGCTAATCCCGGTGAACCCTATCATCGAGCCTAGGTTTGGGGCTCATGACCTCCCCCTCCTAGTATGCTAAGCGGTGGGTCGTCACCTGGACTATACACATATATATATATATATATATATATATATATATATATATATATATATATATATATATATATATATATATATATATATATATATCATACCGCATTGGGCCGTCAACTATGTTCAATATACTTTACATATATATACAATCATTACTCATTCTATGATAGGTTATAATATCAATGAGTTCATGAAATCAATCCAATCAACATTTAAGTTATAAAACATGTGGTTCCCACACGCACTCTAGGTTTACGGTTTTTGAAATGTTTATAACTTCACACATTTTATTAAATGTGGTTCAATCACACACCAAGTCATGGTATATCGGACCTAAATACTTGGAAAATGGTTGAGGAAGGAATTAGGAGAGGTTTGGAATCGAACGGAACCACGTAAAGCGAGATTTGGCTTAAAGCGAGACTTTGTCAACCCGAGAAAAACACGGCACCGTGTTTTGAAACACGGCCGTGTTTTTCCCCGCACACAAAAATACCAATTTTGCTCGTTTTCGTTTCCGTTAACCCGTTCGCGTCAATCCATTATCCAATTCAATCCCCAACATATAAACAGTCATCACACATAATATTTCAGTCCAAACAATCCACATATCAATATATACACCAATATATATTTCAACGAATAAGTCGTAAAAGTATAATTTTTGAAATCGGTTTTCGACTCAGTAAAATTTTCAAAACCCAACGGGCGAAATGAAATGAACGACACGGTCAATCATTCAGAACACAAACCCCTAAGCGTGAGTAAAACTCACCTCTCGTGATGAAAATCACGAAATACGAAAATGTCGGAATGTGCTCATTGAGCTTACCGAAAAATCCCGGGAAAGGATTCTTGAAATGGTTCTTTAGGAAGCCGCCACCAAATTTTAGTTTAAGGGCAAATTCGGAAAATCCCTTTTAAATTTTAGGTAAGGCGTTGTTAGGGTTCGGGAGTCGTTATGTGTGGGGAAGGTATTAGCACCCCACGACATCCTATTGTCTAATTAATTTAGGATTTATTTAATTGTTACCCTTTTATTTGTAAAGAAAATGACTTATTTAGATTTTTGTTTTTTATGCTTGACGAGGGTTGAGTCTCGCTCCTACGTACCTCCAGATGCAATGGAGGAATCAAAGCCACGTAGTTCTTCCTGAAAAATGTTTGTGGGTTGGTGTTTTTTAATGTAGGGATCCTAGGATTCCTTGAAGCTGTCATGACTCATCGATTCCTAGGACGCCTGGCTAACCTGGATTGTACAACCGACTTAGCCCCCTACTTTTGAAAATAGTTTTAGGGTTCTTGAAAAAGTGGTGCAGTGTGAGGTGGGTTCGTTTTAGAATAGGCATTCTAGAACTCCCGAATCTGACCCATTAGTTCTAGAACAGCCCGACCAACCCGATCTGATGTTCGACTTAATCCCTATTTTTAGGAAAAGCGGTTTATTCGTATTTGTTAAGTTTGTAGGTTTCTTGGCTATGCGACTCATTGGCCCTAAAATAATGACTAGCCCGGTTGTACAACCGACTTAGCCGTTTTATTTTTAGAGAAATAATTTATTCGTTAGGTTTGTAGGGTTACTGAACTGTATAGCTCATTGGCCCTACAATAATGACTAACCCGGTTGTACAACCGACTTAGCCGTTTTATTTTTAGAGAAATAATTTATTCGTTATGAAAAAGGAGGAGAACAAGAAAAATAAGGAAAATAAAAAAATAATAATAAACCCAAAAGGGTGTAGTGAAGCGACAGGGTGGGGTATGCTCGTTGGGTTCAATCTGGGATGTTTACAAAATAATCTGATCCATGAGTAAATGAATAATTAAATACATAAGTTAAATAAAATAAAAAAAAAAAAGGGAAGATGGCAGAAAACGTGGGGGGTATAAATACCCATCCCACAATTATCATCATAACCCTAAATCCACCCCACTCTCCTTGCGCCGCTACTCTCTCCTGTAGAGAGAGAAATGGGACTTCCGGCGACTATTCCGCCGTGGGAGGAGGCGGAAATTTCGGAAGAGGGAGATCCGAGTTCAGTTACTTTTTCTTCGCATTTTTTCTTCATTCCTTGTTCTGTTTTTTGGTCTCCCTCTCTTCTCCTCCTAAATCGATTCTCACCTCCCTAATTTTTTTGGACCAAACCACACCTCTAACTCTGAACCGGCATGAACTTGGGCTAAATTAATCCTATTTCATTTTTTTAGTTTACGATGCGGATATATGGACCATTTTCTTTACGTATCAGATTTACTAAAACGAAAATACTATAATCTGGTTTCACCCTACACCTTTAATACATTTCCTTTTGTTCTGAACCCCATACTATAGATCACCGATCTGCAACAGCATGTTTCATGGCACTATAATTTCGTTTTGAGCAAACATTCGAAAGAGAACATGTACCGTTCAGATCTAACCTTTTTACACTAAAGAAAGCGAATCTGCGTTCGTTTTCTTTTTAGATCTTACATTCTTTTCTTTGGAAACATGCATATAGCACTAAACAAATATATAAAAGAACAAGAATGCAACCGATAGTACTTTGTATTTACATAGTTTTTACCATATAAAGATCTAAATAAGCATAAGCATGTCGGATCTATATCTATATACGTTCGTATTTCTGAATCTGTGGTATAAAAAAAAAACACCAACACGTTTTTACGAAATTAAGAAAGCGGGATCTGTAGCTATTTTTTTTGTTACTGCTCCTTTGGTCTACTTGATTCTGGTGTTGTCTGCGGCTCTACTCGATTTTCCCCTTCTCAGATCGAAAATCAGGTGTTTAAGGGATTAGGGTTTCAGTGTAAAACCCTAATCTTTTTTGGTCGTGATTCCTTCCTCGAAATTCGTGTCTTTGACTGTGGTCTAACCCTGTTTTTATACTAAAAATTCTAGGTTTAGCATTTAATTCTGTTCCTTGGGCTTTGAGTGACTTTGACCCTATTTGCTTTTTTTTGGATCTGTGGCCGAACCATCGGTTGGAGAAGCGGTGAAAAGTCCTACTTGCACCCCCCATATTTCTTGCATTTTTTTATATTATTTTGGATTCCATTTTTATGTATTTTTTAGTATTATGATTTTTTGTATTTTTGGACTCTTTGGACTATTAAGTGCTTTTAATTTGTAAATTAAACTAAATACCATTTTTGACATTTTGGACTTATTTGACTCTTAAACAACTCCTAAATTGTAAATTAAAATTAATAGAATTTTTGACACTATTTAGACATGTTGGACTCTTAAACATTGTAAATTAAACTAAATTGAGTTTTGACATTTTTAGACTTATTAAGTGCTTAAATAAATTAAATAAGCAAAGTGAGACTAAAATAGTAATAATAAAAAAACTAAATATAACGACGAAGCAATTTGGATTTGACAACCGCACTAAGACTAGACCAAAAATAGAAAAATGGGCGCGTTAAAAGAATTAACTCGGAATCACATCCTTAAGTGCGAATTCAAGCGGCTTTGAGAAAAATGAATTGGTCGACCTATTCACGTCACGACTAAGCTCGAATACGGTATTAAATCGAAAAACGCACGAAAAGATCGATCATTCGCGGGCGTGTTTAATTTAAAGCGGTATTTGAGTTAGTTTGAAGCAACGGCGGCCGAGGCGGCTTGAGTTGGTAAGCGAGAATCTCCCCAATAATTCTCGTAACAATGTGACTCAAAGCGCCCTAACTAAAATAAATGACTAAAACAAAAGGAATACGGACAAAATTGGGGTATAACAATTTGCCCTCTTTATTAATATTTTACTGGAAAGTGCTTAGCTCTAGAACTTTCGTAGTAGAAATAGGAATAAAGATAAGATAGACGCTAATTTTGTCCGTTTAAGGGGGAAGTGAAAGTTTGAGAGGAGCAAGGAAGGGTTAACACTCGGTATATTAACGGAATTTAAATGAAGGGTCATCAAGGACCTGAAGGAGCGCTAAGACTCTGAAGGACCACTCAGAGTCTGAAGGAGCGATAAGGCTCTGAAGGACCACTTAAGGTCTGGAAGGCTGCCTAGGCCTTAATTGAAGGACCGTCGTGGTCTGAAGGAGCGCAACTAGCTACGGTACTAATTAAAGCGATGCGGGGGCCTTTATACTCGGCGGCCATGATGGGTCAAGATCGATCCGAAGCGATATGTTGACCATGAAGGGCGACACCGTGTCTTAGGTGACACGGTAGTGCGAAGGACCACTCGAGTCTGCGAAGGTCGCGTCGGGCTCGACTCGACGTTGCGACCCGGGCCCTTAGGGCCGCGAAGGGCGTAGTGCTCGAAGGACCACTCGGGGTCTGAGGATCTCGGTGATCTGTTATATAGTGTGGGATTATGTTTGGATGCCCCTAGTGAGGGTGTGCGCTTGAGTGAAACCTTTAATGATGCGGTGCATGGCACATGAGTGTATTGTAAGGTGTTTGATGAATGGTATTTGGCGGGATGATGCATGAGATGTGGAATGATGCTTTTCTCGTCTTCTTCTTCTTTTTTTTTTTTTTTTTTTTTTTTTTTTTTTTTTTTTTTGGCGTCCCCTTTTTTTTTTTGGTTCTATCAACTCGCGGGATTTCTGGCGTGAGATACGAAATCATCGGTATATTCGTATCGCGAGATTGACATCTTTGGGGCGTGTTGTGATTCATTTGAAGTATTTGTGGGTGCATTTGTTCATTTTGTATTTGCTTTTATGAGAGATCATATCCTTTCGTGATTTTCAAGAATTTCGTAATGATCGCAATGCTTATGATTATGGCACATGTTTCGCAATTCGATTATCATTTACCAAAAAAACATCATTTCAAAATGAGGAGAATGAAAGAGAATGGAAAGTGTTTGATATTAATATTGGAAGCCAAGTATCGTAAGAAGGCACCTTGTAGAAAGATTACATCGAGAACCGAATTGAAAGAGCGAAAAAACTAGAATACTAAGCGATTTATTGGTGGCTAATATCCCTTGAAATAACTTTGCCGGATACCCATATTCAAGCCTTTGACCAACCGTCATTCAACTTTCGAAATGTTTATCGCCTCGATTACTTTGGTCCAACTTCTCGACCCTAATTTTTGCCTGGATTGCCCTTTTGGGTTTTCAATCCACCGGGTCGCTCTAACTTTTGCCTAGGCCGCCCTTTCGGGTTTTCGACCTAGCGAGCTTATTCTTGCTTGGCTCATTTTTCTCTTTTTTCATATAATTTCTTTAGGCATAGTATTTCTTGACTGCATCAGAGTTGACTGGGAGATGGAGGTCTTCGCCGTCCATATTTGTGAGAATTAGGGATCCTCCAGAGAATGACTTCTTCACCACATAAGGCCCTTCGTAGTTCGGGGTCCATTTCCCACGTGAATCCTTTTGGATAGGTAAGATCTTCTTGAGCACCAGGTCTCCCTCTTGAAATTGCCTAGGACGAACCTTTTTATCGTAGGCTCTCTTCATCCTTTGTTGATACAACTGCCCATGACACAACGCAACTAGCCTCTTCTCATCGATGAGGTTCAACTGGTCTAGGCGAGCCTGAACCCATTCTGCCTCTTCTAGTTCTGTCTCCATCAGTACCCGTAGTGAGGTATTTCAACCGATGGGTAATCTTTGCTTCCATCCCATACACTAGCGAGCGGTGTTGCCCCCTGTCGAAGTGCGGGTCGAGGTTCGGTACCCATGTAAAGCAAAAGGAGCATTTCATGCGGTCTTTGAAAGTCACTACCATCTTACGCACAATCTTCTTGATATTTTTATTTGCCGCTTCGACTGCCCCATTCATCTTTGGCCGGTACGGGGAGGAGTTATGGTGTTGTATCTTGAAGTCGTCGCACAATTCTTTCATCATTTTGTTGTTCAAGTTGGTCCCATTATCTCGTGATGATTCTATTTGGGAGACCGTAGCAGCAGACCAGATCTCTTTTATGAACTTGACAACCCACGGCCCTTGTCACACTTGTATAAGAAGCGGCTTCAACCCATTTGGTGAAATAATCGATAGCAACCGGTATGAAGCGGTGCGTTTGATGCTTTAGGCTCAATGGGGCCGATGACATCCATTCCCCACATTGAGAAGCGGCCGAGGAGCCGGCGGAACATTCGAGAGATCTTTGGTGGTACATGGATGTTGTCGGCGTAAACTTGACATTTGTGGCATTTCCTCACATAATCAAAACGATCTGTTTCCATTGTCGACCGATAATGCTTGACCCTCAAGATCTTCCTTGCCATAGTGTGCAAGTTAGAATGAGTTAGAAGGATCCTCATGGACATCTTTCATAATTCTTTACGCTTCTTCTTTTGCTACACATCCGAGGAGGACCATGTCATGATTCCTTTTGTAAAGCACTTCACCATTCAAAAAGAAACCCATTGATAACCTTCTTAGTGTTCTTTTATCATTTTAGAGGCACCGGGAGGATATTCTCTGTTTGTGATATATTGTTTGATGTCATAATACCAAGGCTTCTTGTCGGGTTCTTCTTCGATTGCGTGGCAATGATGTCTTTGGTAGCTCACGATTTTGTATCTTGAGGAATGTGAGACTTTTGTTATCCATGATATTGAACATCGGCGACAGAGTTGCTAAGGCATCACCAATTGATTTTCTTCCGAGGGAAATAGTGAAAGGAGATTTCCTCAAATTTCTCGGCCAATTCTAGGATGTGATCGCGATAAAGGATTAATTTGGAATCTCTTGTTTCCCAATCGCCTCTTAGTTGATGGATGACCAAAGTCGAGTCTCCGTATATATCGAGTCTTTTAACTTTCCACTCGAGGGCCGCTGAATGCCTAAAGTACATGCTTCATATTCAACGATATTGTTGGTGCAATAGAAACTCGATCATTTGTGAATGGTATGAAGCGATTATGCGGGGAAATTAACACAAAGACCTACCAGTGCCCCCACATATTTGAAGCACCATCAAATGACATGGTCCATCTTTTTCATCGTCGGAGACTTTCCTTCTTCCAACAGGCCATTATATCCTCATCCGGGAAATCACTGCGCATTGATTGGTAGTCTTCAATAGGCTGATGTGCCAAGTACTCGGCCAATGTACTACCTTTGATTGCTTTCTGAGTGACATACAAAAGGTCGTATTCGGACAGTAGCATTTGCCACCGAGCAATTCTCCCTGTGAGTGCGGGCTTTTCGAAGATGTACTTGATCGGGTCCATTTTAGACACCAACCAAGTCGTGTGGCTTAGCATGTACTGCCTTAGTCGACGTGCAGCCCAGGCTAAAGCGCAACACGTTTTCTCCAGCAATGAGTATCTGGTCTCGCACTCTGTGAACTTTTTGCTCAGATAGTAGATGGCGTATTCCTTCTTTCCGGACTCGTCCTGTTGCCCCAGCACACAACCCATCGAATTGTCTAGAACTGTTAAATACATGATGAGAGGTCTGCCTGGCACAGGTGGCATTAAGATTGGCGGGTTCTGGAGATACCTCTTGATTTTCTCAAAGGCTTCTTGGCGGTTGTCATTCCACTTTGCCTCTTGATTCTTGCACAATAGCTTGAAGATTGGCTCACAGGTGAATGTTAGCTGGGATATGAACCTGGAAATGTAATTCAATCTTCCGAGGAAACCACGAACCTCCTTCTCAGTTTTAGGTGTCGGCATTTCAAGAATTGCTCGTACTTTGGCGGATCTACCTCTATTCCTCTTTGGTCGACTATGAATCCTAACAACTTCACGATCTTACTCGAAAGTGCATTTGGTGGATTTAGTCCGAGCTTGAACTTCCTTAGGCGTTCAAAGAGTTTGTGCTTGATTAACGATATGCTCTTCATCGATTTTGGATTTTGCGATCATATCATCCACATAAACTTCTATTTCTTTATGCATCATATCGTGGAATAGTGCTACCATTGCTCTCGGTATGTGGCGCGGCGTTCTTCAACCCAAATGGCATGACTTTGTAAATGAAGGTTCCCCATAGAGTGATGAAAGTGGTTTCTCCATATCTTGAGGGCCATCTTGATCCGATTATATCCAGGAGTATCCATCCATAAAGGAGAAGAGAGAGTGTTGTCTTTGTGCTATCTACCGAGTACATCAATGTGAGGCGGAGGAAGTCATCTTTAGAAGTGGCTCTGTTCAAATCCGGTAGTCGACACACATTCGGACCTTCCCATCCTTTTAGGGGTGGGACAATATTGGCCACCCATTGAGGATATTTGGACCTTTGCTAGAAATCCGGCATCGAATTGCTTCTTAACCTCATCCCACGATTTTCAATGACATTTCCGGCTTCATCCTTCTCGGTTCGTTTCACCGGTGGGCATTCGGGCTTCACCGCGAGTTTATGCTCGACTATGTTGGTGTCTAGTCCGGGCATGTCTTTGTATGTCCATGCAAAAATATCGGCATAGTCAAATAGGAGCTTAACCGATTTCTCACGCCAAGATCGGCATCGTCGTTCGATCTTAATCTCCTTTTCGTCCTCATCGTACCCAAGTTGATTGTTTCAATTGATTCCTCGTGGGGTGAATCACTTTGTCCTCTTGTTCCATCATTCTCATTAACTCGGAGGTTTCCCGAGTCATTTTCAACATCTTCTTGGTTTGATTAATGGGATGATCAAAGTTATGATATGGATTACCGACATTGTTATTTTCAAAGACAAAATTTTTAGATCTGCATTAGCGAAAATCGATTGGAATGAAAGCAGTGGAAGAAGGAGCTAAAGCGAATAAATAAGAAAGCGAAGAAAATTATTGAAGAATTCAAAGCGTTATTTTATTGATACTTGATCTTTGAATAAAACATGCGTGCCCTTATTGAGTTATCCTAAGGCCTTGGGCGAGCGGAGGATTTGCATTCTACGAAAAATTACTTTGAATTGAAAACTACGGGAAAATCGACAATCTCCCGGTTCTTGACCTTTCATCTGCGGGCACTTGGCGTACAAGGTTAGCGACAGATCCTCCGCACTTGGATCATCTTCAAGCTGCGCAAAGAATCTGGTTAGGATTTAGAATTCCTGCGCTTCGAAAGCTTTGGTTGATATCACAAATGAGCAACTTCTTCACCCTTGGCTCTCTGCCTTCGAGCCTTGCCATCCTCTTCTCTTTCTTTTCTTTGTAGACCCTATCTTTATCCTTGCGACCAGGCCAGTATCCTATTCCATATCCGTTCTTGTTGTCAGATAATTGGATCAGCGTCTGAATCCCTTGCTCAGTCTTCCCTAGGCCGCTTCCAGCCTTGAACCCATTGGTCAGCATGACCTTGGCAACCATCATGGCGGCCTTGGACAATCTTGGTTTAGGCATCGGGGTTCCTTCTCCAACAAAGGTGGTGTTGGCGATTTCCAGGGCTTGGAAAGCGGTTTCAAATGACTCCTCAGCTGCCTCGATGTAGCGGGTGGAGGATGACTTATTGATCAGCAGCTCCTCTTCGCCAAAAACCACTACTAACTTGCCATTCACAACAAACTTGAGCTTCGATGTAACGATGAGAGCGGCTCCAAGGAGAATGGATCCATGGCCTCCCGAGAGGCGGTATAGGAGGAGGATGTCCATGACTTGGAAGACCACTATGAAGAGTTACGGACCTACACATGCAGTGCAACTCCATCTCTCCAATGACTTCTCTCTTTGACCCATCAAAGGCCCTAACTAGTGTAGAGCTAGGCTTCATATAGGAACAATCCACGCCTAGCCTTTCCATGGTGGACTTAGGCGGGACATTCGGGGAAGAAGCGGGTTGTCGATAAGCACTCGGGCGAGGACATACTCCCCACATTTCACGGAAATATGTAAGGCCACTGTTGTGCCCTCTTCCTTCTCATCGGGATCTCGTGCGTGCAGTGAAAGTGAGGTAGTTGCTTGCAGCGATATTCCCCACTATCCCGTCTAGGCGGCAAACAAGTGATGTCTTGAGCGGCGTGTGCTTCGTTGAGTACTTTCATTAGTGCAAAGACGGTGAGCTTGAGTGTGAGTAGCGAGGATAGCAAAGATATCTTGGCGGGAGTGTGGTTCGGTTGGTCCACCACTTGGTACTCGCTCTGCCTCATGAGTTTCAAGAATTCGGCTTCTTTGCTCGAGACAACACCTTCTTGCTTGTGCTTCCTTGATGGCAGGCTCTCTTTGCTTTTGCGCTTTGCGGACTCTTTCTTCTTCTTCCCTTGACTTTTCCCCTACCGAGCTCTTGAGAGTATAGATGCGCCCACGCCGGGTCATACCACTAGTCCACGAGATATTAGTGACATCGGGGTTGCTTGGTAGCCCTTTCACTTGAACTTGAGCGTCGTAATTCTGGGGACCGCCTTGGTACTTTTGAAAGGAAAGGAGCGGCACTTGAATAGTGATGGGCCTTGGCATGAAACGAGTGCCAATTTTGTGTCGATTTTGTAGCGGATCTCTAGTGGGCTGCCGGACATTGCTTATTTGGAGAGTATACACACCTTCTCCTTCTTGGAACCCATCCGCACTATATTACGGTCTAGTAGGTCTTGAAGAACTGTTTGAATGATTCACAAGATCCGATCTGGTGAGGTCGGTGCACATATTTTTGTCGGTGCATCCTTTCATGATGACTCCGAAATGACACAATTGAGCATGTATGGTATCCAAAGGTGTCCTGATGTCTCCCACCTTTTTGATCAAGAATTCTCCTTCAACACATTGTGGATGGATTTGCATGCCCACGGTAGAGGATTTGTGGCCACATTCGGACCGTCTTCTTTGAAGTTCAACATCTTGGAGTCGATTAGCTCTTGTACTACATATTTAAACGCCTTGCAGTTTTCAGTTGAATGACCTATTGCCCCAGCGTGGAATCCACAGGCAGCGTTAGAATCATAACCTCTTGGGAAAGGAGGCTGGAGTGGTCTCATTGGTCGGGGAGTGATTAGGTTATTGTTAATGAGGTGATTGAAGAAGTGCTGTGTGAGACATGGGTATGGGGTCAAAGTTGATGTGTTTTCTTTCTGGGTAATTTTGGGTTCTGTAATTTTGGTAGGGAGGTGGAGCTTGTTGTGTTTGGGCAGGAAGTTGAAAGGTTGGTGAAGGGGTATTATAGGGGGCTTTTGTGATGGCATTTGTTTCTCCTTCTTTCTTTTTGGGATATCCGGAGAAAGGCTTTTTCTGGTTGTAGGTTCCTGTGGAGCTATGGGCAATCTTTCCATTTTTCATTGCACTTTCTATCCTCTCCCTATGGTAACCATGTCCGAGAAGTTTGAAGATACTCCTCCGATCGACTTGTCAAAGTAGGGTGATGGAAGAGTCTCCATGAACATGGCAACCATTTCTTTCTCTAACGAGGGGTGGTGCTACACGTGCGGCTAAACCTCTCGGTATTGGGCATATTCCTTGAACGACTCATTGTCTCTTTTGGTCATGTTCTGAAGTTGCGTCCGATCCGGAGCCATATCAATGTTATACTTATACTGCTTTAAAAAAGCGTCAGCTAGGTCCTTCCAGCACCGAATGTGAGTGCGCTCGGTTGCATATACGACTTGATCTTTGCTCGCTAAAACCGTCACGGAAGTAGTGGATCAGGAGTTTGTCATTGCGTGCAAACTGAGCCATCTTTCTGCAGTACATGATCAGGTGACTACGAGGACAGGTTGCCCCTCGATATTTGTCGAAGTCCGGCACTTTGAATTTATGAGGGATGATCACATTAGGAACGAGGCATAAGTCATATGCATCCCCTACTCCCACATTGGATCCTTCAACAGCTCTTAGACGCTCTTCTAGTATTTGCAGCTTATCTTTTGCTTGAGGATCTTCAGTTTGGTAGCCATGAGGAAGGCCACCTGCATTGTGGTAGGGATGAGGAACTGGAACCACGACAGGGCGAGCATGATTCTTGAAATCAGGTTCGGGGATTTGAGAAAATCCATGGGCGGCGCCAGAGGCCTTGTGTTGAGCTTGTTCTGTCTCATCAGTCACATTGTTTCCTGCTATTTCATCTTGATACTGTGCAGCAAGCTCAGAAGTATCTCCTCCATGGACAGCATCTGCTGTTGGAGGCGTGTAACCCTGTGGTAAACCCCATTGAGGCCATTGCACACCCTGAGCATTGGGGTTAGGAGGACGGGATACGTTTGTGGCACAGTTCCGATGTTTCAGTGAAACCCCTTCTTCGTCGTTCTTCTTGGCGAAGCTCCATCATTTGGCCATCTGGTCTTTCGGGCCCGACATTTTGGTCATCTGCTCCTTCGAACTTCTCAATCTCATCCTTTAGTGCTGGTTGTCTTGAATTTCACCATCTGTCTCGCTTGAAGCGGGTCCAATAACGATGTTGATGAACGGTTTGCCTTTTTTTCGCTTTTTTTTTCAAAATGTATGACGTGAGTATGAGTATGCATGAATTGTGAATGTATGATGGAATGCATCGCGTCGGAGAATTGTAAGCCATTGTTTCGACAAATAAAACGCAAACTTAGATCAAAAATCAAAGGAGTTCATTCATTAATAAAATGTGAAAACATAATGTTTGATAATCAGACAACTACATTCAAGCTCTTTTCCTTTTCTTTTCATCGGGCACACGCGCCTTAATTTGGAGCACTTCAATAAGACTCCTACAGAACTTAACAAATTTAACAACTTTAGTGGGAGTGTTTTCTCTAGTCATAATGAGTTCAATTTGCTTTGGACGCTCTGGAACTTCTCTGATAGCTTCATTACCCAGTCCGGCCAAGCATGAGAACCTTTCTTTCCAGTATGTGCAATGATTGTCCAACTTCAGGTATTCAGACTTAAGGTGAGCAAGGGCATCTTCAGTCTGTTTGCAAAGCAACTCACAGTATTCGGCGAAACTCTTTGCCTCGGTGGTATCTCTGAACTGTTGTTGTAGGGAGCTGTGACATTCTTCAAGCCTTCCTAGCACCACTCCTTTAGCCTTCCTTTCAACCCCAAGTTTACTCTCGTACTCGCAACTAACTCCTCCAAGTGAGCTTTCATTCTTTCTAGTTGACCTCGCAAGTCTTTCTCATTTTGCTCTGGATCTATTCAGATTGTGTTTCAAATGCATGAGCTTTGTCAATAGCTCTATCTCTATCTTGGTTACGTGCCTTGAGTTCATCATTAGCGCCTTTGAGACATTTTTGCACATCGAAGAGTTTTTTATTGCCCGCGCTCAACTCCTTGACATAGTCAGCGATGCGCTTATCTTTGAGAGCATTCTCTTGCCGCATGTTCCTCTTTTCTTGAAGAGCTCTTTCTAGCTGAGCTTGTAATTGACTTTCTCTTGTTCGAGATTTTGCCAAGGCATTCTTGAGTTTCTCAACTTCTTCATTAAGGATAGGAGTAGGTTCGGGAACTTCGGCTCGGTGGAAGTGCGGAGACGGAAGGGTAGTTTGACCTCTTGGACTCTGAGTTGAACCCACTGAAGGTAACTTTCCCCTACATTAGTTCCCTTGCGACCTAATTCAAGGCGACCTTTCTTGAGTACTCTGTCCCATGCACGACTAATTCTTCTCAGCATACTAAGATCTTCAGAACCTCTTCTGTCGAGTACGAAGGCGGTCAAAGATTCTGTTGGGGCGGATGCGAGATCGGATAACCAAGTTGTCTTAAGGCAAGTGCGGGATTGTAATTGATGCAACCCTTAGTTCCTATGAGAGGGACATTTGGGAAACCCTCACATTGGTAAATAAACTCATTTGTGTCTCGAGCAAAGGAACACCATGTTATGTCGCTTCCCCTGAGGTTGGTGATGTATTGCTTCCAGTCAGATTTGCTTTTAGCTTCAATGTGATAGTTACTCTTGAAGATGTGAGAGGCGAACCAACGATACAGTACATGTAGGCAACATATGAGCACACACGCTTTCTTGTCATGGCGATCATGGAGAGCGTAATATATGTCGGCAAGGATAAGCGAGGTAGGATTACGTCCTCGAGTTTTGAAGGCTAGAAAGAGCGTCAATGGCGGTGGCGATCCAACGAAGTCGGGAACATAAGGGAACAAAACTATCCCATAGATGAGGAGAGCTAGGACATCACCGAAGGCAACCCAATCATTTTTACCAGCCAAAATAGAAGCTACTTCTTCCAAGTATTCTCTAGGTAGACCTTCCATTTTCTCTTTTACCACCACTTCTTTAGCTAAACTTGATGCATTGACTTTGAGGATACCGGCCAAACTTTTAACCCAAGAGTTGTTTTCAGCATATCGGTAGGGCTTATTGTTCTCGCAGGAATTGCAGAATCTGTTCGAACTCTTCCAAGGTTGGAGCCAACTGATAGTCTTGGAAAGTGAAGCACCGAAGTTGTAGATCATAGAATTGGGCTAGAGCAGTAAGGGCCTCTGCTTGCACATTGATTTTTAGGAGACTCAGAATATTCCCATATTTGTTGGAGAAGGAATCACGTCGTCCCGATGGCATCTTGTCGCTTAGGTCAAGCAAGCTTTTTAGGTCTGGTTGTCTGATTTTCAATTTCACAGTTTTCTTGATGCTTTGATCCATTTTTTTTTTTTTTGTCAAAAAGGCTTACAATTCCCTGACAGCAAATTAAAAACAATGCATGTGAGGAAAAAAATGCATGTAATGTGGTATATTTTTTGTATGCATGTGATATGTATTTTTCATATGATGTAAAAGAAAAAAGTGCATGTGTTTTGTGGAAAAAATAACCAATTTGATTTTTCTTGTTTTTTGATTTTTTTTGTTTTTGTTTGTAAAAAGACGACATGCACTGATGTTTGTTTTGAATGCAAGGGTGTTAAGCTCCTTTGTGAACCTAGGAGGTATCTTATTGAATGGGTCTAAGGCTTTCTTTACAGTGAACCTCACAAGGATGGTTCTAAAAGATCCTACACATGGTTCCTAGAGCCAAGGACCCCAATCAAGAACATCGACCAGACAATAGGCAAGCTATTAGAAGGGATAGCATCCTCAAAAGGAATCAAACTCTAGGTGAGATTTTCGTGACCACCCAACGAGGCGTGCGTCCATGCAGCCATCACTTCACGCAATCTCGTTTCTAACTTAGGTTTATGCTCAAGTCCGGGTATAGGACTTTTCTCACGTGTGTGGAGTGTAGAAGTGCAGTGTGTGTAGGAGCAAAATAAACCCAAAGCTGCAAAACAAAACAAGCATACGTACAAAATATCGTCGTCTACCCTAGGGTTTACACAAACAAATAACATAATTATTGCGAAAAGTAAATAAATAAATGGATAAATAAAAGGGTAGAATTGAATTTAATCCTAAATTAATTAAACTAGGTTTTGACTCTCTTAAAAATAAATAAGTCCCGATGGAGTCGCAAATTTGAGTGACCAGAAAAATCGGAAAGGATTCTTGAAATGGTTCTTTAGGAAGCCGCCACCAAATTTTAGTTTAAGGGCAAATTCGGAAAATCCCTTTTAAATTTTAGGTAAGGCGTTGTTAGGGTTAGGAGTCGTTATGTGTGTGGGAAGGTATTAGCACCCCACGACATCCTATTGTCTAATTAATTTAGGATTTATTTAATTGTTACCCTTTTATTTGTAAAGAAAATGACTTATTTAGATTTTTGTTTTTATGCTTGACGAGGTTGAGTCTCGCTCCTACGCACTCCGGATGCAATGGAGGAATCAAAGCCACGTAGTTCTTCCCTGAAAAATGTTTGTGGGTTGGTGTTTTTAATGTAGGGATCCTAGGATTCCTTGAACTGCATGACTCATTGATTCCTAGGATGTTTGGCTAACCCGATTGTACAACCGACTTAGCCCCTACTTTTGAAAATAGTTTTAGGGTTCTTGAAAAAGTGGTCAGTGTGAGGTGGGTTCGTTTTAGAATAGGCATTCTAGAACTCTGAATCTATCTGACCCATTATTAGTTCTAGAACGACCAACCCATTATCTGATGTAGACTTAATCCCCTATTTTTAGGAAAAGCGGTTTATTCGTATTTGTTAAGTTTGTAGGAGTTCCGTATCTGACTCATTGGCCCTAAAATAATGACTAGCTTGGTTGTACAACCGACTTAGCCGTTTTATTTTTAGAGAAATAATTTATTCGTTAGGTTTGTAGGGTTACTGAACTGTATAGCTCATTGGCCCTACAATAATGACTAACTTAGGTTTGGCCAGACAACCGACTTAATTGTTTTATTTTTAGAGAAATAATTTATTCGTTATGAAAAAGGAGGAGAACAAGAAAAATAAGGAAAATAAAAAATAATAATAAACCCAAAAGGGTGTAGTGAAGCGACAGGGTGGGGTATGCTCGTTGGGTTCAATCTGGGATGTTTACAAAATAATCTGATCCATGAGTAAATGAATAATTAAATACATAAGTTAAATAAAATAAAAAAAAAAAAAGGGAAGATGGCAGAAAACGTGGGGGTATAAATACCCATCCCACAATTATCATCATAACCCTAAATCCACCCCACTCTCCTTTGCCGCTACTCTCTCCTCTAGAGAGAGAAATGGGACTTCGGCGACTATTCCGCCGTGGGAGGAGGCGGAAATTTCTAAGAGAGGAGATCCGAGTTCGTTACTTTTTCTTCGCATTTTTTTCTTCATTCCTTGTTCTGCTTTTTTTTGGTCTCCTCTCTTCTCCTCCTAAATCGATTCTCACCTCCCTAATTTTTTTGGACCAAACCACACCCTCTAACTCGAACCGGCATGAACTTGGGCTAAATTAATCCTATTTCATTTTTTTAGTTTCTGATCTGGATATATGGACCATTTTCTTTACGTATCGATTTACTAAAGCGAAAATACTATAATCTGGTTTCACCCTACACCTTTAATACATTTCCTTTTGTTCGAACCCCATACTATAGATCACCGATGCATGCAGACATGTTTCATGGCACTATAATTTCGTTTTGAGCAAACATTCGAAAGAGAACATGTACCGATTCAGATCTAACCTTTTTACACTAAAGAAAGCGAATCTGCGTTCGTTTTCTTTTTAGATCTTACATTCTTTTACTGGAAACATGCATATAGCACTAAACAAATATATAAAAGAACAAGAATGCACTGATAGCCACTGTATTTACATAGTTTTTACCATATAAAGATCTAAATAAGCATAAGCATGTCGGATCTATATCTATATACGTTCGTATTTACGAATCGTGGTATAAAAAAAAACACCAACTGGTTTTACGAAATTAAGAAAGCGGATCTGTAGCTATTTTTTTGTTCTTGCTCCTTTGGTCTACTTGATTACGGTGTTGTCTCATGGCTCTACTCGATTTTCCCTTCTCGGATCGAAAATCGGTGTTTAAGGGATTAGGGTTTGATGTAAAACCCTAATCTTTTTTGGTCGTGATTCCTTCCTCGAAATTCGTGTCTTTGATCGTGGTCTAACCTGTTTTTATACTAAAAATTCTAGGTTTAGCATTTAATTACATTCCTTGGGCTTTGGTGACTTTGACCCTATTTGCTTTTTGGATCTGCGGCCAGAACCATCGGTTGGAGAAGCGGTGAAAAGTCCTACTTGCACCCCCATATTTCTTGCATTTTTTTATATTATTTTGGATTCCATTTTTATGTATTTTTAGTATTATGATTTTTTGTATTTTTGGACTCTTTGGACTATTAAGTGCTTTTAATTTGTAAATTAAACTAAATACCATTTTTTGACATTTTTGGACTTATTTGACTCTTAAACAACTCCTAAATTGTAAATTAAAATTAATAGAATTTTTTGACACTATTTAGACATGTTGGACTCTTAAACATTGTAAATTAAACTAAATTGAGTTTTTGACATTTTTAGACTTATTAAGTGCTTAAATAAATTAAATAAGCAAAGTGAGACTAAAATAGTAATAATAAAAAAAACTAAATATAACGACGAAGGATTTGGATTTGACAACCGCACTAAGACTAGACCAAAAAATAGAAAAATGGGCGCGTTAAAAAGAATTAACTCGGAATCACATCCTTAAGTCTGAATTCAAGCCGGCTTTGAGAAAAATGAATTCGGGTCGACCTATTCACGTACGACTAAGCTCGAATACAGGTATTAAATCGAAAAACGCACGAAAAGATCGATCATTCGCGGGCGTGTTTAATTTAAAACGGTATTTCGAGTTAGTTTGAACGAAGCGACTGGAACTGGCTTGAGTTGGTAACCGAGAATCTCCCCAATAATTCTCGTAACAATGTGACTCCGAAACGCGCCCTAACTAAAATAAATGACTAAAACAAAAAGGAATACGGACAAAATTGGGGTATAACACTCACGAACGAGAAAACACACGAACAATCCCCGTATCCTCGAACTCAAACCGAATAACTCCGAAGTCGAAACCCATAAGCTTAATCTACATAACCGCACGATCGTTCCTCGCATAAACTTTACGCTCCGACGACAATCGAATCCGCTCCCAATCCTTTGAACCTACAATAAATCACAAAACCTCCATGAAATTACTATTCATCGTCTTCAAGCTTCAATTCACTATTCACACATAATCCCAATTTGAACCCTAACCTTTTGATTCTTCACAAACCCCAAATTGGACCTCAATATTTACGCAATCCACCTTAAACTCGCTCCCAAATACCATTCAAAGCTTTCCTTTGAGCTTGAACAACAAAACCTCCATTTTCCACTTAAATTCAAAAATGGCAAAGTGAGAGAGTGTGAGTTGATGATGATGATTTTGGTACCAAATCGAAGAGGATGACGAGGAGATCATTTTTGGTGAAGGAAGAATTGTATTTTGATGAGTTTAAAGCTTCCATTTTTCCTCTTCTTCCTCCTTACCCATTTCTTCTTCTTTCTCTCCTTTCTCTCCTTTTTCACGTTCACTCTCACTCTGTTTCCTTTTCTCTTTCTCTTTCTATTTCTTTTATTTCTTCCTTCTTTTATTTCCTTTTCTTTATTCACACAAGTGTGGAAGGAGAGAGTATTTGGATATTTTTGGGTCTTGTAACTCATTTAGTGTGAGTGGTATAAAGACTAAAATACCCTTAGTGTTCTAATTTCCACTCAATTATGCATTTAAATTATGTACTCTAGCAATTATAAATTGCTTTCGCTACAACCTCATATCCATAACTTGATTTACTACCTATTCGAGTAACTCGTTACTTTCTTAATTTGAAATTAACGAAATTAGGGATGTTACAATCACCCCAACTTGAAAAATTTTGTCCTCAAAATTGAACAAACATACCTTCCAGACACCAAATACGGATACTCCGTCCGCATATCATCATCCCATTCCCGCATAGCTTACTTGACCGAAGAACCATCCCAACTACTTTAACAATTGGAATCGTTCCCGTCCGAGGCATCTTCTTTCTATATTCTAAGATATGACTTGGATGAGGTGAAAGGACAAATCGATCGAAGATCAATCATTGAAACTCAACGGTCGACTTGGATTGAAAAGGTGCTTCCTCAATTAGGATACAAGAAACACTTCATGTAAATTGGACAATACAAAAGGTAAAGCTATACAGCACACCACTTAGCACCATACACTCGAGGATTGAGTTTCTTCGCCGGCAATGCTCTGCTGGTACTAATGGTTGCTAAAACTCTTAAAATACGAGATCACCAGAGTCACATCCTAATGATCTTCTCCTTAGGCTAGCATAACCCCTTTTGCTGACCCTAAGCTATCACCAAGTCTCACTATATACACAATAGTTGTTACTTCTTAATCATGAGTCAGATAATTATCCTCATGAGGCTTTTCTTACATGGATGCATCGGCTACCATTCGTTAATGCAACATCATAACACATCCTACCCTACCGAGGTGTCACTGTATATTTGAAATCCCAGAGACGGTTAGGAAGAATTTGGATAAGAACAAAAGTCAATCTCTTTTACAACTCTAGAGGAAATATTCTTCTTAATTGAAATCTCTTCCAAGCAGCGATCCTTTACAAGTTAATCGAATGAGTGAAAGAACTATCGCCACTCTCGACTAGATTGTCACAATTCCCGAGATACTCCACTCTGAGACATCCCAAATATTACACTTCAAAGGTTTAGCATACGCCTTCTTCCCGGTTCCACACCTTTGGTATATCCGATGGTTGCCTTGATCCAGCGATCTTTGATGCTAAGAGAATTCCATTTGAAATTTACATGGTTACCAAATAAAGAAAATTCTAGGAGAAACAGTTTAGTCCACTTGGATTCCATCAACCATAGCGATACAAGGATCTACCGATCTTAAATATCAAAATATTCGTTAAATTAGGGACTAACTCATTAATCATTAATGGTAGTAACGATAAGAGTTACTAATGCGACTTATGAACCAACAATCTCACGCACGTACGGGTAGACTATAGGTCAAAACCCTTTGGCGTTGTTTTATTTAATAGAAACGACATGAAAGTGAACCGATTACCTTCCATGCAAAACAACACTTCTTGGTTGATTCCTTTTTGAATACCATAGATATCAGTTACATTATATATAGCCAAAGCCTCATTACAATATCACAGATATTTCTCGTACTCTCCTCCATTTTTCTGACCTCGCATGCAGTTTCGCTTATCAATATTATATACTTGATGACCTCATCATCATTGTCCTCGGAATCATCATTTAAGGCATTGACCTTAACCTTCCTGTACTTTTCCTACAGCGGTTTCCACTTCCCCATACAGCTTATAGGAACTTGATTAACATCTTTTTATTCCATTCCCGAAAAATCGTTTCCCATCAAGCTATGTAATGGACATGGCTGCCGATAACTGGATGGCACTCATGACCCGCTATTTGATTCTAAGAAATGACCGCAGTAAGGAAAAATAAAATTTCACATGTGAGGGAAAAATATACTCAAGCGGATTTATATATATTATGAGGCACTCGACGCACCTAAGAAATCACAATTCAAAGGTTTAGCATTCAACCTCTCCTCTCAGTGTACATTCAGAACAATGCGGAGATGTTGATCATGATCCACAATGGACTTAGTGTACACCAAGATGTTATCAGTGAAAATTTCAACAACTAGTCTAAGTACGGGGGAAAAACTCGGTTCATGTAATCCATGAATACCGCATGAGCATTAGCTAGACTGAAGAGCATCATTATTCACTCGTAATGTCCATATCTAGTATGGAAAGTCGTCTTCTTGAATAACTAAAGCTCTAACCTTGAATTTAAAGGTAACCCGACCTTAGACCAATCTTTGAAAACACTGCTGCACCTCGAAGCTGATTAAGCAAATCACTTATTCTTGGCAAGGATACTTATTCCTAATAGTAACTTTGTTCAACTGGAGGTAATCCATACACGACCTCCTGCTCCCGTCTTTCTTTTCAACAAGTAACACCGGAGCACCCCAACTTGCAGTAAATCGGGAATATCACCTTTCGGTTTATTTGGTACAAGTACTATTAGAACTTGGGTTAAACTCATCACTACTGTTGTTCATAATCGACTCACAAATGGGTAAAGGTTATGTAAAAGTTTTTTGAAAAGTTTGAATATGAAATAATTTTCTTACTTACCCATAGGAGTTTATTTCTTCACTAACCCGAAATACTAATAAGACGTATCTTCACCTCGCGACTCGATCTTTGAAACTCAATTCCTAAATCCGGATAGTTTTGGACACATGTATGGCTTTTAGAACCTATAAGTCAACCGACTATTCCCAAAACCAACCATTCGCTTGAAGGCGAGTCTATTATTCATTCACTTAAGTACGAAAAGATCTAAACAATAATGATCTCTCACTTGATACATAACAACTTTCCTAGTTAAGTAAGACTTACTAGAAAATTTTGAACTTTGTTCCATCCTTGTAGTATACCTAGTATACTAGTAAAATACCTCATTGTTGTTGGCTTTAAAAAAAAAAAACTCCATTGACTAATTTGAGGTACATAGCTACTAATGACCATTTCAAGAAACAAACTTCTTGGAAACTACAATGGTTATCATTCTAAACCAGGTGTTTAGGTATCTAATCTTAATAGTGGAAGTCCTCTTTCAACTTCCCAAACCTCTAATGAAGGTATGTTCTACAACCACTTAGGTATGGTAGAAGTACATTTCGAATACAACTGGAAACTTGATTCTTAGCCTACTCGGACGTGTAGACATTTTCGTTAGCTTTCCAACACATATCAGAGCATAAAAATTGGAGTTCGAATTAAAAGTCATAAATAAAACAAGTCGGAGAATGACAAAAATTTCTCACAGACCAAGATTGGCTTGCTCATAATCCCAAGGTAATAATAAGGTTATTTCGGTTACCATAACCTCACTGATCTCATCTTGAATGGAATTTGGTTGAAGAAACCGTAATAGGAACTGACCCCATCAACATTTGGTTACAGAGCCAATCTCGAAATTGCACTACAGCTTACTAGATCAGATTAATGGCATTTCGAAATGTGGCTTTGAGGAAAAAGAACCTGATCAATACTTACAGTTATCTGAAAGAATGTCTCTAACTACGACATAAGTTGGGGTTTACTCTAACCATAAGGTAAGGTTATCGTAAAACCGTATTTCGATAACTGATAGACTGACTAATCAATGGTCAGGATTTCGGGGTTTCAATTAATCTTAACAGATCTCACTATACTGGCTTTATTACGGCCCAAAGGCTTTGCTTAATTGTAGCTCTCTGAACAACCCACCACGACTTAAGGCCGCAACACTTGATCGCTCCAATTCCAAGAACTAAACAGGTTGCGCATGATTCCTCGAACCAATCGGCTGCCCATTGCTTACTTGAGAACACCATCTGTAGCCCTCTGCTTCCGCTGCGTGCTCTGATAAACTGAGAAGGCCAGAATTCCTATGGTTTAGGGTTTGGACATTTTCGGAAGTGAGGCAAATAATTGTCATCATTCTCATGAACTCACATGAAACATTGAGTGGATCGACTCAATACTTCACATAATATCTTGAAAGGTTCGACATTTAATTGTCTAAGTCCCTAGTGACTCTATCTAACCTTTTGACCATAAGGTCTCTACGTCCGACGCAGTCGAAGCTCACGATACCAAAATGTAACACCCAAGTATTTCTTAACAATAGAAATACTAAAAATGCACCATTAGCATACATCGAGTAAACATGCCCCTGCTTTTGGATATTGAATAATACAAAAACTCTCGAATTCCAATCAAAGAGTTGCTCACACTTAGAGTACTTTAGAATACACTAACATAAGTACTTAAGTGTCCCTTAAGTATTACAACAAAATACTCAATATCCAACGGCACAGGTACAATAGATTAGTTTTACAACTTAACAATCAAGTCATAAACTAAGTTCCAAAATAAACAGAGGGAAACTAAATAACATAGTCTAAGCTACTATGTCTACAAATCTCAAGCCACGACATCTAATCATGCTGTTTGCTTTACGCTTCCCGCATATCGAAAAACAACAACATTTGTAGGGTGAGATAACATATCTCAGTGAGTCTTACCGCGACCCCTAACCTATCACTCGGTCCATTTATAAAACCTTAATTAATTTCTTGATTTAATCAATAAACCATGCACGTTACTAATTGCACAATACCGACTGCACATCTGCTAATCCCGGTAAATAGTGCATTCATAACGTCAAAACAATTGTACCATACCGACTGCACATCTGCTAATCCCGCAGACAAGATACATTAATTCTCTTTAGCATAACACCGACTGCACATCTGCTAATCCCGGTGAACCCTATCATCGAGAGCCTAGGTTTAGGGGCTCATGACCTCCCCCTCCTAGTATGCTAACCGGTGGGTCGTCACCCAGACTATACACAATATATATATATATATATATATATATATATATATATATATATATATATATATATATATATATATATATATATATATATATCATACCCGCATTGGGCCGTCAACTATGTTCAATATACTTTACATATATATACAATCATTACTCATTCTATGATAGGTTATAATATCAATGAGTTCATGAAATCAATCCAATCAACATTTAAGTTATAAAACATTTGGTTCCCACACGTACTCTAGGTTTTACGGTTTTTGAAATGTTTATAACTTCACACATTTTATTAAATGTGGTTCAATCACACACCAAGTCATGGTATATCAGACCTAAATACTTGGAAAATGGTTGAGGAAGGAATTAGGAGAGGTTTGGAATCGAAGCGGAACCACGAAAGCGAGATTTGGCTTAAAAGCGAGACTTTGTCAACCCGAGAAAAACACGGCACCGTGTTTTGAAACACGTGTGTTTTTCCCGCGCACACAAAAATACCAATTTTGCTCGTTTTCGTTTCCGTTAACCCGTTCGGCCCAATCCATTATCCAATTCAATCCCCAACATATAAGCGGTCATCACACATAATATTTCAGTCCAAACAATCCACATATCAATATATACATCAATATATATTTCAACGAATAAGTCGTAAAAAGTATAATTTTTGAAATCGGTTTTCGACTCGTAAAATTTTCAAAACCCAACGGAACGAAATGAAATGAACGACACAGTCAATCATTCAGAACACAAACCCCTAAACGTGAGTAAAACTCACCTCTCGTGATGAAAATCACGATATACGAAAATGTCGGAATGTGCTCACGAACGAGAAAACACACGAACAATCCCGTATCCTCGAACTCAAACCGAATAACTCCGAAGTCGAAACCCATAAGCTTAATCTACATAACCGCACGATCGTTCCTCGCATAAACTTTACTCTCCGACGACGATCGAATCCGCTCCCAATCCTTTGAACCTACAATAAATCACAAAACCTCCATGAAATTACTATTCATCGTCTTCAAACTTCAATTCACTATTCACACATAATCCCAATTTGAACCCTAACCTTTTGATTCTTCACAAACCCCAAATTGGACCTCAATATTTACGCAATCCACCTTAAACTCGCTCCCAAATACCATTCAAAGCTTTCCTTTGAGCTTGAACAACAAAACCTCCATTTTCCACTTAAATTCAAAAATGGCAAAGTGAGAGAGTGTGAGTTGATGATGATGATTTTGGTACCAAATCGAAGAGGATGACAAGGAGATCATTTTTGGTGAAGGAAGAATTGTGTTTTGATGAGTTTAAAGCTTCCATTTTTCCTCTTCTTCCTCCTTACCCATTTCTTCTTCTTTCTCTCCTTTCTCTCCTTTCTCTCCTTTTTCACGTTCACTCTCACTCTGTTTCCTTTTCTCTTTCTCTTTCTATTTCTTTTATTTCTTCCTTCTTTTATTTCCTTTTCTTTATTCACACAAGTGTGGAAGGAGAGAGTATTTGGATATTTTTGGGTCTTGTAACTCATTTAGTGTGAGTGGTATAAAGACTAAAATACCCTTAGTGTTCTAATTTCCACTCAATTATGCATTTAAATTATGTACTCTAGCAATTATAAATTGCTTTCGCTACAACCTCATATCCATAACTTGATTTACTACCTATTCGAGTAACTCGTTACTTTCTTAATTTGAAATTAACGAAATTAGGGATGTTACATGCATCAAGCTGAATACAAAAATATGTGACAAACATTTTTAATATATAACATTATTTATAAGATGAGAATGAAAAAAGGTTGAAATGGATAAAATTACTCATATTTAATATTGATCTTGTCTATTGGCAAAGATTTTGGTCTAGTCCCCCCCTTCGCTTTTCTCTGTTTTTTTTCCTTTTTTTATTAATAAATTCGGGCAATCTGTCCGTTTGTTAAAAAAATACTCATATTTAATAATATTCTAGTTAGTAAATATATAGAATAAAATCTATGGAATGTGATACAAAATATTAGATGGTAAATAAATATAATATATAAATGTAATATATAATAACAAATATACATGTATCAAAATAAATAATAAATAGATATAAAAAGTAGGTAAAAAGTTTTGCAATAAAAGAAATAATAGGATAAACATTATGTAATATGCTTTAGTAACATGAAATTGTGGTAGCTCAAATGGTCAACATTAGGAGGTGACGACAGTGTGGGGGAATGGGTTCGATCCCCTTACGCTTTTTTGATATATTTGAAATAACATCTTTGAGGTGGATTTAATTGGTGCTGACATATTTATTGACGTGGCTGATTAGGTGGATGCCTAGGTGTCAGATTCATGGTTATATATAATATAGATATATAATTGACAAGCAGAAAAATGACAGCTCTCGGATTCGAACACACAACCCAAAGCTGAGAAACAAGAAGCATTACTGCTGGCAGAAGTTATATATATATAATATTCGTAATTAACTTTGGGCCCAAAAAAATAACATTGGGCTGGGGCCCAGCGCGGTAGCTAGCACAACTCATACAGGCCCAGTACTGGCCCAAAACTTAACCCTAGCCTCTGGCGAATTCCTTATAAATATTCAGATTTGTTCAGCATTATGATATTGCTTCGACGATCGGCGCCTCTTCAACAAAACTGTAAGAGTTTTTCCCCTTTCTCTATTTTGTTATATCGCCTTTTGTAGAGTGTAGGAAAAGTGATCTCTCACTATATGATTATCACTCATTTATGTATGAGATATATCTGCAAGCACATATATGCTTATATCATGAATTGATCATTGTGAAATGTTAGAGTCGAGACGTCAAATGTAACTAGATTTTAATCATATCGATAATATATGTGGTTAATCTTTGTTCATTCATCATATTTTGTCGTTGTATCATCTATGTATAGTTGGATTCATTTCTACATTTTAATCTTGTTTTGATTTGTCTCGATAGATACATGATTTAGGCAACAACACCAAGTTCATGGACTATCATTAGAAGCTCGAGGAAATCGTCATCGTTGTCTACACATTCTATGTTGTGCTTTGCTCTATTGTTCGTGTTGTTCTTGCCCAACACAAATTAAATCTCCAACAAAGCGTGATTTCCTTGATTAAATATGGGTAAGTCAATACAAATAAAAGAACGTCACCATTGTGATTATGAAATCAATGCATATTTTCCATTATAGTTTAGCATAATCAGTTGATTTTATTCATTAGTACTATCAATCAATTTTTAACCCATTTTCCTATTTTATTCCCTAGTTATTAGGTTTTTTATTCCACCATTTGCCAAACTTCCACTTTTAATTTTCTATGTGTTTACCAATTTTGTTTGTCATTCACAATGATTATGGTTTGGATTCTTTTCAACGGAACAATGTCAAATCACGAGTTTCAATGCATGAAAATCATGGATTGTAAAAGACATGTGTCTGATAAAATGTGGTGGAATTTCTGTTACAAAGTTGTACACAAAAATTAACACAAGAACTGATATTCAACTTTGATCTAAATGGCAGAGGTTGAAGGCAGCGATGACACTCATCAAGTATTTTCTTCAACAACAATGCGAATGAACAATTTACCTAGAGATCTACTGAAGAGGTTCATGGCTTCTAGCCACTGTCGCCACCACCATTGCTTGTTGTGCATATGAAGAAGTAGACAGAGGACGAGGAGAAGAAGCAGGTGAGGAAGAAGAATTGGAGCTAAAAGTTTTTGGAAGTCTTTGTTTTGCATCAACTTTGAAGGTTCATAGAACCAAACTTGATCCTAGAGCTAGAAAATGCATTTTCTTAGGATACAAGCCAGAGTCAAAGGCTATGTTTTATTTGATCTTCACAATGAGAGACATTCATTTCAAGGAATGTGTCCTTACATGAACACTAGAGTTAAGCTCTGTGTCTTTGCACGGGTTGTTATAATATTTTTATTTAATTTTAAGGACTTATATATTAAAATGTATAAATTGTTTTTATATATATATATATATATATATATATATATATATATATATATATATATATATATATATATATATATATTAAATATAGTATTATAAAAATAGGCCATTGTGAATTTTAAATAAAAATATTTATTTATTTTGGGCAATATTCTTATACGATGGAGGTGTTGTAATATAAATAATTGTCAATAATTTTTATGAGATTAATTGTTGAAAATATTATTTTACAAAAAAGTGAAATGAATCTAAGAAAGTTCATTAACATGTGGTGCTCATCTTATCTCATGATTGTTAATCCTTGATATGATATGGTTTACCCATGTCTATATTGTCACTTATAATGTAGTAGATAGTCAAATTATGTCATGGTATAAATATAATGCACTACATTTTGAATTTGTATAAAGTATTTTGAAGTCTTGAGCTGAAGTTCCAAACTTCCAATAATATCTATCTAATCTAATATCTATTTATACAAACAAACCTCTATGAAATTAACAATTTAGATCTCTTATTAACATGACACATATATAATTTAAGGGTAAAAGTGTCATTACTCACTTTTTCTCTCTTTTTCTTCTTACACTCTCTTTCTTACTTTTGTCACTTTTTCTTACACTCTCTTTCTTCCTTTTCACTTTTCTCTTACACTCTCTTTCTTCCTTTTTTCTCTTTCTTCTTACACTCTCTTTCCTCCTTTTAACTTTTCTCCTACACTCTTTTTCTTCCTTTTTTCATTTTTCTTTTCTCATAAACAATTATTTTCTTTCTCTTATCACTTCACACTAAAAAAAATTATCACCTTAATCTACTAATCAACTAAAAACTAAAATAATTAAATTTATAAAGAAATTACACAGTCTATCTTTTACTATCTGTTATAATCTACTAATCAACTAAAATAATCAATTCAAACTACTAGATAGCTGCAATAATATATAAAAAAGCACGGGATAACTGCACTAATATATAAAAAATACGAGATTAATATTTGTCATTGATAATTAAATTTTTTGAAGACTACTACTACAAACCTACTATCTAAAAAATAAGAAGACTTAATGACTATTTAAACTACTTATTAATATTTTAAATAAATATTTCTTATTAATAATCTACTATCTAACTTTTATTATCTGCTATAATATACTAATCAACGAAAATAATCAAATAAAACTACGAGATAATCAAGATCGATATATATATATATATATATATATATATATATATATATATAAAACACGAGATAACTGCTCTAATATATAAAAAAATACGAGATTCATATTTGCCATTGATAATGATAATTTTTTAAGACTACTATAAACCCACTATCTAAAAAAATAAGAAGACTTATTGACTATTTAAACTGATTAATATTTAAAACAGACGGGACAAATATTTTTCACTAATACTTAAAAAAATGACAATTGTCACTGATATATAAAAAAACACGGGATAAATATTTCTTATTGATAATCTACTATTCATCGTTTACTATCTACTATAAATATTTGTCATTAATAATTAAAAAATTTCATTAATAATCTACACGGGATAAATATTTCTAATTGATAATCTTAGAATCTAATATCTATTTATACAAACAAACCTCTTATGAAATTAACAATTTAGATCTCTTATTAACATGACACATATATAATTTAAGGGTAAAAGTGTCATTACTCACTTTTTCTCTCTTTTTCTTCTTACACTCTCTTTCTTACTTTTGTCACTTTTTCTTACACTCTCTTTCTTCCTTTTCACTTTTCTCTTACACTCTCTTTCTTCCTTTTTTCTCTTTCTTCTTACACTCTCTTTCCTCCTTTTAACTTTTCTCCTACACTCTTTTTCTTCCTTTTTTCATTTTTCTTTTCTCATAAACAATTATTTTCTTTCTCTTATCACTTCACACTAAAAAAAATTATCACCTTAATCTACTAATCAACTAAAAACTAAAATAATTAAATTTAAAAAAATTACATATCTATCTTTTACTATCTGTTATAATCTACTAATCAACTAAAATAATCAATTCAAACTACTAGATAGTTGCAATAATATATAAAAAGCACGGGATAATCTGCACTAATATATAAAAATACGAGATTAATATTTGTCATTGATAATTAAATTTTTTGAAGACTACTACTACAAACCTACTATCTAAAAAAATAAGAAGACTTAATGACTATTTAAACTACTTATTAATATTTTAAATAAATATTTCTTATTAATAATCTACTATCTAACTTTTATTATCTGCTATAATATACTAATCAATGAAAATAATCAAATAAAACTACGAGATAATCAAGATCGATATATATATATATATATATATATATATATATATATATATATATATATATATATATATATATATATATATATAAAACACTTAGATAATCTGCTCTAATATATAAAAAATACGAGATTCATATTTGCCATTGATAATGATAATTTTTAAGACTACTATAAACCCACTATCTAAAAAAATAAGAAGACTTATTGACTATTTAAACTGATTAATATTTAAAACAGACGGGACAAATATTTTTCACTAATACTTAAAAAAATGACAATTGTCACTGATATATAAAAAACACGGGATAAATATTTCTTATTGATAATCTACTATTCATCGTTTACTATCTACTATAAATATTTGTCATTAATAATTAAAAAATTTCATTAATAATCTACACGGGATAAATATTTCTAATTGATAATCTTAGAATAAATATTTGTCATTAATAATTAAAATTTGTGAAGACCGCTATAAACCTAGCTACTATCTAAAAACAAGAAGATTTAATGACTATTCAAACTCTTGATTAATATTTAAAACAAATATTTCTTATTGATAATCTATTATCTCTCTTTTACTACGGGATAAATCATGCAGTGATATATAAGAATTGAAACTACGAGATAATTGTAATCGATATATAAAAACACACTAGATTAATATTTGTCATTGATAATTAAAAATGACAAATAATTGTCACTAATACCTAAGAAATGATTGCACCGATAATTTAAACACGGGATAATCGAACTAATAATTTAAAACACATGTGGCAAATATTTGTCACTAATACCTAAAAATGACAAATAATTGCCATCGATATATAAAAAACACAGGATAAATATTTCTTATTGATAATCTAATATCTATCTTTTACTATCTACTAATAAACTCAAAATTGAGACTATGAGATAATTGCACTAATATATATAAAAACGGGATAACTTTATGATATATAAAAATACGTGGATATATAATCTGATTATTATATATATATATATATATATATATATATATATATATATATATATATATATATATCAGGATAATTGCTAATCGATATATAAAAACACGGGATAAATGCATAGATTGTTTTTAAATGATACTTTTACATTTTTATATTTTTATATTTATCTGCTTTTATTTGAAACTTATTTATTATCTACTTTAATTTTGTCTTTGTTTTCATGGGGTAACGTTCGGACTATTTAAATACGGCCTAAGTTCATTCATAAAAACACACAGCGACACACCCGTCGCGTATGCCTGTATCCTACTAGTTGTATTAGAAGCGTAATCACCAATTAAACATTTTTTTTTCATTTTCATTTTTCACATGAGAATTCTTAACCAACCGATCTAGTACTATTTTTCTTAAAGCGGTGTTTTTATCAAGCTGTGGATCATTTATGACTTTTTTGATATTTTTCGCTCTTGGATATTCTGTCTTTCTAGACATATATAGGTCGTCTATGGGAGGATGCATCAAGGAATAATATGAAAGGTCATAACCATAGAAGAAACATATCAAATAGAAATGAGTAATATGTGCCATGATATAATTTAACATTGATGAAATTGCCCAAAATCGATATTAAATACTTAATTATCTAACAAAGACCGCAAATAAAATTTCAACACCATCTCAATTACTATAACATATATTAAACAGTTCGACCATTCGATCACGGGAAGATGATATTGGTTAAAAGTTGAAGATGTACTCCATTCCAAGAAGATATAGTTGCTTCTCTGCTTACAAAATATAACAATACAATGAATGGATTTAAACTAAAGATTTAAAATCAAGGAAAATGAAAAGATTGTAAACAATCTCTATTAAAAACCAAACTAAAATAATTAGTACTAACCATAGTAATTTAGAGAGACCAAAAGACAACTAAAATGAAGACATCGACTAAATAATTAAGAGTAATCAATAATGGAGAATTTTTTAAAAAATAAAAATAGAAAATTGGAGGAAAGCTCACAGTTCAAGAATCAAGCTTAATTTAAATAGATAGATAAATAGATAGATTTTTTCGGTACTAATTAGTCAATTTTAATTACTTGACACAATGTTACAAATCGAAAATTCATTAAAAAATGTTACTAATTGAAATAAAAAGGCAATTGCAGTTGTGGTAATCTTTTAAAATCTAAAATATTATAATATGTTTACTCAAATGATTTATTTATTTTTCCAATTTTAATAATAATAAGACAAAAATCCGAAGCTTTAAATGTTGTTTTTATCTTAAATTAAATAGTATTTCTTGTTTTAAACTTTTTTCCTTACAGTTTCTTGTTTTTACTTTATAATCTAATCTAATGGTTTAACAAAGGAAACAATGCATTGAACTTTATTGCAACGTTTTTATCTTTACTTCTGTGTATGTAATATCTTTGAAAATGGATTTTTAAATAATTATGACCACACATAATATGTTATATAATATATTAACTAAACATGCTTTTAGAAAAACTATAGTAATTGATACATTTTCATCGATCAATATCATGTCTGTACTAATCAAATCTTTATATTGATATATTACATTTGTGCGAATCGCACAACCTTCATGCTACGATCATCACTGATATTGGTTAAATAGTTGAGAAGAGTGTGTAAATCGTACATCCTTCTTGTTCTTCCTGGAAATGATGAAAATAATAATACACTACAATGGGAAATATTGTAATAAAATTGAGAATTTAATCGCTGCATATATGCTTTTTTTACTTCCTAACATTGACATTGTTGCCGAGCGCATCCATGATTATCTAGAGAACAAAAATATAGAGCTGAAGATAAGAGAGTTGGTAGAAGTACGATATGATGGTGAGTGAGTAGGGTTTATATAATGGGCAAGAATGTGACTTTTAGAGTCTTATAATTAGTAGTGATATAATATCAATTACTATAGATTTTATCGCTTTTTTTATCTTTAATGAGTTTAAAATGGTGTTGATATTCTTTATTGACATAAAAGAGAAGTAAGAACACACATATGAGTGGAGGAAAATGAAAAGAAGGTAAAAAAGACTTTATTGACATATATATTCTAATTTTTAACTCAATTACATTGGTAATAAGACTTTTAAAAATAAACTATTAAATTTGAAATCGATGTTAGTTTAAGTAGAAACATTATTGTAAAGAATACTGTAAAAGTCATGTTTAGAGTTAGAATACATGATAAAATACTAAAAATATTCAATTTATCACTTCTAACTTTTGGTCATTATTGAGTAATCACTTTATAATTTTGTTTCAATGTCTTTCTCTTGAAATTCAATGGAAGCACTACATTCACTACAAGAAAATCATTTGGTTTGCCACGACAATTTCCGTCGCAAATGCGCAAATTTCCGTGGCAAAATTGCATTTGCCACGAATTTGCGACGGCCAAAAAATGGTGGCAAAAAACTCTCGTCGCAAACGGTTTGCCACGGAATTCTCCGTCGCAAATTTTTCCGTCGCAAATCCGTGGCAAATTTTCGTCGCAAATCCGTGGCAAATTTCATCGCAAGTCCGTGGCAAATCCGTCGCAAATATTTAAAAAAAATTAAAAAATAAAATAAAACATACTTTGAATTCTTCAACGTATTCTACCCAAAATATTACATTCAGAGCATTAAGAAATGAAAATTCAACATTCATATATAAATACAAGGTCTTCCAAAGTTGTGTTATATAAAATATAATCTATATCAACAATTCAGACTTCAAATAATCAAAGTTAACTTCAGACTTATTGTAATCAACACATGTTATAAACAAGCTTGTACACTTAGAAAATTTGTATATATCAACAGAAAATACACTTCTAATCCCTTCCTTCTACCAGCATCTCACGAGAGTAGCGTAAAGCTGAGTAAAATAATGCCTGCATATTGAATTCAAATTCCAACAAGAAGAAATTTATAAGCAAAGAGACATATTCAGAGAGCCAGGACCGGCCATGCAAGGAATAAAATTAACCCGCTTTATGAGGCCACTCTCTTACTGAGCAGATAAAGATTAGATTCATCAATTGCAACTACATTTCAATTTTTGATTCTCATAATCTAAAATACTTCACAAAGATGACAAACTAACAATCCTAAATCACCCTATGACATATGAACTATCTAATGCAAGAAAAAGTGAAATTGTATGCATAGACAAAACTCAACCAATGAGATGCGGGTAAAAGCGTTAGCAAAATGCAGACAATCAACAACCCCAATCAAACTTAAAGACAATGTAGCAATGTGAGCAGCTTCTCTCGCTTCAATAAGCAAGCAGACAGATACCAACAAACCCAAAGCAATGTGAGCAGTTCTCTCTCGCTTCAATCATCACATTAAATTATGAAATTTCTAAAACACAAATAACTTCATTATGTACAGAACTTTAAATAGCAAGAAGCTTGAAACATCTTTACTTAAAGTCAAAGAATTGTCAAGTGCATGGACATGCAGACAGGATGAGAATATTGTCAAGCGATTATTGTGCAAAGCAGCGCTTTATTTTGCTTTACAAAGAAAATCGGAAAAAGCGAATGTAAATATGGTTGATCGCTTCAATGGAAAACCGAATCATACCACATAATGGCGACTTCTTTATAATAAAAACGACACAACATAAATATTGATGAATCCCCATCACATGATGGTTTTTAGAATGAAAAAGAGGATTTTATGTGAAGATTTTAATGAATGTAGGAAAATGGCAACACTAAAAGAGTAAATTGTGCTAGTTGAAATTGATTTGCTTTGCAGTGTTTACGCTTGGTTTTTGTGGTGTTTTTGTGCCCCGGTGACTAGGTGAAAGGAAGAACGAAGAAATGCAAGCAAGCGGACGAAAAAGTGCCAAGGAATGAGCTTCATACTGAAGTGGCGCCGAGGCACCAGTGAGCGCCAAAGGAGTGCGAGGAAATAACAAGTCCTCGCCCATTCGCGCTCCACTCTCGCATGAGGCGCCAGCGAGGCGCGAGTTACTGTAGCGTCCTCCAATCAGTTGCGCTTAAGTGGCGCTGGAGGCGCCAGCGAGGCGCAAGTCGCTCGAAAACACGATAAAACACGCAAAAGCTGCGTTTTTGAGGGTCGCTTACTTTTGGACAATTGGAACCCTAGCACACGAGAGAGAATTCGTTGCGGTTTCACGACCATCGAAGAATCAAGCCTTGGGAACAAGAATTGAGACTTCGAATGTCATCATCATCATCGTTATTATCTTGTAGTTCCCTCTTTCCCTAATCTTTGATCATGTGTAACTAAACCCTTATGTTGGGGATGAATAGATTTTGATAGAGCACGATGTTAGCTGGTTCTTAATCGTGTTAATTTGTTTCTCTCTCGTATTTTGTGGATTGAAATTCAGTTTTAAGTTGTTTACAATTGGAAAATTGTGGAATTATCCTTATTCAATGATTTAATGGAAATTGTTATTGTTGAATGGTAGAATTTCAATTCCGGCAATTCGTAGCTTAGGAATATTCCTCGAATTGTTGTATGTGGTGAACTCTATTGTTTAAGGCTTGTAGGTAATTAGGGTCACCTAAGGAATCAGGGGTTTTAATAATCTATAAAGGACTAGTTACCTAAGGAATTAGGACTTAGTTAATATAACGAGTTCGGTAGCAAAATATAGAGAGAGGTATCCTTGACGTTACGCCAGTTATATTGTGCGAAATCAAAAGACGTTCATCCCTAGCACCCATTCTCATCATAGTTCGTCAACGTGTTCTTAGTTTCAATTTATTTAAAAACTCAAAAAATAATTTATTGCTTTACCTTTGAGTTTGCATAGCTCAACCATTTCAACCAAACCCTTTCAAATCGGTTCTCTTAGCAATTGTTAACGTGATTAGTAAATTAGTTCGATCCTTGAGGACGATATCCCGGTACTTACCGGTTTTATTACTTGCACGATTTGGTACACTTGCCAAATTATTAACAAGTTTTTGGCGCCGTTGCCGGGGATCGAAATTGATTTACTAATTATTTCGAAGGCAACTGCTAATTCGAACCCGTATATACAACAATTTATTTCGGTTGTAGTTTTTCTTTATTTTTATTTATTATACCGTTGCTTTGACACTTGTCTTAGTTCTTGTTGTTTTCGATTGCATGCGTGGAGCAAGAGATCCTAAAGATTTACTCTACAATCCGAGATCGAGAAAGCGCAAAGCGAATCGAAAAGAAGCAAGGTTAAGAAAGCAAAGAGAGCAACAAGTAACAACCGGAGAAACTCTGTGCAACCAACTGTAACTCAAGTCATGGGAGAAAATCCACCTGCTCGTACTCTTGGCGACTTTGGTAGAAGAAATCAAGGCGTCCAAGCATATACCTTCCAACCTGTGGGAGCTGTGGCATTTGAGATCAAGTCTTCAATCCTCAATGCCTTGAAATCAGAACAATTCTCTGGTTCTGATGCTGAAGACCCGAATCAGCACTTGTTCCAATTTTATGAAATTTGTGGGTCCACAAATCCTGCTGGAGTGTCTGACGACCAGAAAAAATTACGTCTCTTTCCGTATACTTTGGTGGCGGGGGCTAAAGACTGGATCAACACTATCCCAGCAGGAACTATCAACAATTGGGGTGATCTAGAGAGCAAATTTCTCGAAAGGTTTTTCCCAATTTCTAAGTTCATCAAGAAACGGGCCGAGATATCAAATTTTGAGCAAGGGGATTCAGAGTCTTTGTATGACGCGTGGGAAAGGTTCAAACTCCTATTAAAAAGATGTCCTTCGCATGGAATTGATGAGTTTGTTCAATTGCAAACCTTCTGTCATGGGTTGCGGCCTCAAACTAGAATGATGCTAGATGCCTCAGCTGGAGGATCTTTAGGTACCAAAGCTATGAAGAAGCCAAACAATTGGTAGATCATATGGCTTCTAATGAGTACCATTTGCAAAATGATAGAGGGCAACAAAGAAACCCGGAATGTTAGAGTTGGACGCCAATAGTGCTGTGTTGGCTCAACAAAAGGTAATGTCACTACAAATTGAAGCTCTTACTAAGCAACTAGCTGCTGCTTTACCAGGGGGATCTCAACCCCCTGCGACTGTTCAAGCGGTAAACCAGGGTGCATGTAACTATTGTGGTAGAGAAGCTCATGAAGGTGATTGTGCTACTCATGGAGATTCCAATGAACAAGTCAATTTCATGGGAAACTATCAAGAAACAAGGAGGAATCCATATTCTAACACCTATAACCCTGGGTGGAAGAATCATCCCAATTTCTCATGGAAAAATAATGATACAGCTGGGTCAAATCAACAACAGCAATCTCAGCCATCATCTCAACAACAAAGACAATCTTCTCCATTGGAGAATGCTCTAACTCAGTTCATGCAGATGACGAAGACAACCTTTCAATCTCAAGACCAAGCTATGAAGAATATGGAAAAGAATCATGAAGCTTCCATAAAGAATCTAGAGACTCAAATTGGGCAGTTATCAAAGCAGCTTGCTAGATCATCTAACAGTGGTTTCTCAGCTAATACCGTTGACAACCCTAGGAATGAAACTGCTAAGGCTATCTCTCTAAGAAGTGGTCGGGAGTTGCCGACTCCTGTGGTGAATTGTGAAAAGAAGGTGTCAGTTGAAAATGAAAGAAAAGAGTTGAGTGAAAAGAATGAAAATGAAAAAAATGGAGAAGTCGAAAATGAGTTGAGTAAGGAAAGTGAAGAAGGTGTGAAGTCTAACCCTAATGAAAACAATTTGTTCTTTGATGTGCAGGTACAAGAGAAACTCAAGACACCTCCTCCTCAAGTGAAGCTTCCATATCCTCATGCTAGCAAGAAACATCAAAAAGATGAGCAGTTTTCTAAGTTCGTGGAGGTTTTTAAGCGGCTACAAATCAACATACCCTTCGCAGAAGCTCTAGAACAGATGCCCATATATGCTAAATTCATGAAGGAGCTTTTGACAAAGAAGAGGAAATTTAAAGAGGACGAAACAGTGGCTTTGAATGAGGAGTGCAGTGCTATAATCCAGAGGAAGCTCCCTCAGAAAATGAAAGATCCGGGAAACTTCACCATTCCATGTGCAATTGGCGACATAGCCATTGGCAAAGCTCTTTGTGATCCGGGGGCAGATTAATCTTATGCCATTGTCTGCGCCAAGAGAGCGGGTGGTGGTGAGGTGAAACCCACTAGAATGTCTCGACGACACTCACGATCGATCAAGAAATATCCTTATGGAGTGTTGGAAGATGTTGCAGTCGAGTTGATAAATTCCTATTTCCGGTGAGACTTTGTGATACTTGACATGGAGGAAGATGCAGAGGTACCACTTATCACGGGTAGACCATTTTTAGCCACGGGACGAGCTTTGATTGATGTGCAACAAGGAAGGCGATCTTGAGGTTCCAAGATGAGAAGATTACTTTTAATGTTTTTGAAGCTATGCGCCATCCCGATGACAAAGGAAAGTGTTTTAGGGTGGATATGATTGATAACTCGTGAAAGAGACCTTTAGGACAGAAGTACCATCTCCTCCATTGGAGGATGTAATTGTGAATTCTATTGAAGAAGCGGATGAGAACTTGGGAAGTGAGATAGAAGATCGTATTATGCAATTTGAAGCTTCTCAGGTAGAAAGAGTTTTCAAGAAAAAAGAAGAGCTAGATAGGGGGGAGATTCCCGAGAAAAAGATTCCTGAATTGAAACAACTTCCCTCTCATTTGAAATATGTTTTCCTGGCGGATGATGATCTTCATCCAGCTATCATTAGTAGTTCCTTGACTATATTGGAAGAGGAGAAGTTAATGAGGTTGCAAGTTTATGAATCTTCAAAGTTGTACAAGCAGAAAGTCAAAACATACAATGACAAGAAGATCCAAAAAAAGAGAATTCAAGCCAGGAGCAATCGAATTGGAGGAACCTTCCTCAAAAAGAAGTTGGATGGTCAATGGGAAGAGGTGGAAGCCATACCTTGGCGAAGTGGTGAAAAGAGAGAAGTGGCCTTGGTTTTAAGCGACCCTTAAATTCGAGGTAACGTCAAGCTAGTGACGTTAAAGAAGCGCTTCATGGGAGTCAACCCATGTGAGGTAGTGTTCTATCTCTTCTCCTTTATTTCCTTGTCTAGTATTATTTGATTGTGAACTTTGATGTTTTCTTTCAATTAGTTTCCCTTATGAGATTTTATTTTTGTTTTGCTTTGGTTTTTGTAAATATGCTTTCCCCTAAATCAATCAGTGAGGACACTGCTTTGTGTTTAAGTGGGGAGGACCTATCGTCGATGATCGTGAATAAAATGCAATCATATGGTGAATTTCTGCTTAAATTTCTTTTTTTAATAAAGGACAGTTGAGCAAACTTAGTGATGATTCGGGAGAACTGAGCGAATAATACCCCTGTGGTGATCAAACTAGTACAATCTTGCTTCCACACATAAAACACTAACCCGTGGAACTTAGTGATCCTAGAAATGTTGGTAGCTAAGCTGGTTGTTGGTGGACCATGGGAATTGCCAAATTTTTACTAAAAATTTAGGGTAGTTGTAGAAGCTAAGTTGGGGGTGCATCAGTTGTACTAAGGCTGGGCATGAGGATTGTAGAAAGATCAGTGCATTGTGTGTGTGCAGCACTGGAGTGTCTACCCATAACGCTATAGTGTATGTCGTGTCGTGTGTGTTAATGTGTGTGTGCAGCACTGTGGCGTCTACCCGTAACGCTATAGTGTATGCCGTGTGTGTCGGGGTGCGTGTGTGCAGCACTGTGGCGTCTACCCGTAACGCTAAAGTGTATGCCGTGTTGTGTTGTTTAGAATGAAAATGGCTGCAATGTCCCAAAGCAAATGTGGATCAAATCCAAACACCAATGTAAGGAAAGGGGTTGCAGCCCAAAAACAAATGTGTGTGGTTGTGTTGCGTGTGGAATGTGTGTGGTAAGAGTTAGTGCACTGGTCTAATCTGAAATGCCTATTTAAGACCCTTTGTTGTGCTTGAAGCCCCTTGAACCTTATGTGGAAACGTTAATCTACCCTATATTTTGAACTATCTTTGGCATTCTCGGAAGGAAACCCTCGAGTTTTAGGTGAATACATTTTGAAACTAGCTATGGACCAACTGAGTTAAGTGTCACACACGCACTAATTGAGCAAGATTATGCTAGTAAGAGTACCACGTGTGGGCTGGAAATTGAGTGACCAGTCTGAAAGTCGCTGCTCAACTTGTCTTTTGCTTGTTCGGATTGTCTTGTTTAGAAAGGATTCACCATTGATTGCATGTTATCGATGTTGATATTGTCTTGTCTTTGCCTTGTCTTGTCTTTGCTTGAGGACAAGCAAATGTCCAAGTTGGGGTTGTGATGAATCCCATCACATGATGGTTTTTAGTATGAAAAAGAGGATTTTATGTGAAGATTTTAATGAATGTAGGAAAATGGCAACACGAAAAGAGTAAATTGTGCTAGTTGAAATTGATTTGCTTTGCAGTGTTTACGCTTGGTTTTTGTGGTGTCAAGGAAGAACGAAGAAATGCAAGCAAACGGACGAAAAAGTGTCAAGGAATGAGCTTGCGCTGAAGTGGCGCTGGAGGCGCCAGTGAGGCGCCAAAGGAGTGCAGGAAATAACAAGTCCCTGCCCATTCGCTCCACTCGCATGGCGCGCGAGGCGCGAGTTCATCAGAGCGTCCTCCAATCGATTTGCGCTTAAGTGGCGTATTTGAGGCGCGCCGCAATGAGGCGCAAGTCGAAAACACGATAAAACACGCAAAAGCTGCGTTTTTTGAGGGCTGCTCACTTTTGGACGAATTGGAACCCTAGCACACCAGAGAGAATTCGTTGCAGCTGCTGACCATCGAAGAATCAAGCCTTGGGAACAAGAATTGAGACTTCGAATGTCATCATCATCATCGTTATTATCTTGTAGTTCCCTCTTTCCCTTATCTTTGATCATGTGTAACTAAACCCTTATGTTGGGGATGAATAGATTTTGATAGAGCACGATGTTAGCTGGTTCTTAACTGTGTTAATTTGTTTCTCTCTCGTATTTTGTGGATTGAAATTCGGTTTTAAGTTGTTTACAATTGGAAAATTGTGGAATTATCCTTATTCAATGATTTAATGGAAATTGTTATTGTTGAATGGTAGAATTTCAATTCTAAGCAATTCGTAGCTTAGGAATATTCCTCGAATTGTTGTATGTGGTGAACTCTATTGTTTAAGGCTTGTAGGTAATTAGGATCACCTAAGGAATCAGGGGTTTTAATAATCTATAAAGGACTAGTTACCTAAGGAATTAGGACTTAGTTAATATAACGAGTTCGGTAGCAAAATATAGAGAGAGGTATCCTTGACGTTACGCTAGTTATATTGTGCGAAATCAAAAGACGTTCATCCCTAGCACCCATTCTCATCATAGTTCGTCAACGTGTTCTTAGTTTCAATTTATTTAAAAACTCAAAAAATAATTTATTGCTTTACCTTTGAAGTCGCATAGCTCAACCATTTCAACCAAACCCTTTCAAATCGGTTCTCTTAGCAATTGTTAACGTGATTAGTAAATTAGTTCGATCCTTGAGGACGATATCCCGGTACTTACCGGTTTTATTACTTGCACGATTTGGTACACTTGCCAAATTATTAACAAATATCAAAAAAAAAACGACACAACATAGAAAATTAAAAATCGTAAAGCTAGATCTTGTAAGATTAAATTAAACAAAACCAGCACGAGTCATACGACAACCAATCAAGATTAAATTAGAAGAATCCAAAATAAAATGAAATTGAAAACTAATCAAAATCAACGGTGGCAGATGAATTCGTGCATTTCCATTCGAAAGTCATTCTTGCTACTAGTCATCGAGCAAATCACTATCGATTCGGTAAAAACAATCACCCACTATCATAAAACATTTACTCCATTCATCTCAAAATTCAAAACCCCTATTACCACCAGCATCATTATCTAACAACAATTTTCTCAAAAATTACTAAACCATACTATACTATATAGTACTAGTATATCCGAAATGCAATCTACAACAATTTTATTTATAAAAAATTAGTATACCTCTTCAACTCCTCTTTCTTTAAGACGGTCAGAGTTTCTCAATGACCTAATTTCTGCAAGAGCTTCCCCCAACTCCCTATCTTTCTCTGCACACATAAACCAAATTAAATTCATTATAAACACTCGCATTTTACTGATTGCATTGACATTATACGTGATAGAAAATGAAATGTTAAGTACTAATTTAGAAGTTCAAAAATGAGAATAGAAGTAATAACCTCTGAGTTGGTTTTCAAGGCAAGTGAGTTCGACGCGGATAGGATCGGAGCCATGGAGGAATGTGATGAAGTCGTCGGAGGGCTTCTTGCTCGGTACACTGCTCTCCATCACGATCAAAGATCGATCTACTTTCTTTCTCAACTCAACTCAGCATTCCTCATCCACATTAACTAACAATTACAATTTCAACAACCCTAACCTCTTAATTAATTATAATAATTAAAGAATTAAAATGTTTTAGTTCAGAGACAAGCTGCACAGCACAAAACACAAATATCATACCTCCAGTTACATGAAAACACAAAACCTAATAAAGAAGAGAGGAAGACCACAAGTTTAGGAATTTTTGTTTCTTCGAATCTGCTGGAGCGATGGTTCAGAGAGAGGAGTTAGGGTTGATAGTTTATGGTCAACTAATTTTCTGGATGGAATAATTAGATGATTGGATGAGGAGGAAGATCTCAATAGAAACGTTTCCTGTGCAACTACAAACATACACCCTGTGAATGTCAAACGAAAATGCAGAAACGTTTGAACATCTCAATAGAACTCAACAATCCAAATGGAATCAACATTCAACAAAGGAAGAACAAACCACCACAAGAGATGAAGAGGGAAGGTGACTTACAGTTAATGGGTGGCGAGGCAAGTGGTGGTGCTCGGAGAAATGGTGTGGTAGGCGGCGCGCACGGTGGTTGCGAGACCCGAGGTGGAGGCCGAGTTGGGTTGGGGTTTGGGAAATCGGAGGTTAGGGTTTGGGAAATCTGAGGTTAGGGTTCGCGAAAATCGGGGGAGAAAGTGAGGCAAGAGGAGAGGGAGAGTGGAAGGCGTCGGAGGAGGGCGGACGTTGAAGCCGTGGAGAGGTGGAAGAAGGCGGAGGTTGAGGGTGGTGGAGAGTAAGAGTGAGAGTGTGAGCGGTGTAGAGAGTGAGAAGTGAGAAGAGAGTGAAAGAGTCGTGAGGGGGCGATGGTGGAGGACGATGAGAAGAGGGCGAAGGTGGGAGGAGGGAGGAGGGCGACGGTGGGTGGAGGGAGGAGGGCGATTGTGTGGAGGGAGCCGGTGAGGGTGAGAGTGAGAGTGAGAAGGAACGCGTGTTTTTTTGGAGAGAGTAAGAACGAGATGAGAGGTTATGGGGATGGTTTAGGGGTTTGCCACGGATAACGCCGTCGTAAATTAGCGACCAACCTTAATGTCGTCACAAATTAGCGACCAACACTAATGCCGTGGCAAATATCAGTCCCAAAGCACTTATCGCCGCAAATCCGTGGCAAATTAGCGAGACAGGGCTCCGTGGCTAATTTTGGTGGCAAATGAGGCTTTTTCTTGTAGTGATTGTTCCTCTGGAAGCACTTGTGATTTGTCTTCTTGCAAGGTTCTTCTTTTGGAATGTCATCCACAACCTTCTTAATATTAATATCATCAAAATCAGGAAAAATGTTAGGATTATAACAATATTATATAACAACATCTTTATCCTCTATTTATTTTTCTCTCAATTCCTCTTTCTTTTCACTCTCTATTTCTTTTTCTTTTTTAATCTTTTCTCTCAATTTTTTTTGATCATCTCTCACCTCATTTGGACTCAAAGGGGCCAATACAATACGTTTTCCATGACTGTTGTATCCTAATTTTGTCCGACTATTTTTTTTTTTTTTAGATTGAGTCCGACTATTTTGAAATAAAAGAGAATAATATCGACTTTTCGGTATTTAGTCTTTACACTAAATTATTTATTAAAAAAAGCTAAAATAAACGTATCTTCATTACTTTTTTTATATTTGGTGGATTACTATTTTTATAACATCACAATTTAATTTTTAAATCAGAATTAAGTATATATAATAAAGTGTCATAGGATGTCATTATTGTATTTTTAGAAGTAGAGCCAACTCCTTTTTAGGTGCTTCTTACTTTTTACAATTTTGGCTAACTTACTACATCCCATAGTCTCCTCCACAAGCAAGCAACATCCTGCTGCACTTCTCTCCACGCCACCACCTACTCCTCCAAATCTCCCATTTACACAAGCTCACATTATTACACAAAGAGGATATTCTAAATACACATTAATTTCTTTACTTCCCTCTCACAACTTTAAACCCATTAGATCGATCTTTGGCATCTTCTCACAGCTGCATACAACAATAACACAAACAAACAAACACATTAACACTATATAAAAAGGGGAGGAACGAAATATGGAGGAGGAAGAGAGAAGGCTCAACTTCAAATACCACTTTCCTTGTTCAAATTCTGAAGCTTTCTTCACCACATAAAACAAACAACCACAAACCACCACCAACAACCAACTCCACCCTACTATCCTCTATTTTAGCAGCAACAACAACCACCTCACTCCCAAACACCACCACAACCATCACTACAAGAACAACAACCACCACTACAACACAACAACCATCCCTACAAGAACAACAGCCACCACCAAACACCACTCTCTCATCTCACGGTTACTCTCTCTCTCTCTCTCTCTCTCTCTCTCTCTCTCTCTCTCTCTCTCTCTCTCTCTCTCTCTCTCTCTCTCTCTCTCTCTCTCTCTCTCTCTCTCTCTCTCTCTCTCTCTCTCTCTCTCTCTCTCTCTCTCTCTCTCTCTCTCTCTCTCTCTCTCTCTCTCTCTCTCTCTCTCTCTCTCTCTCTCTCTCTCTCTCTCTCTCTCTCTCTCTCTCTCTCTCTCTCTCTCTCTCTCTCTCTCTCTCTCTCTCTGTCAAGCTGCCATGATGGTTTTTATTTATGAGATTAGGTTCTCAATGAACCGTAAGCTCCTTGCAATAACCAGAGCAACTTTTTAACTCATTTCATTCTTATTAAAGTGTTGTTTTGCTTTGTCTATTTTAATATTATTCATATTTATAGTCACTAATGCTCTCAGCACCACACACACACACACGTTCACACCTTTTTTAAATTTTATATTTAGTGTTTGCTATACATACACCCCATTTTTGTATAACCCCCTCCCATTCTTTTTAGCTATTTTGTTTCTTTACTCATATTATTATGTTATAATAACTAATTTTTATATCATTTTCATTTAGCATTCTCAAAAAACTCAATTTAATGCTCAAAATATGTTCTTAACAGTGGTCACTCTAAGTTTAACTTGTTTGATCAACTGCTTGAATCTCAAATTTTTGAAGAGGGACTAAGTCAAATGTGTACATTCGGGTTAATCAAAGATTCTAGGATGAATGAGTCGTACGACTCCAGAGTCCTAAAATCCCTATTCTAAAATCAAACAACCTCACATCAAATCATCTTTCAAACTTCAAAAAACCATTTTCAAAAAAGTAGGGGATTAAGTCAGTTGTACAACTGGGTTAATCATCGTTCTAGGACGAATGAGCCGGGCGGCTCAATAATCCTAAAACCTCTATATTAAAAAACACCAACCCAAATACTTTTTCAAGAAGAACTACGTTGCTTTGATTCCTCTATTGCATCCGGAGGTACGTAGAAGCAAGAGCCCATTCTTGTCAAGCACTAAAAACTAAAATTTTCATTAAGTATTTGTCTTCTCTAAAATTAAATAAAAGGGTAAAATAATTATTAAATACAACTAGCTAGAAGGTAACCTTCCTTCCTTACGAAGGATGTCGTGGGGTGCTAATACCTTCTCCACGCATAACCGAAACTCGGACCGAAATCGGTCTCAATGACCCTTATCCATCCAATAGGGATTTTCCAATGTTTGCCCTTAAACTAAACTTTGGTGGCGGCTTCATTTTGAATCTTGAATAATCCTTTCTCGATTTTTGAAATCGCTACAATGACGAACAAAATAATACTTGTTGGTGCGCCCTTCATGATTGGCATTTTTATCAAATTGCCAAGGCCTTCCCAACAAGAGATAGGTAACCTCCATAGGAACTACATCACAATGACCACATCCTCATATTTACCAATTGAAAAATAAACTTCTACTTGTGCATCAACAATCATCTCAATATCTTTAACAATCCATTGAAGCTTATATGGTTTGGGATGTGGTTTAAGTTCTAGTTGGAGTTTGGAAACTAACCTTGTGCTGGCAAAATTGGTACAACTCCCACCATCAACTAGGAATTTCTTCTTCATTCATTTTCTTTAAGAACTCAAGAAATAAAAATGGTATGCAAAACCTGAAATTGCTTGACCAAAGGTCCAAATCGAACCTTGCTCACGATTACCAAATGATGGCCTCCTTGTTGTGGAATTTCGCCATTTGCTTGATTTTCGGTTTAGAAACAGGTTGCAACTTATATTTTTGTAATTTTGGGTTTAAGATGGATGAAATATGGGAAAGAAATGATGTGATTTTCTTGGGTTATGTGATGGATAGTTTTGGAATAGATTTAAGCTAAACAAAAGAAATAATCTCTTGTTTAATTCGTCAAGAAGATGGATGTGAAGGGTAAGGGCGTCACCTTGTCTAATCCAAGACTAGGATAAACCTATGAGTGAGGATCGCCACAAGAAACCTGGTTTCTTGATAAGATCAGATAATGGTTCAATCTAGAACCAAAGAGCAAAAGTTCTCAATTTCACACAAAGTGATTTTTGACTAAAATTCTTGTTATCTTCTATTAATTTTGATGAAAACATATATAGGAAAGAACATTAGGATCGATGTGCTACAAGAAAGAGAAAGTTTACAATAATGAGCATTAGTGTTCCTTAAATATGTAACTCCTTTTATTTGATTTGTCTTCTCATAATGTCTTGCTTGAATTTGTAACTCCTTCTTTTAATTGCCTTGTCTTTTCTTTATGACTTGGAGTTTACAAAACCAAAAGACTCCCTAGCATCCAAAGCTGATTATTCTTCAATAAGAAAGTGACATTGCACCCATTTCAATCCTAATTTTCGTTCTCCACTATGCATGCTTCATCACACACTTTTTTGATCAACAAAGTATGGCTTTCATAGATGAAATGGGCAAGGCCCAACCAGTTACAAACAGAGGTATTACTTTCCCCACACCCCCTCCTACTCTTTCACACCCCTTAACAAATTTTATTCCAAAAATAACCTCGCGTGAAACGCTGTGAGGACGTGTTTAATGACTGTTCGAACGACCTTGTTTGAACACGTTCGAGTGACCCCATTCGAAGAGGTGAAATTTCGCACAAGAGGGTGTGAAGTCAATTTTTAACTCACGCGAACGATGTCGTTCGAACGTGTTCGAAGGCCCTCATGCGAACCTGTTCGCATGACCTCATTCGAACAACTTAAATTACGCATAAGAGGGTGTGAAGTCAATTTTTAACTCACGCGAACGATGTCGTTCGAACGTGTTCGATGGCCCGTGTTCGAACACGTGAAAATTCTTGAAAAAAAGACGTTTTTGCTTGTCTTTTGGTCATTTCACACCCTTATGGGGTGTGTTTTGAGTAGGAGGGGATGTGGGAAAAGCAAACCCCCAAACAGATAACAAAAGACCCAAACATAAAGAAACCCGACCCAACAAGCACCAGGGTCCCAAACAAAATAACAAAAGACCTACGCACTAAAGCAAACGAAGAAAACGACTTTTGATAGCACATAGAGCTGGCAAAGCGGGCTACCCGGACCGTATCGGGCCGGCCCGCATCGAGCTCGGGCTTTTAGGGGTTGAGCTAAAAATCCCGGATTGATATTCGGGCTCACACTTTACGGCCCAAGCCTGGCCCTATGCGGGTTGCGGGCTTTTCGGGCTAACACGCATTACGCGCGAACTAGTATCCGGAGCAGAAGAGGATATTAACATTAAATTCTCTTCGGATTTAGTGCTTCAAGCAATACAAAAGTGATGATTTTGCTAGAATGATACATATATATATATATATATATATATACATGATAACTAGTATGTATCACCCGTGCGCTGCACGGGTATACATGTCATTGTAACTTATAATTTTTAACTTATTTTTTGAGAAAAAATAGTCAGTTTTATATTTTAGTGTTTTATCTGATTTAAAAATGTCCTCTTGTACATCACGGTGAATAAACCTATTATGTCCGGCTATTATTTTCCAATTTAAGATAAAATATTTACCTCTTCATCCATCTTGTATAAGACAAAATGGTCAATGATGGATTTCATCATACATATGCCACTAACAATAATCCTTCTATGACTACTAATTGTATGATTGATAGGGTATTCAACCTTAAAAAGATAAGTTTGTCTATATCTGCCATCCAATTCATATGGTTCAGAAATCTGCAATTCGTAGAAAACAATTTCGTTAGAGATACAATGCTAAAATAAAGCATGCTAAGTACGAAGGTTAATGAAAGTTAATCACAGTTTCATATGAAGGAACATGATTTATACAAAGGTGTTCTTCATAAAAATTGAAGGCTGCATCCCCTTGTAAGGCAAATACTGCAGTACATGTGTGATCCACAACCCTAACTTCAACACCAGACCTACAAACAAAGTAGCATTAAACAGTGGTTCTAACCAATTCTTTCATACTATTTTAACTGATAAATCCTTATAAAATTGGTATCATTTTATAGCATTCTTTCTCACCAACTACTTGCAATGGAATCAATGATATGGGCTGGGACAATATAATGTGGATCCTGTAACAAATGATATTTAACACGTTAGTGGTTACAGTATTTTTAGTATTCAAGAAACGTGTAACTGAAAGTGAAAAAAATTATTCCTACATGTAACATAGAAAATCGTGAAAAAAAGTTGTAAGCAGGGAATAAATTGTACATGGAAAATTGGCAATGTACCAAAATTATAATATTGTAATAGCTGGTAAAAGTTTGACAAAAAATCGTTGAAACGAAATAGAACGTGTAAGATAACCAAGTGTTTACATGAATGTCTGGACTGTTGATCAACTGTTCCAGATTAGCATTGTTGTGAACAAACAGAAACTCCTCATACATAGATGCTGAAAACTCCATGTATGTATTAAAGGAATTCCTAAGGTGATACAAATATGTGTGAGGAAACTTGCCGCATATATTGAATTTATGTCATTAGTAAGCCAAAGTCTATACTGATTGAAAAAAAAATTAAAATTTTGAACATTGCAATTACCAAAATTTAATGTGATTTCTGCGTATTAGATAGAAGCCAAAACAATTTTCGAATTTAGAATTATTAGGTGGAATATTTATTTTATTTAATGATTCTAAACCAAAAATAAATCCCATATCAATTAGAAATTGAAATACATGGTAAAACCAAAATTAAATATAAAACGTAAGAAACTTAAGTACAAATTAAATATTAAATGTACAGAGATTGTAATTGAAAATGCAACAATTGAAAATGAAATTGCAAAAGTTGCAAAAATTTAAACCGAAACTTGTAAAATTCGTATACCAGAACCTGATTAATAATTTTATTTTGCATTGATGCATAATCAAAAGCGAAACTTCCATTTCCCCCACCCCACTAACAATTGTCTATCTAAAAAAAGCTAAAGCGCCATTTTAAAGGTGATTAAAAACAATGATTGACTGTTTTCATTTTTTTATAACTGACATTGAATTCCCATTTACTATGCATTTGAATTTCTCATAACTGTCATAACTGTCTCACCATGAGTAAATTTGTTGCTCATATAAAAACTCACATTGATTTACTCATAAATGTCAAATTATTTGGATTTCCTCATGATCATTTTGTACGCCTAGTTTAAATTTATTGGAAAAACTTTGACAACAATATTTGAGATGTAATAATTTAGTTTAAAAAACTTGAACCTTCCAATAACTCAATGAATTGCGATTTAATATTAAAATTAAACGAAAAAAGATATCTGACCAACATAATTCTATCTGATTACTAATTATTAATTTACATTAAACCGCCAAATCAAATAAAAAAATTGAATGGTGGTACATGGGAAGTACATTCATGGAAGAAAATCACTCTTATATAAACATACATTATATATTTGGTCAAAACAAAATAAAACATACATGACATAGCAACAAATGATTAATTTTCCGATACAACAATAATAACAAGGGAAACAATCCCAGTTGAGGCAGAGTAGTGAATCAAGTTTGAAATTCCGTGGTGGAATTCCAAATATAATGTATGTTTTATATGAAATATAATGTATGTTTTGACCAAGTTGGAATTGCCAATCACGGCTTGAAGTATATGAAAAATAGCATTTAATATAGTCAGTAACTTTACTGCACGGAAGTAAGAAACATTATTAGAAAGATGAAAACATGTTATGAAAGAAGAGAAGCAAGAAATTCTCCTGTGCAAGGCACTAATAAAAGGAGAAAAAAATAATAAGTTGCGTCAAAACAATGAGGAATAACAAAACCCAATTAGGAGTTCTGCCATCCTGGCAACTCTTTAGAATATATATGTTGATGCAATATCTCTCCTAATTTAAGTCTCACATAAGATAAAGGGTTTCATTATTTTTTCAAAAATGGATAGCAATAACACAACTCAATAAACCCAACCATATCAGAGAATTAGTGTCAAAACTCAAAACATGAAACGGTTTTAGCCAAAATGAAATTAGAAAAATAATCAAAAATAGGCCTCAGTAATTCAACAGTTCCAACACCCTTAAATCTTTATGCCCTTCAAAATTTGAGTCTCTTGTGATTTATTCTAGTTTATCAAATAACGAACCATTCCATATTTAAAAAAAAAGTAATGAGAATAAGAAGAAAAATTGATGAATTATTTACAACTCTCCGACCTATGTGAAAAGTTAAGAAGCCCATTATGATCAAGATCTGCAATGTCAAATCTCTTCATCCACCAGCCTGCTTCGCCATGCCCCATTTCATTTTTCTCTGTTTCAGCACAGTTTTGATTTTCACCATATATTCTGACGATGCTTTCTACTCTTTTGAAACCGTGGAAGACACAACCTAAAGCTACAACGGTCTCTTCAATGGCTTGTAACATTGCTTTCTAAAAACCCCAAAAAAGGTTTAAGAAGCATAATAATTTTTTTTTAAAAATAAACCATGAAATAAGAGAAGACCTAATAGGAGAAGAGAGAAGGAATCCTCACGGACGCTTCCATGAGCTCACCCGCAATGTGCGACCACCATTGCGAGTATGAAGAATCTCCCCAAAAAATGAAATCATTCTTTTTCTTGTGCAGATTTGTAAATGATTCCGGACGTGGTGCCAAGTCCACCCTAAAATCGCTTTCGAGTGAGTAGATGAAAGTCAAGATTATTGAAGGGTGGAGAGGCTTCTAAAGGAAGGAGAGGGTGAGAGGTCTGAGCCAAAAAATCTGGAGGAAAGAGATTTGAGGGAGAAGAGAGATGTGCTTATTTTGGATATTGCTCTTTTGTTTTTTCTTTTAATATGAATATGAATATAAATATGAATTTGAATAGTTGGAAGATTTGATTTGAATTTGAATGTATTATTAAAATCACAATCACAATTATCACTATTTAAAATTTTTTGGCTGGACATTAATTCTTTTTTTGGTTTCTGAATGGAAAAAATGGAGTATTAATTCTTAGTATGGCTGGACATTAAGTCCTATTGTATTGCAGATTCAAACCACACTCTAAAAAATGGAATATCTGGAATATGGTCTCTTTTTTTGTATTGGAGATTCACAATTATCACTATCATGTTATTTTGTAGTGGTGATTCACTATTTTTTGAAGATTCAAACCACACTCTAAAAATGGAATATTTGGTCTCTTTTTTGATTCTGAATGCAATATCAACTTAATTACAAATCACCCGTGATTGTAAAATGCAGTCAAGGGTAATGTGCAGGACCATTGGTAGTTCCTCCATACGGATTGTAAATTACAACTTAATTACAATTCAAAGCAATTAAATGCCATTTTGAAAACTATTTATGAATTTTTAGAATTTGTCTCCCATCCGTTCAATAGGGTAGTCGAAATTTGGGCATATCGGTCCGTTGATATGTTGAAAACGACTATGTATAACTTGATCTCCACCATCCGTTTTAGGCGCCACCGTGAGATCAAATTTGCCGCATTAATATGATCGACGTGGGTGCTCAATGTGCAACGTGGAATGCCATGTATTTATTTGAAAATGTGCGTGGCATTTTGTGATTGGTCCTATATGGACGCTTATGTGGACAAACTCGATTTAATATACTTATGATGGTGTTACGCCTTGGCAAAGTTGCTAGTTTGAAAATGATACTAAAGCGAGTTATTTTGCTAGTGAGAGATGTCGACCGCTTCACCGCTACTTCACGTCGTTATTTGATCATTTTTAGACATTTTGGACCCATAGTTGTATTTGTACTCCTATTTTATGTTAGACATTTTATATATTTTGACGTATTGTTATTTAAATCGTAAATCGTTCAGTATCGTATTTTAAAAATAAACGCGTGTAAATCTTAATTTAATATACAAACTTTTAAAAAAAAAAATTAAAAATTTCGGAATTACCTCTTAAAAAGGTAAATCAAGTTCAAAATAGGGGGTATTTCGGATTTACAAGGTAAATTGAAATACCCCTTTTTTTGAACCGGATTTACCTTTTTTAGAGGTAATTCCGAAATTTTTAATGTTTTTTTTTTAAAAAAAAAACTAGGGTATTTTTGGGTTTAATGGGGTTATGGGTGTGTAGGAGAGAAGGAGGGGGTGCCAAAAAAAAAAAGCCTAAATCCAAAGGGAAGTAAAATTATAAAACGTGTACTACCAGTACTACTACTAGTAAGATTCTCCAAAAGGTTTTTTTTGGACCCCCATCCCCATAAACCCCCACCCAATTTTAAATTCCTAAAATGCCATTTGAAAAATAATTTTTTTTAAAATAAATAAATAAATCGTATATACCCCTTTGAGTACGTATATACAATGGCTATTTTATGTCCAATCGTATATACGCACTCAAAGGGTATATACGATGGGTTTTTTTTAAATTTTTTTAAAAATTTGTTTTAATTTTATTACTAAAAGGCTACTAAAAATTCGTTAAATAGTCAAAACTACTCTAAAAAATTATAAAAACACCACTAAAAATCTAACAAAACCAAAATAAGGCTATACAAATTTTTTTAGATTTTTTGGAGACTATGAAAAATTAAAAAAAATCGTAAAAAATAGTAAACGATCAGAGTATGTTGCCCGAAAACCGATTTTTTAGCCTAAATTATTCGTTCGACGTATAACATCGTCACGTTTTAACGAACTACACATAAAACCTATTTTCAGGACATATATAATTTTTATTTGACTTAAAAAAATTTTAAAAAATACAATGGGGATCGTATATACGCCTGAGGGGGGTATATATACGACCCTATTTTTTGCCCATCGTATATACACCACCCAAGGCGTATATACGATTATGGTGGGGGTGTGCCAATCGTATATACGCCTTGGGGGGTGTATATACGATGCCCAAATGTAAGAGTCGTATATATACCCCCCAGGTGTATATACGATATATTGGCCAATTTTTTTTAAAAAAATACGTTTTCAGAAGGGCATTTTGGGGTTTTCAGTGTGGGTGGGGGTTTTTGGGGATGGGGTGGGGGTGGGGGTCCAAAAAAAAACCCTTCTCCAAAACGTATTAAAGTCATGGGTATGCATGTAAAATAATATAAGAGAAAAAACCCTTTAAATCACATTTTAAAGTTGTAATACTTAATTAGTTTGAATGCAAAATAATATTTTTGACATTAGAGTTTACCGGTCCTTTTTAGGCCTATTTAAGTTAGATTTAAGTAACAGTTTTATGCATATTTAGTGTATTATCTAGGTGCAAATTGTTACCCATATTTATTTTAAAATTTTGGGTGACTCTCTTAATTTAAAAGAAAAAATTTATCTTATTTCTTTTACTTCAAAACTCTTCGGCCATATGCAAAACATGTTCTTGAAAAATATTTTGGCCAGTCACTAGACACTGATTTTGGTCCATATGAAATACATGTCCTTGAAAAATATTTTGGCCACTCACTAGACACTGATTTTGGTGTAACACCGTTCTCAGTTTTTGGTTTTAAAATTTGTTTTCAGAGAAAAATGGGAGATGTTTTGGCACTAGACTAGAAACACAATACTTCAGTCATCAAAAACAAAATTCTAGACACGTTATGCAGCTACGATAAAAAAAATTCACGTGACCTCGCAGCACAATTAAATGAGAGTGGTTGAGGGGTAAACTAGCCATTGCTTACTCGCAAGTCGCAGATATGAGGTTGTCGCGGAAGTAATTTATAAATTGTTTGAATATATAATTTAAATGCATAATTGAGTGAAAATTAGAACACTAAAGGTACTTTTTTAGTCTTTATACCACTCACACTAAATGAGATCCCTAACACCAAAAATATCTAAACACTCTCTCATTTTACACTTGTGTGAATAAAGAAAATAAAAGAAATTGAGAGAAATAAAGAAAGAAAGAGAACCGAAAGAAAGAAGGAAAGAAAGAAAAATTGAAAAAAGGGAAAGTTAGAGAGAGAGAGAGAGAGAGAGAGAGAGAGAAGAAGACGAGGAAGAAGAAGGAAAGGAGAAGGAAAGAAGAAGAAAGAAGAAACCCTAGGTTCTTCATCTCTCAATGCTGGTAAGTGATTCTTATGCCATTCTTCTCCATTTTTCAAGATCTATCTATTGATACCAAAATCATTAGCTGATTCTTCATCTTCTTCATTTCACCATTTTTGGAGCTCAAAGCTCAAGAGGAAAAGAAAATGGAGTTTTGGACCTTAGAAGCTAGCTTGTGGCTCTAGGAGGTTCAAGGTTCAGTTTTGAAAGCTCAATGGCAAGCTACATTGCTGATTGAGAGAGGATTTGAAGAGGTTCAGTGGCTGGGTTTGAGTTTGGAAGAGTTGGAACGAGTTCGGGTCAATTTCGGAGCGTTTCGGAACGATTGAACTTCGTCAAAGTTTTGGTGTTTCGTGATTTTCATCACGATTGGTGAGTTTTACTCGCTTAGGGTTTTATTTTATGTGTGCTGACTGTATGATTTCTGTTATCGTTGAAAGCACATTCGTTTCGTAAATTTTGAGTCACAAAAACCGCAAATTGGTTACGAACTCACTGATTTAGCAATTCTGGACACAGGTTCCGTTCTTTTAAAAATGGGACTGTTCGGTTAGTCCAAAAATTATGTGACTGATTTTGTTTGAACGTAGACTTAACGCCGGTCGTTTTGGCACTGGTTTGGTTCAATTTGGAATTGTGTAGCTCGAGTTATGAGTCTCCAAAGTTAGGTCAAATTTCTGGAATTAAATTGGGTATAGGTTCAGTGTTTCAGGTCGTGTGTTCTCAATTGAACTCCGTTTTGAATGATTCTGGTTTCATTGGAAAGTAGACTTAATTACCTACAGAATAGGCACTGGTTTCACCAAATTTCATTAAGAAATGAGAGAGAAAATTTAGTTGCAAGTTGAGCAAAGAGTTCTGTCCAGTTTTGGTACCTCAGTGTAGTAATTTGAAAAACTGTATCAACTGGATGCTTATTCTGAAAAATGAAAATCATATGTAGAAACTACACTCAGAGAGCTTTCCAATGAGTGGTTTGTTGTAGAAATCCGATGTCGTTTGCTATTTTAATTAATTCGCCGAAGTAGGTGCACTGCTGTAGGAAATTCTGCACTTATGTCGTGTGTTAAAATAGCGGTTTGTGTCATTCCGATTCTCGAAATGAATTACTTGATGTGTTTGGTTGTGATTGATGTGGTTTGTTCTGGAAATTAGTGTCATATGTTCTGTTTGTAGGTATTGGAACACAGTTTGGATACGAACGGAGAGCGAAACGAAACAAAAACAAGCGAAGTGTATTCCCGAGTCCCGATTACTCGTTTCGACGCTCCTTTCGACTCCAAACTTCCTCTAATCCTTTTTCCCAACCAATTGTGATTATTATGGATTGATATTGTCATTGTTTTGATGTATGTCCAAAGTTGTTTTGATTAAGCGATTAAAGTTATAAATCTTTGAAAAAGCGTAAAACATAAGTACGAGTGGGAACCAAATGTTTTATAACTTGAAGGTTATGCTGGGACTGATTTCATGAGTTTGTACTTATGATAATATGTGATTATAACATATCATAGATTGAATTAGATTCGGTATATAAATTATATCGAATATATGAAGCAACGCCCAATGCGGGTGAGACATGTGAATTTTGTCGAGTGCAGGTGACGACAGCCACAGAGTTAGCATACTACTAGGGGAAGTCATGAGCCCTAAACCTAGGCCCTATAAAATTTTACCATTAGGCAAGTCCTATTGGGAAGGGGTTCACCGGGATTTAGTCGGAGGGCGTCGGTGTTATGCTAAGATGTTTGATTGCTGCTCATTTCTGGGATTTAGTCGAAGAAGGCGATCGATATTGTGCAAGTGATTATGTGCGTGGTTTATTTATTAAATCATGAAGTTAATGAGTTTTTTTTATAAATGGACCGAATGATAGGTAAGAGGTCACGGTAAGACTCACTGAGATTTGTTATCTCACCCTACAAAATGTTGTTGTTTTACAGAGAAACAGGAAAAAGTTCCTTTATGGCACGAGTAGATGGCGTGCACGAGAAGTAAATTGAAGATGTAGTTCTTCTTTTGTTATTTATGTTTTTCCCTTGTTATCTTTGTATCCGATTATGACTTGAATTTGTTTTAAGTTATGTAATCGTTTCCGCTATTCTTGTAAAGATGTATATCTAAACAGGAAATTTATCTCTGATGTATGCTAAACGGTGCACTTTAGTATTTCTACTAGATAGAAATATGAGGGTGTTACACAAGCTGCCCATAATTAGTTAAAGCTTTTCCATAAAAGTCAGACTAAGTAATAAAATACCCCCATATTGTAATTGATTTCTAAACTTGCTCAAATCCTTATTATGTTGTACAGCAAGGGAAGGTATTGCTGCATGGTGATGGTGTGTTGATTTGGTGTTTAACATTGCTATATTGATAAACTTTGTAATTGATTTCTAAACTTGCTCATTTCTCGTCCTTGCTCAGATATCATCTCTAATCTTGATGAAAGACTCGAGCGATTGGATTTTCTTGAAGGAAATAGGTGGTACTAGAGTTTATGAGGAGAGGCGTCAAGAAAGTATTAAAATAATGCAGGATACTGGCAAGTCTTTCCTATTTGTTTATTTTTAAAATTTCTGATTTTTAATGTTTGCTTTCATGTGATTGACACTTTTATTATCGTGCATTTTATCATTAGACAGGTAACAAAAGAAAACAAATAATCCAAGTTGTCTGTATTTAGGCGAGAGGTTGAAGGAACTAACTAGATGAGGAGAAAGAAGAACTTAGAAAATATCGTGACTTGATAAGCGGAGAAAATCCACTGGAATATGCCATTTATAACAAAGAAGTTCAAGATGCTCGGCAAAACTTGCAGAGGTTATCTATATTAAAATGTTACCACTTTTATAATTATTTGCACCATTATTTAACGTGTTTTATTAGTTTGATTTATTTATGATCCTCTTGATGATTGGATTTGCAAAATCTTGATGCATTGTTCAAAATAAATAAATGCAATGAGATTAGTCAACAATAAAGTATAAATTATGAAGACCTCTATGTTGTTTTCAAATAATATTTTGCTTGGTGCAGTTTAGTAGACAGAGTGGCGAAAATCTAAGTACTTGAAATACCCCAAGCAGATAACAGTTGTAAATTGTCTTGAAACTTGGAGGAAAATATTGACATTGGTAAAGTAGAAGCCAGATCCTGTGTAGAGTGTAAAACACACTTAACATTATAGAAGTAGCTAATTCACGATCTTCCAACTTTGTTCATGGCTCTAATCTTTTAGGTTTTCGAGAGTAAGTTTTTTGGTAAGGTTTCCACCTCATTCATACCCAGATCTTCCACCCCTTTACTCTCCTATCAGTTGACCACTCTGTCACTCTTGCATTTTCTCCTGCAATTGTCTCTCTATTTGACTCTTGTCCATTCCTGATCAGCCAAAAACATCATTGACTCCTTTTCCTCGATGCCATTATTGGCATTTTGTAGCTGTATGTACGTCCTAATTTTTTTTTGTTTGTCTTTATAGATCAATCACTAACTTGGATGTCAAAGTTATATTGTTTTAGATATTTTTAATGATTGTTTTAGATAGAAGAAGCTAGAATCAAGGTTTCTGAAACATCGACAAAAAAGTATAATGATGTTCTTGATGCACATGAGAAATCCAAAGATTTGGAGAATACATTGAAAGATATAACAAAGGAACTTCAGAACTTTAACAAAGAAAAAGAATTAATTGAAAAGCGATGAACAAAGGCATTAGAGAAGCATACTGAGCTTGAGCTTGATGTCAAAGACATGCAAGAAAAGATGTCTGGAAAAATCCGAGCCAAAGTATTATTCTATTGTTCTCATCTTATGCGTTCTTTTGATTAGATGGATCTGTATACATGATTCATCTCTTACCTACATATTTGCGAGAAAGATCTTTTGCAAGGCAACTGGATTTACTTGAGAAAGAAATTCAAGATTCAATGGACGAATGGATAAAGTGCGGATAAATATGGTAGAATAGTATTTTTAATATTTGTACAGCTTGTTTCTACAAATGATAAATGTTGCATGCTTATGACTTTTATGTGCATTGGCATGTGTTTGAGACAATAAAATTTATTCTTTCATTTATTTGTTAAGAATATTCAACATACTCTCATATGCATTTGTCTCCAACATATGAATTGTTAGAATAATGGAGCTCGAGAAGAAACTCGGTATTCTTTATCAAAAGCAAGGACTCAGGCAACCCAGTTTTCGAGTAAAGTGCGCCGTGATAAGTGGCTCCAAAAGGAGATTGATGATCTTGAAGGTGCTTTCTTCTAACATAGGACAGGCAAGTCTTCGTTTATTTGCACAAGCTATCTTTGTTAACTCATTTTTATTAATTGTAGCATCATAAACATAAATCACATCTTCTCTCCGTTGCTTTTGCATTTTTCTTGTTTTTACGCATAGTAGATTAATATTATTAGAGAATAGAATGAAAGAAGTGCTAGATTTGGGGATATGATATCACCATGTATGGAACTTCGACATGAAAGTCTTGTTACATTTACAAACAATATCATCTAATTTTGTCGGTTTCTCTTTAATTTTAATCAAGGAACCTATATAATATTCTTTGTTGTGCGAAATCTTTGAGCAACTTAGTAATACAACAGTTTTACGCGCAGAGGAAAACTTTACTTTTATTCAATCAAGTTGGGTTACTTATCCTTTATACTCCTCTTCACCTTACATGCTGATTTCATGAGGTTGACTTTTAGGCCTAAAATCCTAAGCCGAAAGGGCTACTACCTCCGTTTCGGGATCACATTATTGAAAGAATAAGCAGCCAAACAGATTGGAACTCTTGCAATGATATTCGATGGAATTCATCTTTTGCCCTCCTTTTCTTCCCTTTCCTTGCAAATCATCCCTTTTGCTTTCACCTTATAGCGATCAAAAACCCAAATCTTTCTGGCTTTCTTCTTTATTAGGATTCTCTTCTTTGCTCCATTTTGTTTTGGCCATGGTTGTTTTGGTGTTTTTGATCCTTTGTTTTCATAACCACTCTTGGTTCTTGATTCTTTACAGAATCCATTTCTGGTCTGATAACCACCTTTATAAAATTCCCCTCAATGATATATGTTATTTGTGCCACAATGTTTTCATCTACTATTGAGCAACAATGTATTGTAGACTACTTAGCACGTGAGAGGCAGCGAGAAGAGTGTATACTCATCATTATCTCTGTCGATTTGGAGATGATCTGTCATGATGATGATTTTATGGACTTATTTTGGGGGTATGATTCTATAGTGTTTTTACACACTACTATAATGTGCGAGGATTTGAGAAGAGGTTGAATTCGGATTCGGAAGATCTGCGCAGCGACATGAGATTTCTCGGGGTTCACGGTCCAATTATTGAGTTCTTTGTTTGTGATGAAATTTTTTTCACTGCGATTGAAGTTCTCGCTGCAGGAAAGCAGTCTCCCGATTGAAGTTATGCGCACATTCATAGATTGTATTTTTGTTTTGGATTAGGGGTTGGGGTGGATTTGGTACTCAGTAGCATGTAGTTGTTCCCTCTTTTTAGCTCTAATACTTGTTCTTGGCCCAATCTCTTTATCGTTTTGTATTTTTGCATACTTGCTAAATGTTTTTTTAATGACTTATTTCACGTAGTTGTTGAAAATGATGACACATCAACCCGGATAATTGACCTTACGAATAGACGAGAAAGGTGGACGAGTTACGTTTATTCCACTTAACAGAGTAAGAGCTCCATCCATCACTTATCCACGAGTTACGTTGTCATACCTCTTTGGAAGAAATTGAATTTTAAAGAGGATTTTACCCAAACATTATGTCAAAGTTAGCTTCTATTCAAATGTTGTCTTTTGTTTACACATTGGCATGGCATCTTGGGTGACATGTAGTAAATAATATAATAAAATTGATGCATAGTGGAGAAGCATGTTGAGTTAGGATAATTTGATTTAATCGGGAAGTTTTACTATCTTTGGATTATAAATACCCTTTAGGTGTCTTATGTTATTTAAGTTATTGATATTTATTAAAAACTTATTGAGTTGAATCCGAGGAATTTTGGGGATTTCAATAGTCTTTCTTTGTTTTTCGGCCATAGTGGTTTTTGGGCATTCTATTCTTTCGGATATATGCATATCTTATTTACATAAACTAAGTTCAGTATTCTACCTAGGAGTTAAAATTTCTTTAGCATATTTTGTGGTGCTTCTATTTCGCCATGATTGGTAATTCATGCTTCATATATACATCGATTTGTTACTGAGTTGAAATCCCACATTATTAGATTCAGAGAATCGAGAGATTTAGAGAGTGCTTTGGGATGAACACTTCATACCTAAAGGACTAAATGAGTGCTTGAGTTTTTCAAGAGTGTACCCGCTAAGAGGAGTACTCTACACACGAAGATTACTTGTTCAGATTGTTTTACCTCGGTGATCTCGTAAGTATATAGTTATGTTGGATGTTTCTTTACAAGTTTACATCATTTATGATATTTCTATTAGGTATTTGCTAGAAACGATTATCTGCAAGAATGCGGATGTGGCTTCAAGGGTAGCTCGCATTGATGATCTAGACTGCATAACATTGGAAGGTTGGCCTAGTTCTTCGCATTTTGTCTATTGTTACCTGGTCCATTGTTTTGTCTTATCAAATTGTTGTCGGTCTCTTTACAGGTGATCAAGTGAGCAAGAAAGGTAGTATGACTGGAGGTTTTTATGACCACAGGCGATCAAAATTGAAGTTTATGAATATCATTAAGCAGAATACCGATAGTATAAACATTAGAGAGGAGGAATTGGAGAAAGTTAGAGTTGATCTGCAAAATATCCTTTTATGTTAATAAATAAACACTTTATGCATTTTCTTTTTTAATAAATAAATAAATACTTAATGCATATAAGAAAACTGAACAAATAGAGGAATTGCAGGTCACCTGAATTACATGATAAATTTCTTAGACGAGATAGCTCCTAGAGTTAGAAGAGAAACCATTTGGTAATGTGTCCCAAACGGTCAACTTTAATTTTTGTTTTTGGTTTATTCACGTTGAGGGAGATGATGGGTGTCTCTAACTCGATAATTTTCTCTGATTAACTGATCATTTTTTTTTGTGATTGACCTTTAGTAACGGCGCTTGATTTGTCTTTGACCTGGTAACATCTAATACCACGTGTCCGTTTGTGATTGACCTTTATGATGTCTGTGCTGTTACTTGTTGTGAAACTCATTTCCCTAATAAATGGCGCTCCATTTGTCTTTGACCTGGTAAGATCTAATACCACGTGTCCGTTTGTGATTGACTTCTATGATGTCTGTGTTGTTACTTGTTGTGAAACTTATTTCCCTATAGCTTTGTTTTCCCTGAACTAGTCTCACAGATAGACCAAAAGATTAATGATCTCGTTGCTGAGCAGCAGAAGAGTGATGCTAACTGTGCTCATAACAAATCAGACATGGAAGGGCTTAAGCAGGACATTGCTAATTCTAACAAACAGAAGCAGTTAATTTCTAAAGCACTTACAAAGAAGGCGAGCTTCTTTTCTCGGTTTACTCATTTATCATTTGTGGGCTTCTTTTCGTTGGTAGTTACTTGTGAAACTTTCCACTGGCAAATCACTTCCATCTTGTCCACAATTGCTTGTAGGAAAAGTCACTCGTTGACGTCCAGAATCAGATTGAACAACTTAAGGCTAGTATCGCAATGAAAAGAAGCGAGATGGGCATGCACCTTATTGATCATTTAACATCAGAGGAAAAAAAAACTTTTGTCGGATTTGAATCCTGAAATCAAAGACCTTAAAGAGAAGCTTGTGGCTTGCAAGACTGATCGCATTGAGGTTGTTGAATGAATTATATTGATGCTCATAATATTTAAAGGGCTATCGTAATTATTTTAACTTCAATTTTTTGCATCAAACACGGAAAGCAGAGCTTGAAACTAAATTAACTACTAATCTTAGGAGAAGAAAACAAGAATTGGAGGGTGTGATATCATCTCGTGGAAGCGGACTCTTTGGTTGGTGATCTTTGAATCAAAGAGGCAGGAACTTAGTGATGCTAAAAAATTGGTGGATGGTGCATCAATGGAGCTTAAGAGTGAGAACCTCACCCAATATTGTCTTTTATCTATATTTGAATTTCAAATTGTATTTCGTTGTTTGACAATTTTCTTTCTCAGGTGTTTCTGAAGATACAAATGATCGATCAAGGCAAATGAAAAAGGTTTAGCACTGTTGGTTTGCATATGTACTTGACAATTTGCAATCTCATGTTTTTTTGATTCATACTTCTAAGAAAGAAGTAATTGAAGATGAGTTTGGAAAGCCAAATGAACCACATATTTAGAGTCATCCAGGTCAGATGTGTTTTATTGTCATCTCTTCTATTAGACCAAAAAAATGCTTGAGCCTATCTATAAAAATAAAATAAAAAAGTAACAAAAGCATGAAAACCCAAAACAAAAACAAGTAGAACTAATTTTCATTTTTTAGTTTTTAAAGAAATAGTTTTTTTTTAAATTTGATAAAAAAAATATTTTAAATAAGGGTGTTTTTTTTCACCCCCTCCTTCTCTCTCACACCCCCATTTTACCAAAAAACCCAAAAATATCCTCTGTTTTTTTAAAAAAATAAAATTGACTTTCTAACATTTGGGATTTCTAGATTTACATCATAGATAGGTAAATCCGGTTCACAAGTAAATCCGGTTCACAATTTGTGAACCGGATTTACCTATCTATGAGGTAAATCGGGGAAACTAGTGGGGGGTTTTTGGATTTCCGGATTTACCTCATAGATAGGTAAATCCGGTTCACAAATTTGTGAACCGGATTTACTTATCTATGAGGTAAATCCGGAAATCCAACAGACCCCCCACCAAAAGCGTAGGTATTTTCGAATTTTTTTGTAAAATTAGGGGTATTTTTGACCAAAATGGTATTTATGGGGTGTGAGAGATAAGGAAGGGGTGGAAAAAAACCCTTTAAATAAAGAGTCAGCACTCCTCCGTCACTTACCCTGCTTTCCCTCTTCACTTCTCCATCGCTCTTACCCTGTTTTTGATATCCCTCTACATTCCTCTCTCTCACGCCTAATAAATGGGGAGAAAAAAACATATTCACAGAAAACCAACTCGTTCACAGAAAAAAGCAACATTTATAGAAGCACCATGGTCATTTCCACAACACAATATCCCTTCGTTCATACCCGCCGCTCAACTTCCAGCACCACCGTCTGACATGCGACCACCGCCGTTGGCATTGAATCCGACAGTGGTGTCAGCTCTTGTAGCTGGTTATGTGTGGTGGCATTTGCCCGCAGAAATCGTAGGTGGAGTTTCTTTGTTTGCGTTGATCGGTTCATTACTCTGCTTCTTCTACAAAAATAGAAATTCTGAAGGGGAGGCAGGGGGCTTCTGTTCACATTGTTCCTGCAGTTCTGTGGGAACCATTTGGAGCATCCCCGCTACTCCTCTTTGCTCCAAATGATGGGGAGCTGCGCGGCACCTCGCTGCGGGTGCAATTGGAGCAGCAGGAGTAGCAGATGCTCCAAATGGTTCCTACAGACCTCGGATGTTGCAGAACAATGTGAAGCTGAAAAAGTGACACAAACTCTCCCTACGAGTTTCTATTTTTGTACAAGAAGAAGAGTAATGCAAGCAAAGAAACTCCTCATCCGATATCTGCAGGCAAATGCCACCACACATAACCAGCTACATGAGCTGGCACCCCTGTCGGCCCCAATGCCAAAGGCGGTGGTCGCATGTCAGGTGGTGTTGGAAGTTGAGCGGCGGGTATGAACGGGATATTGTGTTGTGGATATGATGACCATGGTACTTTTTTCTGTGAACCAATTGTTTTTCTGTAAACATGCTTAGGAGACTCATAAGAGTAAGAAGCCATTGATCCATTAACACTAAAGAAAATCAGTGAAATGGCCAATACTGCAATGCCCACTGTATTAAGAAGACATATATCATCAAAAACGTTGATTTAAGAAAGAGAAAAAAAATGAGGTGATATTTGATAGAGTTTCATAAGTCCTATTAGTCAATTTATTCTCAGAATTACCTCAAAAAGAAAATTCATTCTCAGGAAAAAAAAATCTCTTTCTATATCGATTATGCATAATGCACACCTAGTGAAAGTGTATCTAGTGTGTCCCTTTGATCTGGAGTTAATACAATTCTTACCATAAATTTATATTTATATGTAATTATTGGCTTTCGTAGAGAATTATCAAAGCAATTTGAGAAAGATTCCAGGTCATTAGATAAAGACAATTTACACGTAATTCTAAATCTTGATTTGAGCCAACATTTTTGTGGCATTGCAATTAACATGTAGTTTTTAAAAATAATATTAAGGAATTTATCAAGTGATCAAACATTAAAAATTACAAAGCACAAATAGGATAATATATGGAGATAAGACTTTTAAAATTTTTAAAAACATCATTGGAATAAATTACGTGAATTAAAATACATCATTGACATGCGCTTCCCCCACCTTCTAGGAATTTATCAAGTGATCAAACATCAATGATGTATTTTAATTTACGTAATTTATTCTAATCATGTTTTTCATAATTTTAAAAGTCTTATCTCCATATATTATCCTATTTGTGCTTTGTAATTTTTAATGTTTGATCACTTGATAAATTCCTTAATATTATTTTTAAAAACTACATGTTAATTGCAATGCCACAAAAGTGTTGGCTCAAATCAAGATTTAGAATTACGTGTAAATTACCTTTACCTAATGACCTGGAATCTTTCTCAAGTTGCTTTGATAATTCTCTACGAAAGCAAATAATTACATATAAATATACATTTATGGTAAGAATTGTATTAACTCCAGATCAAAGGGACACACTAGACACACTTTCACTATGTGTGCATTATGCATAATCGATATAGAAAGAGATTTTTTTTTCCTGAGAAGGAATTTTCTTTTTGAGGTAATTCTGAGAATAAATTGACTAATAGGACTTATGAAACTTTATCAAATATCACATCATTTTTTTTTCTCTTTCTTAAATCAACGTTTTTGATGATATATGTCTTCTTAATACAGTGGGCATTGCAGTATTGACCATTTCACTGATTTTTCCTTAGTGTTAATGGATCAATGGCTTCTTACTATTATGAGTCTCCTAAGCATGTTTACAGAAAAACAATTGGTTCACAGAAAAAAGTACCATGGTCATCATATCCACAACACAATATCCCGTTCATACCCGCCGGTCAACTTCCAGCACCACCTGACATGCGACCACCGCCGTTGGCATTGGAGTCGACAGTGGTGCCTGCTACTGTAGCGGCGGGTTATGTGTGGTGGCATTTGCCTGCAGAAATCAGAGGAGGAGTTTCTTTGCTTGCATTATTCTTCTTCTTGTACAAAAATAGAAACTCGAAAGGGGAGAGTGGTGCTAGCTTCTGTTCACATTGTTCCTGCAATATCGGGTTCTGTGGGAACCATTTGGAGCATCCTGCTACTCCTGCTACCCCAAAGAACCTGATATTGCAGGAACAATGTGAACAGAAGCCCACTGCCTCCCCTTCAGAATTTGCTACTCCTGCTATCCCAAAGAACCTGATATTGCAGGAACAATGTGAACAGAAGCCCACTGCCTCCCCTTCAGAATTTTTATTTTTGTAGAAGAAGCAGAGTAATGAACCGATCAACGCAAACAAAGAAACTCCACCTACGATTTCTGCGAGCAAATGCCACCACACATAATCGCCTGTGAGCCGGCACCACCGTTTACCCAATGCCAACAGCGGTGGTCGCATGTCAGACGGTGGTGCTGGAAGTTGAGCGGAGGGTATGAACGAAGGGATATTGTGTTGTGGAAATGACCATGGTGCTTCTATAAATGTTGTATTTTTCTGTGAACGAGTTGGTTTTCTGTGAACATGCTTTTTTCTCCCCATTTATTAGGCGTGAGAGAGAGGAGTGAAGAGAGATATCAAAAACAGAGTAAGAGCGATGGAGAAGTGAAGAGGGAAAACAGAGTAAGTGACAGAGGAGTGCTTACTCTTTATTTAAAGGGTTTTTTTTTCACCCCCCTCATTATCTCTCACACCCCCATAAATACCATTTTGGACAAAAATACCCCTAATTTTACAAAAAAAAATCTAAAATACCTACGCTTTTGTCTGTTGGATTTCTGGATTTATCACATAGATAGGTAAATCCGGTTCACAATTTGTGAACCAGATTTACCTATCTATGAGGTAAATTCGGAAATCCCAAAACCCCCTACTGGTTTCCCGGATTTATAGATAGGTAAATTCGGTTCACAAATTGTGAACCGAATTTACCATCTATGAGGTAAATCCAGAAATTCCAAATCTTAGAAAGTTAATTTATTTATTTTTTTAAAAAACAGAGGGTATTTTTGGGTTTTTTGGTAAAATTGGGGTGTGAGAGAGAAAGAGGGGGGGTGAAAAAAAACACCCTTATTTAAAATGTTTTTTTTGCCAAATTTAAATAAAAAACTATTTCTTTTAAAAAACTAAAAAATGGAAATTAGTTCTACCTGTTTTTGTTTTGGGTTTTCAAGCTTTTGTAACTTTTTTTTATTTTTATAGATAGGCTTGAGCTTTTTTTTTGGTCTAATAGAAGAAATTACAAATAAAAACCACACACACTACCACTACTCACTCTTGGGTTCGAACCCGAGAGCCGATGTCCTCATGTCGTTGAAATTGCCAAGACAACCAACAGTGAGGGACATATAGGCTCAAGCTTTTGTTACTTGTTATGAGAAAAAACACATAAAAGTGTTCAATTTTTTAGTTTTCATTAATGGCAATTCAGTAAATAAATGCAAGTTTCACCTTTTTTTATTTATTTCAATAACATTTATGTTTAGTTTTTCTTTCTTCCTTCATTTATTATTATTATTATTATTATTATTATTATTATTATTATTATTATTTGGTTAAACCAAGGTATATATCCACTGCGTACGCAGCTGCAGAGACTAATCCCCCAAGGTACTGAGATTCATTTAAGGGGTTGATCTCTCCCCATTTTTCCATACACACCGATTAGGGATCAGAGTACGCAGAGACTAATCCCCTGAAGTACTGAGATCCATTTAAGAGGTTGACCACATGTATATTTTCATACACACCGACCAAGGATCAAATCTTTGACCAAATGGTTAAGGAGCCCATTAAATATGCTTGGAATTTCATTATATTTCATTATATATAATCTAATAAAATATTTAATTTTTGTTTTTATTCTTTATAAAAAATTGGCTTAAATATTATTTTGGTCCCTGTAAATACAACGAATATGCATTTTGGTCTCTGCAAAACTATTATTTTTAAAATAGCACTTGTGAAATTTAAAATTATTCATTTTGGTACCTATGACGAGTTTTTTTAAAAATAGTCCTTACAAAATTTATAATTATTCAATTTGTTCCCTAAGGTCATTTCAAAATTGATGTCACTGGGATCAAAATAAATAATTTTAAATTTTGCAAAGGGATTTTTTTAAGAAAAAACTTTTGTAGTGACTAAAATTGAAATTAAGTTAAAAAATTATTGTGCATTTTTTTTAAGCTTCTTATTTTTATTATTATTTAATATAATAAATATTATATTAAAAATACTTCTCATATTCAAATTAAAATAAGCATATTAAAAAAGAATAATTAAAGTTATACCAAACAAGTTTTAAGTTTTTTAGTTCCTATAACATATTTTGAAAACAATTAAACCAAACAAATTTTTAAGTTTTTTTATCTTTAAAACAGTTTTTTAAAAATAGATTGCGAAACAAGTTTTTTAAATTTTTTTTCTTAAAAATAGTTTTCAAAAATTTATTTATAAAACAATTTTTAAAAACCAAAAAACAATACACAATCAAACTGTTAGTTTTTTTTGGTCAAACAAGGGAGTAATAGTTGTTTGTGGGCTAGCTGTATTTGTTAGCAAGCCTGTTTTGGGCTTTACTTTTTCCACTCCCCTCCTACTCAAAACACACCTCCTCACCCTACACAATTACTAATATAACCTCACTTACATTTTAAATCCCCCTATCCCTCTTCTTCTCCTACAACACAACACACTCTCTCTAAAACCCCAAACCTCCCCTCTCTCCACCACAAAACCCACCTCTCCTCACCATCATTCTCTCCCCATTCAACTACCCAACATTGGCAAGTAGCTCAAGGCAATATCCCAACCAAACTTTTAACATTTTGGTTCCATTTTGAGGCAGTTCTACCATTTTTTTCTTGAAATCGCGCTCGATTCGAATACGAGCGTTCGAACATGTTCAAATAATCGTATTCGAACGTGTTATCAGTGGGGTGTGAGTGTGTTGCGTTCCAACATCCTTATTCGAACACGTTCGTATGTTTGCGTTCAAACAACCGCATGACAATAACTGATGTTTTGAAACTTCTATGCAGGTTTTTTGCGATTAAATGAAAGAAAATGGGGGAACTTCTAGAGCAGTTGAGATGTCAACTAGAGGAGTTGAGATGTCAACTGGAGGAGTTGAGATGTCAACTGACGACGTAGAAGTTCAAGATTTTACTAGTTCGTTCACAAGCGAATACGGTAAGAATTAGTTGTTGATATTTTAGTGAATTATTCAAATTATTTAGTGACACTAGTAATTGATTTTTCGCTATTTCCTAATCGTGACGAAATTTGTTGACGTGGGTGCATGCGGTTGGCAAATCTCTTGGGATGGTGATTGTTATAGGAAGATATAACACAGGACGGACGATCGGGTAAAGAATATCGCATCTTGATTTGTGATAAATTTGGATCTTATAAGACAAATGTTGAACACGACACAAACACTAGAAAATCTTTGTTGTAAGTTGGTGAAAGGAAATTTATTAAGAAGCTTGGAGGATGAATTTTGAGGGTTATGTGTCGAACTCATAACCATGGATTGATTACTTCTCATGAAGGACATCCCTGTAGTGGTAGGTTAACTTCAGAAGAGAAGGAAGTAGTCGCTAGAATGACTAGAAATCATACTCGACCTAAATTAATCCTTAATAAACTCAAATTGATGAGAAATATGAACCTTGTGGACTTGCACTTTGCCTTCAGCAATTACATCTTTGATCCAATGCAATCTTATATCAATGTGCTTTGTCCTTTCGTGAAATGAGTTGTTCTTACATAGATGTATTGCACTTTGGTTATCACAATACACCTTTACATTCTCTTGATGCACACCAAGCTCATTCACAAGTTCTTTCAACCATAAAGAGACTTAATGAAGAGTGGGGGGACGCTTTAACAAGACATAGTAATTAATTATTATTATTATTATTATTATTATTATTATTATTATTATTGTTATTATAACGTAGAATAATATATATCTATTTATTATTATTATTAAAAGGAAAGAAGGGTTAAATATATTTTTGGTCCCAATAAAATTTGAGATTTTTGTTTTTGTTCCTTATAAAAAGTTTCAAATCACTTTTAGCCCTCACATTTTCTTGCTTTTAGTCCCCTCATGAGAGGCTAGAATTATTGTGAAGGAAAATATAGAGCCTAAAAGGGAGTGAAGTTTTTTAAAGGGACTAAAACAAAGTTTTCAAATTTTATAGGAACCAAAAATATATTTAACTCAATAAAAAAATTGGTAATAGAAAAGATTAGGGAATATTTAGGGTGAAGGAAACCTAAATTCCCAAATGAATAAATCCATAAGAGCAGCTAGGACAAGAAGAATGTCCTGCAACCATAGCAATTGCTAAATGGCATTAATAGGGACATTTAGCATCATTTTTCAGACAACAATAATAGTGATAAAACACCATTTAGCATCGGGTTTTTAAACACTCGATGTTAAAAGTGACTTAGCATTGGTTATTTAATCGATGCTAAATGTCTCGCTTTTAGCATCGCGAGACATTTATTTATCTTTCTTTTACGATATTTATTTTTATCTTTATTTTAATGCATTATGCCAGTAGAATAATTCAATCCTCGCATCCCATTCACCCAACTTGACTCTCTCAAGAGGAGTCAGGAAACCCACAGTCGAGGAGTAGAGTTCCCTCCTCGGCGCAATTGCTTGAAAAACAGAGGAATCAAAGACTTGTCCAAACCCCTGGCCGATCCCACGACTAGGACCTAAGAGTTTAACAACAAGAGTTACTAATTAAAAAATTGTTATTGTCAGCTATCAAATTTGTTATTTTTCAAAAGCACTATTTGTTCTATGTATTTATGATATGAGAAAAGAAACATTTATTAAAAAAATGAAATAAGCATGCCGATTAAATATAACACAAAAATACTTAGAAATTAGAAAGAAGTCCTTACCTTCAACGTTTTCCTTCCACGCAACTCATGATCTCAACAATGACTTGTGCATCACAATTGCGAACACCTCGAGAACCTTTGTTTATGATATGAGAAAACAAACATTTATTTAAAAAATGAGATAAGTATGTCGATTAAATATAACACAAAAATACTTAGCAATTAGAAAGAAATCCTTACCTTAAACATTTTCCTTCCACGCAACTCATGATCTCAACAATGACTCATGCACCACAATTGAGAACCATAATCGAAACTACACTCTAAAATCCGAAACCTACTCAGAGCCATAGTTTTCTTACCATAAAATCCTAAGATATTTTAGCCCAATATTTAATCAAGATTCCAACACTCTAAAATCTTTTATCTCTTGAACACTTATTCAACAGGTGGAAACAAGGCGGTTTAATCACTTATCTACTGCTTACTGTTTTGTTTTAAGCGTGAGATTGTCTTCAAAGTTCTTTTAACAAAGGAAGCAAAATAAGTCTAAAGTCTTAAAAATAAAATTTTTCAACTTTGAAATTTATTTTCTTTTCCAAGGTTGTATCATTTTTAACAAAGTCTTTCAAGCACGTCTAAAGCCTTAAGACCTAACGTGTTACAAAACCATAGCTTTTCTTTATATGCAAATCTCAAGCTTTTTTACCAACTCAAACAATGTGAAGTTTCTTTGAAAATGAAGTAGATTCAAGCGACGATCATTAAAACTTAAACCAAAAGAGTGAGTTTTCTCAAAGATCTGTTCTCACTCTATGTTAAAAACGATTCCTTTTTGTTAAAGCAAAGCTTTTTTTTCTCTTCTTTTAGTTTAGATCTATGAGTTTACCAAGTAGATGAAAACTTAGTGAAAATCATAAATGAATATAAATCAGCATAAAAAATCAAAACTTTTCAAACACTACAATTTTTCTATAATAAAAATACAAACTTTTTAGTAATGCATGTGAAATATTGGGTGGATTCGTGGATGGATTCTAAAGAGAAAAAAGGAGTGAATGTTTTCTAGCTCAGGTAGATGGTCTTATTAATGCATGTGAAATTATTGTTGTTATTTTTATTATTATCAGAAGTTTACGTGAATTGGGCTCCAGGAACTCAACAGGGTTAGGACAAACCTCGTGGCTCTTTGAACTCACTAAAGAGGTACTTATAGATCACCCACTAAAGAGGTCTTCATGACTCTTTGAACCCTTTGGTTAAAAGTAGTCGTTAGCAGATAAACTAGCAGATAGTAGATGAGCGGATAGCAGATAACGGATGAACTAACGGATAACAAATAATTTGTTTGGTAAAACTAACTAACCGTTCAAATATACGAAAAAGTAAAATGACATAAAAAATATAATTTATGATTAAATTATTTAATGATGACAAAGTGTTAATGAGGAAAGAGAAGTAATTTAAGAAAAATAAAAAGGGTAAAGATAAAAAAAAAAAAAAAAAAAAGTGAAACGATATACGCTATCTGCTAGCGTTTGAAAAAGCGCTAAGCGATCCGAAAAATGTTAAACACTAGTCTTACCAAACACACATGCTTTCTTCACCCGCTAATTTCTTCTCGCTATCCACTAGCATATAGAAGCGCGCCAAACAAAGCCTTATTAGTTTGAAAATAATGTTATCTAGGACTATAAACCCCTTTTCCTTGTTATAGTTAAAGTTGGTGACATCATGAAAGATTAAGTGTATGGTAAAATATGCTGACAAATTTTAGTAAGAAATAAATACACAGGACCATTATATTGATGATGAAACCTACTATCCAAATAGGTAGGTGAGAGTAAATAAGATGTTGGAATTTCAAAAAAAATCAAACTTTTAAACCTATAGTCAACATCACTAGCAGTGACGGGTAATTAACCTCAACGTACGTCCTTATGCACCCCATAGTTAATCTACCAGCCCTTCAATGTTTTACAAGCTAGAACCAAATATTTTCCGTTAAACCAATCTATCTTTTTTGTTGCAAGAATGAAGAGACTAATCTCTCAAATCTTAAGATACTTTTAAGGGGTTGACCTCTCCCACTAGGTATTTTTTTATACGCACCGGTCAAAAATTGAATTTATGACCAAATAGATAACCAGTCCAAATATCTACGACGCGTACTATACCATGTTAGTAGATAGAACTAAATATACTCTCACTACATGCCAACCGAAAGCTTAGAAAATAATTCAGAATACTAACATGTTATTCTCAAAGTTCCAAGGACCACTTACAAGAACCATTTCCTTGTCCAATTAATTTTTAACGATAAAATTGGAAAAGAAATAGACAGATCTCAGGTTTCCAAAGACTATCCATTGTTTCTTTCATGATCTTAGATCTAATTAATGGTTTTATCAGTGACAAAACCTACCATTAATTATAGTTGAATATTTTTTTTGTCAAAATTAATTATAGTTGAATATTGGACTGTTCATCTTGTACACTTTCATCTCCAAACACTAAACCTTCAATCAATGTCATCACCATGGGATACATTTGTGTCTACAGATAATACAATACTAATTTTTTTGAAAAATAATATAATACTATGCTCTTAGTTTGAAATTGAAATTTTCATAAATAATTTTTGCTTTTCGAATATTTATAAATCTTTAGTTGATTCTTGGAAAATATATTAGATTAATGATAATTGTTATTTCATATCAAATAAATAAATTATGTGGTTAAATCATGTTTTGAATGATTGATGCCTTTTTTTACTTGCCTAGAAAACATGCTCTTTGGTGATTTTGAAAGAAGGTATGGTTTATGGGTGAGACAATTGAATGGGAAACATTGAAGAGAAGTAGAATTGTAGAAGGCTAAGAGAGACATACATAGGGTTCACGGGTTGGATTTGATTGAACTTTTAAAATCCGTTATCCAAACCAAACAAGCACGAGGCTTTACGAGTTGGTTCAATTTTGGTCCAATCACGAAAATTGTCCAAACCAAACACTTCGGTTTGAATCAGCCAACAGGTTGGTTTGGATTTATCCAAACCACTGGAAACCCCTACATCCAACATCATTTACTCTTCCACCACTGCGGTGATTTGGTATTGTTTGCAAAAACATTTTCTGCAAAACAATGGACCGCGAATGTTTCAATTACGCAAGGATTTGATTACTTGCTCCCAGGGTTCTCTACCTGTAGGGGACTAATACTCAGAGATCAAAGGTTTGTGGGAAGAATTGGATGACTTTCTCCCTATCGATAACTGTGTCTTCGGCGGCGGCCAACCTCTCACCACTCACCTTAATTGTGAGCACATTCTTACCTTTCGTATGTGGCTAAATGATTCTTTTTTTTGTGGCCATATCCTCCTATAGGATCCTCTTCCCAACATTGGTTGCGCCTACTCCTTGACTGTGCAAGAAGAGAAGCAAGTTAAGTTCAAGCCCTTGCTACTGCTAATGAAGATGCACAACTTGCGTGTGTCGTCCCTGCGAAACCTAAGGCTGCTTCTGGCAAGAAAGATCATCCCCTGTGTACTCATTGTTAATACTGTTGTAGCTAGTTTCTTCTTCTTGTGCACCATTGCAGTACACTTTACAATTCAGTTGCTAATATCTGTTTTTGTTTTGTCAGATGATGCATGATTCCATTAATCATGGGCAAATCTTCATCTACATGGTGGACCCGCGACATTCAAAACACTAATTTTTTACTATTAGATTTTTGTTACATGGAAATCTTTTGTGAGGAATCATGTGTCATTTAAAACACTAATTTTTTTTAATGCGTCATGGTGTGATTCATGTGTTAAGAAGCTATTCCTCATATTTCTATGTTAATCTCACTCAATTTTAACACTATAAGTTAATTTAACAACTTCTAATTTTAACAACATTACAGTTTTAGCAAACCTTTAGGTTGGGCTTCATGACAATTTAAAATAAATTTTGATCAATTTAGGTGTTGTTATTGACATCTATGATTTTTTTTTTTTAAAAACATGTATAACGATAAAATTGGATGAAGACAAAAAATAATAATGATTCTATCATAGTAGTACTATAGAACCTGATCTAACATTTAAAAACAAAGAGAAAAGTCTTAAAACAAATAAGACAAATAATAAAATATTATATTTTTACATTATGCCCTAATACCCACACAAAAATTACCACACGTTCACACCACTACACTCACCGTATTAGGATACTCACCGAATTTTTTATGTGAGCATTAGGATAATTTCTCTAAGTCTGTTTATTTCATTTCCATTCTTTTTTTATTTTAATTTGAAGTGACTTGTTAGGAATAAGAAATGGATTTGGAGTTGAGTGCCATTAGTAGGTTATAGATTTGTTGATTTTAGGTTCTTTTTAGAAGAGAGAAAGATGAAAGAAAAAAATAATATGAAATGTGAGATAACATAATAGATAAGAGAGATAGACACAAAATAATTTATAATCCAAAATGGAGGAAAACTAAACCTAAAGTTAATGGGAATAGGAAGAAGACAAACTAACAACATGAAATAATATCCTTCCTTTTTTTTTTTGATAAACAATATTAGTGGGGGAGGGGAAAATAACATCCTTCCTTGATTGAGTGCTTTCAAAATTATCTCGAAATAAATAAAATAAAAGTCCTAAATACTAATTAAAAACCCTAACTAAAACAATAAATAAATAAAAATCAAACTAATCGGTGATTATAATGGATTACTGTCACCCAATAGTTCAGTTATATTGGATTATTTAACCAACATCATTGGCCCAGTGTCTTAATCTATCTTGAGACGCAGAAGACTAGGCGTTTTTGGGTTCGATTCTCATAGAGGAGAAATTCAGTGTTGGCTAATACAAAAATTGTTCTTAAGCACCAGCACAAATTATTTATCGTTGAAAATATTAAGACACTCCGTAAGTAGTCAATAATAGTTTGAACCAAAAAATATCAAATTATTGAATTCTGTAACATATATGGTTTTGTTGTACTTTAATTGTTTTCATTTACCTGGTGGACCCTTGACATTATATTTATTTATTATGGTTGTTGGGTGCATTTAACACTATTAGCTTTTTAGGTGGAAATCTTTTGTGAGGAATCATTTGTCATTTTAATAAAACTCTTAAATATATAAATATTTTCTCTAAACATAGTAACTAAGTTTATAATCAAAACTTGTCAAAAAAAAATTATAATCAAAATATCTTTTCCTCCTCAATCTAACCCCTCGGTCACTTTTAATTTATAAGCAAAATTTATCAATCAAAATATTAATATTATCATTTTTAATTATCGAAAAAATTGAGAAAGAAACTGACGAGAGAAAGAGATTTTTTAAGGGAGAGTGAGAATTGAAAAAATAAAAGGGATGTATATAACGTGTATTCCCTTTGTGTATTCCACATATTGTCAGGTACTCCCTACGTACATGTCATTTTAGGATAATTTATACATATTGAGCAGATCAATAAATTTTGTTGTTTTTATGGAAATATTTATCTTTTCCTAGAATCTCTTACTCATTTATGATTTCACTCTACATATTTCTCTCTTTACAATAAATAGTTAAGGGTAGTATCGATAAATCAATAATTAATTTTTGTTTGATTTTGAAAGCGACAAGTAAAATGAAACAAAATAATACTTTAAAAGCGACATGTATTGTGAAACAAATGGAGTACTAATAATACATTATTAAGTTAGTAGATTGAAATTGCAATTATCATATAATAATTTTACTATTTGAATATTTATAAATCTTCATATAATTGATTTTTGGAAATTATATTATATTAATGAGAATTGTCATTTCGATCAAAAATGAAAAACAAGAATGGTTTTTCAAAACCATGGGATACTCTTTTTAGTTAATACCACCCTAAAACCCATGAAATACTCCTAATTAGAAAGCTAATTAGAACACAATTTTTTTCCCAAGTTTCCATTGTTTAAATTTAAAGTAAATCACAAATGAAAATTTAGGGTCTAGTGATTCGTTAATTGATTCTTTTTTTAAAAGAAATATTAAAAAATTTAAAACATTAAATTTTTCGTTTTTGATTTAATCAAAATTAATTCATTCACATTCCTTAAAAGATAGTTGTTGCACTCGAAGAGTCCGAAGGATTTCTCGTGTTCAATGAAGTCGTCACCGATATTTAATTATGATGGAAACCATTGAAAAATCTCTTTAAAAAGAAAAATGTCTTTTTTTTTTACGCAAAAAAGAAAAAGGTCTTAAAAACTAGATTTTGAGTTCAGAGAGTCGATTATGCGTGGGAAAGTATTAGCAGCCCACGACATCCTTTCGAAAAAAGTTTCCTCAGAGTAATTGTGCAAAACTTATACTAACTTTTTAAAAATATTGATTTCCCTTTTATTAAAGATTATGTGAAAAGAACGTAATAAAATTTATCCTTTCGAAAAAGGTTATGTTAGTGTATTTGCTTCAGAGAAACCAATCACTTGGAAATAGTGAAGTTGATTTTGAATATGAAGATTCATGGTTATAACTCAAATACCATGGCCTATTTCTTCAAAATTGTCCAATGTTCAGTATATATTCTGAGCATGGGATTTTGATCATTAGACATATGATTTTCTTTCTATTTTTATTTTGTTCTTTATAGTTAACAATGTTAATTTGCCTTTCAAAAAAAAAAAGTTAACAATGTTAATTTAAGGGGGCTTTTTATCCCTTATTTGCATGATTTATAACTTGGATTCTAGTAGTTTTACCCTTCATATGAGAGAAGGAGAAGTAACTAAGTGATTTCAATATTATGTTAGGAATTAAAGTAAGTTTCTCTCTCTCTAAACTGAATGTCATTTTTTTAAGTGTGTACCTTTATTTCTACTCTCTCTCTCTAAATTGAATGTCATTTTTCTAAGTGTGTACCTTTATTTCTACTTCATGTACTTTATGTGCTTAAACTCCTCTTTGAACAATTGGCTTCTTTGCCCAAATGCCACTATAGATTGATTCTTACGTGATTCATTCTAACTTTCTGAGGAGAAAGCTGAAAATTAATTTAAAAAATTAATATTTTAATATATTTCAAAAATTAATTTTTTTATATGCTTCCATTTCACAGAAAAATTATTCCAAACATTAGTTTTTGAAAAGGAGTGCATTGGGAAAAATGAGAGATGAGTGTATAATAAAAAACGGGGTGCAAAAACTAGTCCCAATTTTCATTTGTTGTTTAGTTCAGAGAGCTAGTTGAATTCTTACCGGCCAAAAAAGTGAATTAATTAATTATTGGCCCCAACTTCTTACAACCCCTCCCTACTCAATAGACACCCCAACCCCCCTCCCAAATATTCCCAAAATACCCCTATTTTTTTTTGGAAAAAACGATGGTTTGAAACTTACGCACCGAACCAGTTCGGTTCATAAAGTCTGAACCTGATGAGAATAATTTTTGGATGGTGTCTCTGAAGATACAACATTTCGGTGGTTAACAACCGAAGCAGGTTCGGTGCGTAAGTTCGAACCATCGTTATCTCCAAAAAATTTGAAACACACGTGTTTTATTAAGGGCATTTTTGCCTTTTCACGCGCGTTTGGAGATGTCCATTGAGTAGGCGGGGTCGTAAAAGTATGAGCCTAATTATTGGTTCAATCTTTCATGGTAACTCTTCTTGCTAAATACAACAAATCCTTGTTGTTTATTTATTTATTTATTTATTTTCAAAATACTCCTCCCCTTTAAGGAACCTATAGTATACCTCTCTTTTTAAGGTTATTTTTTTTGGACCCCCACCACTATCCACTATACCCCACACTTCATAGGATAAGACCAAAATACCCTCAACCAACAACTAAAACCACCAAAAATTTACATTTTCCATTTATGATTTTATTCTTCCATTTTCCCTAAGAAAGTAACGAGTTCTCTCTCGTTTTCTAACCCTCGAAAACACATAAATCCAACAACACAGAAGTAACTCACATTTTAGGTTGTGTGTAGTGTGGCAAAAGTTAACACATTAAAATAGACCAATTGCATTATTTTTTTGTTATTCAAGTCCTACTTAAACTGTATGCAAACAGTAAATCAGTTTCTTTGCTTATATTCAATTGAACACCAAAATACTTCGCGGCATGATGAATTTTTTTGGCGCAAATGGATGAAAAAAAGGCGGCCACACTTTATTTTCACACAATCTGATTTTTATATTTTAAGATTTGCTCCTCAACCTCAACCAAACAAAACACATGCAAAGTTATACCCTTTACGTGGGCATTAATTAGCTGAAACACTAGTACTAACAATGTTGTTTTTAAATGTTGTATTAGTTGCCACTAACACTAAAGGCATCACCATCATCTAGAGTGTCAAACAAACTCACCATCTCCACAGATTAGTTAACACTAAATTCACATTTACTACAAATTCAGAAGTTGTTACATTATTTGGCCTTAATTTCACTTTCATTTCTTACCCATTTCTAGATTTGGAGATTTTTTATATTGTAAATTCAATGATATTTGAGAGGGTTGTTTTAGAGTGGGAAAATGGCTTAGTTTTTTCCCATCAAAGGCCAAAGTACTCTGACCTGTGATAGCCTGTACAAACCAGTTTTTCTACTTTAGAATTTCCTCCCAAAATTTTACACATATTTATTAGTTATACCCATTTGTTAGTTTTAATTTGACTGTGACCCATCTAGAGGTATCTCAATCAACCACATTCTCAGTCTTCATCATCCTCCGGCGAGTCCTAATCACCTATATCTGAAGAGTATTGAAATGGTGGTGGTGGAGTTGATGATGATATGTGGCAGTGGCTATGAGTTCATCGAAACTCGAGTAGGAGTGAACTAGCAGTGATTTCTGCATGGTCATTTTGCCAAACCCAAAAAATACATGAAGGAATTCTTGGTGACAACAGAGAATTGGCGGAAAGAAGAAAGCGAGAAACATAAAATAACAAATGGTTAAAAATAACAAACATAGAATATCAAATGGTTAAAAATAAATAGACCATCTCACATCCAACTTTAATAAATGGTGTCTCGGAACAATTTTTTTAATTTTAAACAACTCTTGAAGTCAAGATTTTTTGTTTACTTATTTTACAGGGATGTTATAGCAATGAAAATGATGTATGACTTAAAAGGTGTGTAACAAGTTACTAACAAGTTGCGATTCTTAAATCAGAGCCTTTATTCCTTTAACGGGTTGTGCCCAAGAGCGAGTTATTGGATTGGTGCAGTGAACGGATCAGAGAAACTTTATGTCGTGGGGGCGGAAAATAGTCTAGTAATTTTTAGAAAATAAAAGCATTGTAGAAATTTATAAAATATATAATTTCATGATAAAAAAAGCAAAGACTCAACCCTGAACTATTATTTGGCAAAACAAATACCTTATTTAGTCTTTTCAAAGATATCAATCTAGTCACCAAATATCAGTCAAGTAGTTATTTTAAAATAATTTTAGAGACATTTTGGTTATTTTAAAATAATTTTAGAGATATTAATGTCTAAATTAGTAAATTTAAGTTATTTTAAAAATTAGCTAGTTTGACTAGTATTTGAGTTTTTAATGACTAAATTAGTAATTTCATTTGTGCGAAAACAAATAGGTCTCTAATTGTCCCCTTAAGATAGGTCAGTTAGCGAGCTACAAAAATTAATTAGTGTTCTTTAATCTTCATTTAAAATGCTTCATAAAAAAAATTGCTTCAAAAAAAACTTCATTTAAAAACAATTAACTCAAGGTGATAATTACTCTTTTTAATGGGAATAAATAATTTTTATCAAATATAACTAACTAAAATGATTTTGATTGTGGGGGCAAGAACCCACACCTTATAAGGTGTATCATTTTGATTGGTGCCCATACAAGATTACTCGCTAAACCTCTCGGAAGATTTAACCTTCTCACTTTTTTTTCTTTACTCTCAGGAATCGCCATCTGGTCATCATATTTGCATCTGGTCATCATATTTGCATCACTATTGTAAGTTTCTTATTTTTCATTATTTTTAAACCTTTAAATCTTTGGATGTGAAGAGAACTAAAAGGTAAGAAAGTTAATAAAATGAAAGTGAGATGACTATTTCGTAGGAGTAAATGTGGAAAAAAATGGGAAGAAAGAAATATGTATATTTTCCCTATTGTAAAAAAAAAAAATAGAGGATTGCATAAATGAAGAATGAAGATAAGAAAATTGAAACAAACAGACAATCCTCTTTCACTCTAGCTTTTGTTTTTGAGGTATGTGTTGCTACTTTAAGGTCGCAGGTTCAAATTCAAATCTTATACCAGTCAAAAAACTTATTTTTTTTCAGTAACACACTATTCCACATTGTCACGTGTAATGCCACTTAGTGATGGAACCATAAATTTTTGTTAGAGGGGGCAAAAAATTTGTCCATTATACTTTTATATAAGAAAACTTCTATAAATTTTACTAAAATATCTAGTTTCGTGATAGAAAATACTTAGTCCCAAAATTTAATTTGTTTGGTGTCAATTTGTGTGTTCGGTGTTAGAAGAGAAATCAAAATTATAAGAATAAATAGAGAAAATATATAGAAATATATCCTCTCTTTTATCTCTTATAACTTTATACATGTATTTGTTTATAAAAATTATCTCATGAGAGCCACATCTATTTTTATAGAGGCAATCTGATTTATTAAGCATATATAGACTAAAATTATTGAGTTAAGTGGGGAAAATGCCCCAATTAACATCACATGGATCCGTTCCTGCCTCCCACTGTGGTCATCGGGATGAAGATTGGACACGAGGTAATTTGGAGAAGTGTCTCGGGTGGATGCAGAAGTGGCTCGGACGCGTCCAATGATAGGCTTGCCACTTGTAAATCCACCTCAACTTAAGCTAACGATGTTAACAAAAATAAGCAATGAGGACCTATTTTGGTGAGAAAACACATTGTATTTGCATTGATCACTTTAAAAGTTTTTATTTTGCGAGTGGTAAATGGATAAACGTGATATTTGCAGTGGGTAAATGATATTTAAGCCTAAATCTTTTAATAATTGATTTTTGGAGAATATATTAGATTAATGATAATTGTTATTTCATATGAAATAAATAAATTAATTATGTGGTTAAATCATGTTTCATGTTTTGAATGATTGAATTCTTGCATTTTTTTACACCTGCTTGAATTCATGCCTAGAAAACATGCTCTTTGGACTTTGAAAGAAGGTATGGTTTATGTACAAATATATTTATTGACTGAAATACACATTTTAATCCAAAGCTGTTTAAAAATTAGTTATTTTTATTTCTGAAGTCAAAGATGTATAAAGCTTTTGTATTTTTGTTCTAGCTGTGGAACAAGGTCACACAAAAAAATAGCCTGGTCAACTATTGACTTTGTAGCCAATAATGTTAGAATACTCATCACAGTATTCATATACATCTGGACTGTTTTTAATAACATTATCATTGTCTTATAGATTAACAAAGTAGGACCAAAGAGAATAATTCATTGCTTAACTTCTATTGCATAGAAGATATTATCAATGAACATGTCATAGGTTCTCACAAATTTCCTTCAGAGAGAGACATGGTTGCCTCAACCTCCTCAACCTCTTCTTTCAGCAACCATGTTTTCCTAAGCTTTAGAGGAGAAGATACACGGGAGAATTTTACTGGTAATCTTTACAATGCTCTTGATCAAAGAGGAATCAACACTTTCATAGATGATGAAGGGCTGAGAATTGGAGAAGATATTTCACCATCTCTTCTTAAAGCAATAGAAGAATCTAGGATTTCCATCATCATATTCTCAAAGAACTATGCTAATTCCACTTGGTGTCTTGATGAACTTGTGAAGATCCTTGAGTGTAGGAAAGACAAGGGACAAGTGGTCTGTTCAGTTTTCTATAATGTGATTCCATCTGATGTGAGACACCAGAGAGGAAGTTATGCAGAAGCATTTTCTATGCTTGAAGAAAGATTCAAAGATAACAAGAAAAAGGTTCAGAAATATAGGTTGGCTTTGACTGAAGCAGCAAACCTTTCTGGCTGGCATTTCAGCAATGGGTATGTTAATTTTCTCTTATTCTATTTTACTTTGTTAGTGAAGAAGTCACACAATGGTTAAGAATGAGCAGGATGAAAATAAGACTAAAGGCCCAGATTGGTCCTGGCAATTTCCTCGTGGGACAAGTTTATCCCAAAACATGAAGGGAATAATATGTCCCTTTTTAAAAATATCAGAAACTGTCAAGTTAGGGATTAATTTGGACTGATATAACACATTATTGTCGGTTAATGTGCTATGTAGGAGGCGTTAGCTGACGTGTTTAACACTTGATGGATGGATGGACTAACGTGTCCCATTTTGAAAATGTGAGAGACTAATGTATCCTGAAAAAATTGTTAGGAACAAGTTTGTCCTGCGGGGAAATTGCCAAGGACCAAATTGGACTTTTAGTCTAAAGATAATATTAGATGATGAATCCATATATTTAATAACTTAAAGTTTTGGATGAAGAAATTAGTGTTATCTTTTGCTATATATTGTGAAGGTAACATCCCATAATGAATATAGCTTGTCTTCACTATATAGATTAGTTCCAAAGGTATAAAAGAAAAAGATTGTGCAAGTCTGTATTTTAGTTCATGAATACTACTTATTTAATGTTGCTTATAATAAATATTCTATAAAATTATCAGGTATGAATTCAAATTTATCCAAAGCATAGTAGATGAGGTATCAAGCAAGTTGAATCGCATCCCTCTAAATGTCGCGACACACCCTGTTGGACTCCAGGCTCGTGTATCAGATGTTAACGGGCTCTTAGAACTCGAGTGCGATGATGTTAGAATGGTAGGAATATATGGCATTGGTGGAATTGGCAAAACAACTATCGCTAAAGCTGTGTACAACACAGTATATGATCAGTTTCGATATGCCAGTTTCCTTGCAAATGTCAGAGAAAATACAAGCCATAAGACTGGCCTTGTCAAACTCCAAGAGAGGCTTCTGTTTGAAATACTTGGAGAGAAAATGATAAAGTTTGGGAGTGTTGACAGAGGAATCAATATACTAAAAGAAAGGCTATGTAGAAAAAGAGTTCTAATAGTTATTGATAATGTGGATGATGTGGAACAATTACAAGCATTAACAGGAGGATTTGATTGGTTTGGTCCTGGAAGTAGGATTATCATAACTACAAGAGATAAACAATTGCTAACAGCTCATCAAGTTGATTTAACTTATGAGGTGAAGAAGTTAAATCATCATGAAGCACTTCAACTATTTAGTTGGAATGCATTTAAAAGAAGTGAACCTAATGATAGTTATTTTGATGTTTCGAATCGCGCAGTATGTTATGCAGAAGGTCTTCCATTGGCTTTAACCATTTTAGGTTCTGATTTGTGTGGTAGAAGCATTCATCAATGGAAATCAGCATTGGATAAATACAAGAGAACTCCTAATAGAAAAGTTCAGGATATACTTGGAATAAGTTTTGATGGTTTAGAAGAAAATGAAAAGAAATTTTCCTTTATATTGCATGTTTCTTTAAAGGAGAGATATTGGAATATGCTTCAAAAGCATTATGTGCTTGTGATTTGCATCCAGCTATTGGTATTGCAGTGCTTGCTGACAAGTCTCTCATAAACATGGATGATAGAGGTGTATTGTCGATGCATGATCTTATACAAGATATGGGTAAGGAAATCGTTCGGCAAGAATCACCACTCAATCCTGGAAGACGCAGTAGGCTATGGTATCATGAGGATGTGCTTCAAGTACTGGCTGAAGGGACGGTAAGATTTATATTGCACCCCTCCCCCAAAACCCCCTACAGACAAGGTTTTAAAGTGCAATATCAAGATGCAGTGGTCTAAATTGCGGTCACGGACCTTTTTTAAAAAGAGTAAATAGTCATTTTGGTTCCTGAATGTTTGAGGTGTTGTCATTATAGTCACTGTATGCATTAAAATATTCATTTTGTCTTTTATGCTTCATTTTTCTCTTAGGCTAATTTCTTTATTTTTCCAGAATATTGCTACAGCTGCCTATCATCGATACATTCGAGAGACTATAACAACAACGCCTCATACATTTAAAGACCAAAGTAGCTGTTTACCCTTTTAAAAACCCTGCTTATAGCAACATGTTGTTTAGGACAACTTATAGTAATATCTAAAATAAGTCTTTCATATTATGATTGACAGTAGATGCTATTTAACTTTGGAATGGAAATGCTATTTAAAGTAGTAAAATTTATCTTTTGATGTGGTTGACTTTTGTTTTACAAATGAAAATTTGTTAAGGGAACTGACAAGATTCAAGGTATAATGCTGAGCCTACCTGAGAAGCAGGAGGTGAAGCTAAAAGCTGAAGACCTCAAGAAGATGAGAAACCTTAGAATGCTAATAGTTAGAAATGCTGAATTGATTGGAGGCCATGTACATCTACCTAAAAGTTTAAGGCTGCTTGACTGGGAGGAGTACCCTTCCCAAGTTTTACCATCTGATTTCCTTCCTGAGAAAATTGTAATGCTAGAATTGCGAGCGCAGATCATCTAACATTGGACAAGCCATTCAAGGTGTATTAACTAATTATAACTACTTTTTACTTCTTTCCTTTTATTCAACTTTCTTGTTACTGAAATTTATATTGAGTCAAAAAGTAACCATTTTCATTTCTGTTTCACAGAAGTATGCAAATATGACTTCTCTGAATCTTAGTTCTTGTGAGCTCCTGAAAAAAATACCCGATGTTTCGGGATCCCAAATTTAGAACAATTGATTCTTGAAGATTGTAAAGGTTTAGTTGAGATTCATGAATCTGTTGGAGTACTTGATAAACTAGTTTATTTAGGAGTTGAAAGGTGTACTGAGCTAAAGAATTTACCAAGTGTCCTGAAATTGCCTTCTTTAGGATGCATTGCACTTAATGGATGTTCTCAACTAGAGAAGTTCCCAGATTTGTTGGGAAAAATGGAAAATCTGAGAATTATCGAAGCGGAAGAGACGGCTATACAAGAATTACCTTCAACTGTAGTCGGTTTCAGCAGCCTTGAGGTTTTAGTACTGAAGTGCTGCTCAAATCTCAAGGATCTTCCTAAAACCTTTGCCATGTTGCCAAATCTTCAGTTACTTGACATTTCTGGATGTCCAAACCTTCAACTGTTTTCGAATAAGCTCAGTTGTTTCAGCTGCGAGAATTGTTCAACCAATGAAACTTCATCAAATTTAGACTTATTGCAGTCTTCATATAGTTTCCCTTTATTGGAAAACCTTGAGCTCAGTAACTGCAATCTAACAGAAGAAGATCTACATATCCTCAGTTATTTTATAACCAGCTTATACATAAGCACTTACATAATAAGCGCATACGGCATAAGCACTTAATTAAGCTTATTATCCAAACGGGCCCTATGTCTCTTTCTATGTAATTTAGAGTTGGGAGGTAATCTAAACCACATGACATAACAGTTTTTTTGTAACAGGGATTCCATAAGGCATTCAAATTTGAAGTTATAGCACCAATGCCAAGGATACAATTGTCATTCAACTACCATAGCAAAGGAGGATCCATGTCATTCTGGATAGGCCAGAAGTTCCCAAGAATTCCTCTATGCTTCATTTTTGAACTAGGAAATAAAAGAATTGGTTATTTTGCCTGTGAAGTTCAGATTTCTATAAATGGACAGAAAGCATCCAAAGAGAACAATACTTCCTTTCAGTTTCTGGTGATCTTATATGGCTATATCATCAAGAAAATTTGATGGATTTAAATACATATTTACTGCATGAACAGAACCATGTGGAGGTTTCTTGTCAAATCATAGATGCGAGTAAAGACGCAGAAGTGACAATTGACTGCTGTGGAGTTCATGAGTATAAGGAAGACGAGGATGTGAAGAAAACCACTTTGTGGCTTCATGAAATATCAGATAATCAGATGCAACAATTTTCAGTTTCTATTAAACCAGAAATGCTTGAAGTTAATGGTTGTATGGCTCAAAAGAATGTAAATGCTTTAGATATTGTGTCAGCTGATACAATACATCAAAACAAAGAGATGTCTTCAGTGCATATTCAGCTATATGATGATAAATTATGGGATCCAATGCTTTTGGAATGCCAATTGAACTGTATGAATGAGAATCTTCTTCCTCCTAATGACTACAACATCTTTGAAAACAAAGGTAAGTGTAAGAGATATCTAACACAATTAGAAATGTATAACCTTACCTTACCTTACCTTACTTTACCTAATGAGTAACATAAAGAATTAATTAATACGTCATTTTATGTCAAGTAGACTACTAAGGTAATTCTCTGTTACAGAATTTGAACCTGTACATGCAATTTCTTTAGTCCATCCCACCAAATATATATGGAAGTAAAGCCTATGAAAAAGTTGTTCATAAGGAATACTCAGAATCGATAAGAATGAAACCAGATGATGTCTATGTGGAGTCACAGGAAAGACCTGAGGTAAATTTATTTATCCTTTTTTTACAAGGTTAAATATGTTTTTGGTCCTTATAAAATTTGAGAATTTTTCTCTGTAAGCACTCAAAGAGCCGTAAGGCCTGTCCCGACCCTGGTGAGTCCCTAGAGCCCAACTCACCTAAACTTTAAATACCCAATTTATTTATTTTGAGAATTTTACTTTTAGTATAAAAAAATTTCACTCACTTTTGGTCCCCATTTTTGTCCGTCAATGTTTTTGGTCCCTCATGACTTTTAATAGCGCTTAATAAGCGGTATTAGAAGTCCAAAAAAAGTGTCATTAAAAGTCATCGGGGACTAAACATTAACGGAGGAAAATGTGAGGACTAATAGTGAGTGAAAATTTTATAGGGACTAAAAATAAAATATCCAAATTTTATATGGACCGAAAACATATTTAACCTTTTTTACAAGTAAGGCATCTAAATTTTACATGATTATATTGATCACTCTCCTGCTTATGGCATCAGGCTGATGAAAATATGGAAGCATTTTATGCTGCTCTTCATGCTGAGACCTATCTTCCACCATCATCTTCACCATTAGAAGAAACCAAAGATTATTCAAAACAGGTTTATCCTCAAATGAGTGAAGAAACAAAGAAAGCCTTGGAAATCTTGAAAGAACTCTTCTCAAAACAAATTTGTCCTCTTCTGGAACCTACATCATCTACATCCATGACAACAACCTTAAAATATCTTTGTACTTTATTTCCAGATGATGATGATATCTCTCTAATTTTGAAGTCTCTAATATTACAACTTTCAGCTGATTTTACCGAATGGAGTTGCGACTACAGTAATGCAAACATGAAACTTGAGTCCTCAACTGCAGGCCTGTTAAAGCTTGAAAAACTTGAAGAGGGTGTTGTAGCCAACAAGAATCAGTTCAATGAATTTGTGTCCATAGAAAATGAGTTGGAGAGCCAATTGGTTTATTTGAAAGAAAGAATGAAAGAACTAGAAGAGCAAATTAATGGCATTAAAGTCAACCTTTCCATCTCTGCAATGGCTAGAGACACTGCTCTTAGAATGAAAAGAGAAACCTTTGAGACAGGAAGAGTGTTGAAAGATCAAAGGGATGAGCTGAGGAAGCGAAGGCTGCGCCTGAGAGCAGAACAAGAATCAGCCAGAGCTACTAAAGCATACATTGAGGATGAATGGTCAAAGATTAGAGAGAAATTTGATAGGATGTTGAGTATTTTTGGGTTAGATTATTGAACTAGTAGATACTAGCTACCATGTGATCTATACAAGTGTAGGAAGTTTTAGCATGAGTTTGTCTCATGTATTACCTAGTGTAAATATCACTAACTAGAGTTAGTTTAGTTACTATAGTTCAGTTCATTTATTTAATTATGGTTAGTGTAACCAATTCTGTTTTGGTAGCTTAGTTAGATAGTGATCTAACTTCTTTGTATATAGTTAACAGAATCAGTTTTGTATCAGTTGAGATGAATAATACAATGTTTCAATTCCTTTCTTCTTCCTTGGTTTCTCTGGTTTGCAATCTCAACATGGTATCAGATTAAACATCTCCTTCCTTCTTCATTCGCTTCCGTTTTCTTTTTCCCTTTCTGCACTCTCGATTAATTTCTTCTCTTTCAATGGCGATTTCGTATGCCGATTTCGCTTCAAATCCTTCAAATCCATACTATATGCATCCAAAGCGAAAATCCTTCTCGGTTTTGGTTCAACCTCCTCTTGATAATCGAATTATCGGATCTGGTCTCGCTCCATGAAAGTCGCCCTAATTTCGAAGAACAAAATCAAATTTGTTGATGGTAGCCTTCCACCTCCGCCGGTATCTGATCCGCTCTATGATCCTTGGAATCGTTGTAACAATCTTGTTTTGTCTTGGCTACAACGGTCGATATCGGAAAACATCGCAAAGTCGCTGCTCTGGTGTGACCGTGCTTCGGTCGTGTGGAAGAGTCTCGAGAAGCGCTTCTCGCAGGGGGATATTTTTCGAATTGCCGATCTCCAGGATGAATTGGCTCGCTATCGCAAGGTCCTTCTATTAATACGATTCAAGAACAATTCCAGCAGATTTTTTGACTACTTCAACAATCAAGCACGCTTGCTTTATCCAACCATCCTCTGTTAACTCCATATTTGCGAGTACATCATCCTCCCTAAACTCAGTTTCTCCATCCAATTCTGGTAAGTATAAAGTCTTTTACTCAGTAGATGAGTCTGGTAAACTGAATCATTTTTGGATAGTAGACACTGGTGCCACTGATCACATCACACACACATTTTCAAACTTCATTTCCACTATAACATTGCCCCCTAAGTCCATGACTATGCCTAATGGTGAAACTGTCACCACCACTACTGCTTTGATCTTGTCCATACATTTGGTTCATTAGTTCTACACAATGTATATTACTTTCCATCCTTTCATGTAAATATCATATCTGTCACCACTTTGTTTGATTCCACTTTTATATGATGTGCAATTGCACCACATTTATTTGCAATATTGTGCGCTATTCCACCCGAGGAAGGCTGGATTCTGACTAAGAGGATTGGCAAATTGTGCGTGTTAGATACCTCATCATTGGCCTCACACTCCACCCACAGTACTGTAATACCTTTGTTTCTACACTACTAGATACTAGCACAAATAACCATGCCACTATTTGGCATTATAGGCTAGGACATCTATCTACACCCATACACAAATGTATTGCAAATCAATTTCCCTTTATTTCATTTGATACTTGTACAAAACCATGTGATACATGTCATTATGCAAAGCAAAGAAATTTACCTTTTCACATAGCACTACACATTCATTTGCTATTTTTGATTTGATTCATCTTTGATATTTGGGGGCCCTTTGCTACTCCCTCCATTTACGGCCATAAATACTTTTAACTTTGGTAGATGACTATAGTCGGTTCACCTGGACCATTTTTATGAAAACTAAGAGTGAAACCCGTACTCACCTTACAAACTTCATTGCTTTCATTGAAACCCAATTCAACAAAAAGCTTAAGTGTCTCCGTAGTGACAATGGTCTGAATTTCTCATGACTAAATATTTTCTATCCAAGGGTATCATTCACCAAAGATCATGTGTAGAAACACCTCAACAAAAGCGGTATAGTTGAAAGAAAACATCAACATATACTTAATGTTGCCCGTGCTCTATCCTTCCAATCCCACCTACCTTCTAACCTATGGCACCTCTCCATTCAACAAGCCATTCACATCATCAATAGACTCCCCACTCCCCTACTCAAAAACAAATCACCATATGAATTACTTCATTCCACTCCTCCTACCTCACTCACCTTAGAGTTTTCGGTTGCCTTGCTTTCTCCTCCACTCTCCATAACCATAGAACAAAATTTGAACCTCGTGCTAGAAAATCCATTTTCCTAGGCTATAGAGATGGAACTAAGGGATACCTTCTCTATGATATTCACACACATGAATTTTATGTTTCAAGAAATGTTGTCTTTCATGAATTTGTTTTCCCCTTTTCCACCATTTCACCAAACAACAAAGACAACTGTTTCTCCTACCACACCTACACTAATATCCACGACCTTCCTTGTGACCTCTATGCTACTCCCACCGAAACCACCACCTCTCACCCGAAACTCCACCTAATGTTCCTGCTACTCCCATTTCTCCTCGACCATTACCTCCACCAAAGAACCATAAACTCTCAACTTTGATCATACACCTCCCCTGCATCTCACTCTCCCTCACCAGAACATACACAACCCAACACTACTCAAACTTCACATACTGCACCTCAACCAGCAGCCCTTCGTACATCTACAAGAATCAGAACTGCCCCTGCCTACCTCTTAGATTACCACTGCAATTTGCTATCTTCTCAACTGCCGATGTCTTCCTCAGGTAATTCTCAGTATCCTCTTTCCTCTGTATTGTCTTATGATAACTGTAATCCTACCTACAAACATTTCTGTTTAACCATTAGTTCTGTCACCGAGCCCAAAACTTACACCCAAGCAAGCAAACTTGATTGTTGGAAGGTAGCTATGAAGTCTGAACTGGATGCTCTTGCATCCACTAATACTTGGACAATTGTGGATTTACCAAAGGTAAACATCCAATTGGTTGTAAGTGGGTTTACAAAATTAAACATCATCTTTGATGGGTCTATTGAGCAGTATAAGGCTCGTCTAGTTGCAAAAAGGTACACTCGGTTAGAGGTGTAGATTATTTTGATACTTTCTCCCCCGGTTGCAAAGTGACTACCATCGTACCCTTCTATCTCTAGCTGCAATTAAGGGCTGGCACTTAGAACAACTGGATGTAAATAATGCTTTCTTGCATGGAGATCTCCATGAGGAAGTTTACATGGATCTTCCCCCTGGACTCCAGGATTCTACTTTACCCTCCTCCTCTATCAAAGTATGTAAATTGAACAAATCTCTCTATGGGCACAAGCAGGCCAGTAGACAATGGTACTCTAAACTCTCTGCTGCTTTAATTTCTCTTGGATACTCTCAATCTACAGCTGACCATTCTTTGTTCACCAAGCTGCACAACAACCATTTCACTGCTCTATTGGTCTATGTTGATGATATAGTATTAGCTGGAGATTCCTTCACTGAAATTCAACATGTAAAACAGTTTCTGGACGCCAAGTTTAAGATCAAAGACCTTGGCACTCTTCGGTTTTTCCTTGGTTTGGAAGTAGCACGTTCCAAACAAGGTATTTTTCTCAACCAACGTAAGTATGCATTAGAACTATTGGAGGACAATGGCTTACTTGCATCTAAGTCTTGCAACACTCCCTATGATACCTCTCTGAAGCTGCATGATCCCACTTCTCCTCCTCTTGAAGATATTTCTTCTTATAGGAGATTGGTTGGTAGACTATTATATCTCACCACCACCACGGCGGTTGGCATTCATAGTTCAACAACTTAGTCAATTTATTTCCAAGCCATTCTGAGGTCCATCAGTCTTTGCCACCCGAGTACTCAAGTATATCAAAAATGCTCGGCCAATGGGATCATTTTACTCTGCAAACTCCTCCATGAAGCTTGGCGGCCATGGTCTCAGTGGGGGCTACATGTCCGACCACCCATGAATCAATCTCTGGTTATTGTGTGTTCCTTGGAACCTCATTATTGTCTGAAATCAAAGAAACAATCTATTGTTTCGGTCAAGTTCGAGCGAGAATCTGAGTGCTCTGTGCAAGCCTCACTGTGAACCCGGTGGCTCAAATACCTTTTTCGGGATCTCGCACATAAACCTTGATGGTCTACCGGTTTCTTTGTGATAACAAGAGTGCCATTCATCTTGCCCACAACCCCATTTTTCACGAGCGCACTTAAGCACATTGAAATCGATTGTCATGTTATTCGTGAAAGAATCCAAAGTGATGCGATTCACTGCTTTGCCGGTGCCTTCGGCATCTCGGCTAGCGGATGTGCTTACAAAGTCTTTATCATTTCCCACATTTTCTACTTTGGTTTCCAAGCTTGGCCTACTCAACATCCATAGTCCAGCTTGTGGGGGGCTATTACCTAGTGTAAATATCACTAACTAGAGTTAGTTTAGTTACTATAGTTCGGTTCATTTATTTAATTATGGTTAGTGTAACCATTGCATTTTGGTAGCTTAGTTAGATAGTGATCTAACTTCTTTGTATATAGTTAACGAGAATCAGTTTTGTATCAGTTGAGATGAATAATACAATGTTTCAATTCCTTTCTTCTTCCTTGGTTTCTCTGGTTTGCAATCTCAACATCATGGAATTTTACTACAGAATTCCTAAACAACTCCGCACATTGAAATAAGTTTGTTAAATAATTTGAAATGATTGCTTTCAACACAAGTTCTTTGTCATCATCAAAATTATTTAGAGGTTAAGAATAAGTTCTTGGGATTTGATTTTCCATTGAATACAAGCTTGGCCGTGAAAATGTTGCGGTGATGCACTTTCTCGCACATTCTCCATTCTCCGTTCTCCATTTGCTTCGATCTGTCTTGTCCACTATAGTGTTGCAATGCATGGAAAACAAGTGCTATGATCCTAATTATTAGTATAGGCGAGAATCGGTTATATTGGAAAAATCGTTTAGTGGTACACGAAAATTACGAGTTAGTGCGAGGATTAAGCGCACTAAGGCCATGTCGTTTCTCATTTTTATTGACCATCCATGGCTTGGACGGTGGGTGTAGAAATGTTGCTGCGGACCGGCAAGCGATATCGCGACTTCACCATGAAACTCTTAGCCCGATCCTGCGGCCAAATCCATGCGTCTTCCTTCCTCTCGTTGGTGTTCTGGTTTGCAAAAAATCTTGTCGAGAATCTCACCTTCTAAAACGCGGATGAAGTCGTAAAAACATGCCATGGTTTGTTCCAACTCCAAGTATCTCCATGCCAAGACCCGAACTCTGCTGCGAGTGTAACAAGTTCTTTGCACACCTCCATCAAACAATAAAGGGAATACTTTGAGCAAAGGCTCGGTACCTAACCATTGTTCCTTCCAAAAGTTTATTAAAACCCCATCACCCAGCGCTCTTTTTATGCACCAAGCAAACCTTCTCGGTTCCTCTAAATTATTATCCAAAGTCACCAAGTCTCTCCACCAAATAGAGCCATAATTCCAGCGAGAGTTGCCTACAACCGAGTCATGAATAAAACAAGAAGCGAATTCCCGTAACTATGTCTCAACAACCGACTCAACTCGCATTACTATCAGTCAAAGCCCTCCACTTCCATTTAGATAAAAGAGCTATATTAAATAACTCAATATTTTTATTCCTAGACCGCCATCTTTTTTGACTTGCAAGCTCTATCCGATCCACTCAATACATTCCATTATCTCCTCTTTGATTCCCCAGAAGAAAGTCAGTTGAATTTTAATCATCTTCTTAATAACCACTTTCGGAGCTTTATAAAAGGATAACATGTATAAAGGAATGCTATTCAAAGCGAGTTGATGAGAGTAACCCGACCACCAATGGATGAAAGCGACCCTTCCACAGCGCTAGTCTCTTTCTAATACCCCCAAGGCGGTACTCAAGTAGCTTCCGCCTCGGATTAGCGCTTGATCGGAATGCCCAAGAACTTGAGCGGTATTGACTCGTTCTCGTATAAAGGAAGGTGCTAGCTCTTTCCAAGAAACCATACGGAATGTTAATGCCGATCAACTTGCTCTTGTGAAAATTTACCTTCAAACCGGATACAAGCTCAAAGGCTCTCAGCGAGGTCTTTATACTCCAAAGGTTGTCCCACGTGGCTATACCCAACAACGTACGGTTCTCAATTTTTATTATTATTATATATATTGGCGTCACAAGAAACTCATTTAATACCTTGTAAGCTCTGTTTTTATCCTTATATACGCTTTTTGTATAATTTTTTTAGGGTATTAATTTTCATACCCCCTCCTTAGCCTCCATACCCCATAATCTGATTTTATACCAAAATACCCCTGTCATTTTGACCAAAAATCAGATCAGGTCTAAAATTTCGCGTTTTTTTCGGATTCATCACAAAACGCTAAATCCGTAGTGTTTTTTTTTGAATTTTTCTCGGATTGTTGAGTTGTTGATGAATCGTAGGAGCTGTTTGAAGGTTTTCGGATTTATGTTAACTACATAAATCAGGAGTGTTAAATAACACACAGTTTATGTAGCTAACATAAATCAGGAGTGTTAAATAACACTTCTGATTTATGTGGTTAACATAAATCCGAGTCAAATATTCTACCTACGATTACCTCGCTTGAACAGCTCATAGACACGGCTATACTACTGCTATTACCTCACTCTGTCATCACAAGTATTCTCTGCAAAAGCAACCATGATAAAATAATAGTACTAACAGAAAAAGCGATAGTTGCTGTGTCTCCCCATGATAAATCAATGTAGGTAGTATAGTTTGACTTTTATCACATTTTGATATACTACCTACATTATGTTAAAAAGCTATAGTTTGACTTTTCAAACAGAAAAAGAATAGTATCTCCCCATGATAAAATAAAACACTACGGATTTATCTCCCCATGATAAATTCGTAGTTGCTGAATAAGCGCTAGAAAAATAGACTACGGATTTATCTCCCCATGATAAATCCGTAGTCACTGAAACTGCTTCCTTCAACGAATTTACGGAAACATCAATGCAAGATGAATCCGTAGCCTTTTATTTGACTCCGGAAACATCAATGGGTGATGAATCCGTAAAAAATGAGATGAATCCAACGCTTTTTGTTTTTAGTAAGGGCAAATTTGGAAGTTTGGGTCAAAGGGGGTATGGGGTCCAAGGGAGGGGGTACAAAGATTAAAACCTTTTTTTTATCCTTATACTTGGTCAACAAGTAAACCCCTCAACCTATAAAATTATCTCAAGATGTAAACCGCTCAGCATACCTATGCTGCCGTCAATTTAATTAAAACGATATCTGCATCAAATTACCTATTCAATAACCCCTTTCACATCAGATGATGCCGTTACAATCAATCCTCTTCATCAGAGTCAAATTTGCACAACTCTATGGCTGCTTCAATTTATAAGGTCAGTAATTATATACCCAATGATCTTCAATTCTCCATTCTATCAAAATTGCCTCTTAAATCTTTGAAGCGATTTGGATCTGTGTGCCAATCATGGTCTCTTTTATTTGAAAAACCTCATTTCATGAACATATACGGTACCAATTTCTTATCTAAAAACCATGTTTGTTACAATGATACATCGGTACTCCTACGTCATAAAATTGGCGGCTCCTATGTTTACGATGAAAAATATGTGTTGTATTCTCTTTCTGGTGATAAGTTTGAGAATAGGGTAAAATTAGATTGGCCAAATCCATTTCAAGAGGATCGTGACATTGGTTTTGAAATTTTGGGTTCTCATAGTATTAATGACATTCTCTGTCTCAAAGATACATTCGGACGGGATGTGATATTGTGGAATCCAGCTACCAAGGAATTCAAGGTCATTCCCCACGGCCGTTGAATCTATGCCTCATTTGGAAGGTATGGTGGTTGATAGTTGTATGTTTGGTTACGATCGTGTAAGAGATGATTATAAGGTGATTCGGCATATACAAATTTTGCAAAGCTCTAAGTGACCTTGATGGGCAGCCAATTGGAGATCTATCTTACGATTCATGGTGGGAGATATATAGCTTAAGAAGCAACTCTTGGAAAAAACTTGATGTCAATGTGCCTGACTCTATCAATTATATCTTCATGGATGGAGTGGGTCCTTTGGTGGAGAAAACTTGAAAATCATAATGAAGCATCTTTGGTGTCATTTGATTTTAGCAATGAGACATTCTTCACAACACCCGTACCCTCAGATATCATGGGTGAGTATTTTGATTGGAGATTGGTGTGTAGACACTTAATGGTATTAAATGGGTCTATTGCTTTGATCGTAAATTATCGGAGACAACTACTTTTCAAATATCAATTTTGGGTGAACTCGGTGTAAAAGACTCGTAATTTGTTATCTTCGTTGTTGGGCTCTTACCTTGCATTAAGTGTCCTATTGGAGCTTGGAAGAATGGTAATCTTTTCATCAAAAAAAAAAGGTGAAGTAGCTTGGTTTGATTTAAGTACCCATATGATTGAGGAGCTTGGTATTAAATTAGTAGGCTTTAATACTAAGATAGTAATTTATAAAGAAAGCTTTCTTCCAATTAGTGGAATATTAAATTTTTATTCCGCATTCACTTAAGATGTTTATGATTGTGGTTATCAAGATTTTATCATGTACACAAAGTGGCTTGTTGATTATGATCAAGTTATGCGTATTCAACAATCATTTCATAAGATATACAGTAGTCTTGAACAATATTGCTCAGTGGAAGCATGTTTATGCCAAAAATGATTAATAACACGTTCACCTCCTCAACGCAAATCACCATATGTAACTATTGTGTGCTGCAGAAAATTCCTAAACCAAATAGATGACATTTTTGGATATCTTCTGAAGTCATTTTTATAGTCTACAAAGTTTATTCCAGTCCTTACCCTGTATCTTTATTTATCCTTATTCTTAGTCAATAAGTAAACCACCCATCTTCCGCTAGTTGACATAACAAGAAACTCATTTAATTACTTGTTAGCTATCTTTTTTCTTATCCTTATTCTTAGTCAATAAGTAAGCTATCTTTTTATCCTTATTCTTAGTCAATAAGTAAACCACTTGATCCTACCTATAAAATTTATCTCGGATGTTATCCACGGCAAATACAAACAACAATATCATTCCTATCTTGTGAGAAATACTTTTGTTGTCAAAGTTAAAACGACATCTGAATTATTTCACATCGGCACCATTACGTGCAATCAAAGCTCTTCATCAAAGGCGAATATGCATAAATCTGTGGTTGCATCAAATTATAAGGTCAGCAATCATATACCCGATGATCTTGCATTTTCAATTCTATCAAAATTGCCTCTTAAATCTTTGAAGCGATTTGGATTCGTGTGCAAGTCATGGTCCCTTTTATTTGAAAGCCCTAATTTCATGAACATATACGGCACCAATTTCTTATCTAAGAACCATGCTTATTACGATGATACATCGGTTCTCCTACATCATAAAATTGATGACTCCTCTTATTACGATCAAAAATATGTGTTGTATTCTCTTTCTGGTGATAGGTTTGAGAATAGGGTAAAATTTGATTGGCCCAATCCTTTTCAAGAGGATCGTGACATTGGTTTTGAAATTTTGGGTTCTTATAGTATTAATGGCATTCTTTGTCTCCAACGTATATTCGCTAGGGATATGATATTGTGGAATCCAGCAACCAAGGAATTCAAGGTCATTCCTCACAGCCCCAATGAAGCAAACCCTGATTATTATTTTGAAAATGGTATATTTGGTTATGATCGTATAAGAGATGATTATAAGGTGATTCGGTATGCAATATTTCATCACGATCTTGATGAGATATATAACTCGTGGGAGATATATAGCTTAAGAAGCAACTCTTGGAAAAAACTTGATGATGATGTGCCTAGGTCTATGGTTTATTATGAACAAGTTTACGGATGGAGTTGGTCATTGGTGGGAGTCTTGAACTTGACACAAATTATATATGTGAAGCATCTTTGGTGTCATTTGACTTTAGCAATGAGACATACTTGATAACACCCATACCCTCGGACATCATCGAGTTCGATTTTAGGTGGTATGGAGACACTTGAGTGGTATTAAATGGGTCTATTGCTTTGATTGTAAATTATACAAACACAACTACATTTCATATATCAATTTTAGGTGAAGTCGATTGTAAAGGATTCATGGACTAAAATCTTAGTTGTTGAGCTCTTACCTTGCATTGAGTATCCTATCGGGCGTGGAAGAATGGTAATATTTTCATCGAGAAAAAAGATGGTGGATTAGTGCGGTTTAATTTGAGTACCCATATGATTGAGGAGCTTGATATTATAATAGAGAGATTTCAAAATAAGATAATAACTTATAAAGAAAGCTTTCTTCCAATTGGAGGAGTGAGTGATTAGTTTTGTATTCTGCTTTCACTCAAGAGGTTTATGATTGTGGCTATTGGGGTTTTTACCTTGCTTTATCAGTTATTTTTAAGGTTTACTTTTATCTATTTGCAAATTGATTTCAATTGTAAGAATAATCTTTTACCTTAACTAAAGGGTTTGTGATAGTATTCAATTATGCAGAACTAGCTAATACAATATTTCAGAAGTTTGATAATACAAGAGCAGCGCATCTTTGTTTGAACTTCAATATTTTAGTTGCAATATCTATGCTTTTATGTTTAATTTTGGCGTTAGATATTTATTTTCCATTCCAAATCAGCTGATAAAACCAAAGCATACATACCATAAACTGAAATACATGAGAGCACCAGATTGAGTTGCTACTCGATGAGCATTTTTTCATGAGATGTTCTAATGAAAAGGGACAAGTGGTTTTTTCAGTTTTCTATAATGTCATTCCATCAGATCATGTAAGACATCAGTTATGATGAAGCATTTATGATGAAACAAGTTTGTCCTGTGAGGAAATTGTCAAGGACTAATTTGAGTCTTTAGTCTAAAGATAATATTAGATGACGAATCCGTATATTTAATAATTTAAGGTTTTCGATGAAGAAATTAGTGTTACCTTTTCGTATAAATCAGATAGCCTCTGCACGCACTTGCAGAGAGACTAAACCCTAGAGCAGGAATACTACTTATTTAATGTTGCTTATTATAAATGTTCTATAAAATTATCCGATATGAATTCAAATTTATCCAAAGCATAGTAGATGAGGTATCAAGCAAGTTGAATTGCATCCCTCTAAGGGAACTGACAAGATTCAAGGTATAATGCTGAGCCTACCTGAGAAGTATGCAATAGTTAGAAATGCTGAATTGATTGGAGGCCATGTACATCTACCTAAAAGTTTAAGGCTGCTTGACTGGGAGGAGTACCCTTCCCAAGTTTTACAATCTGATTTCCTTCCTGAGAAAATTGTAATGCTAGAATTGCGGCGTAGTCATCTAACATTGGACAAGCCATTCAAGGTGTATTAACTAATTATAACTACTTCTTTCTTCTTGACTGCTGTGGAGTTCATGAGTATAAGGAAGACGAGGATGTGAAGAAAACCACTTTGTGGCTTCATGAAATATCAGATGATCAGATGCAACAATTTTCAGATTCTATTAAACCAGAAATGCTTGAAGTTAAGGAGAGCCAATTGGTTTATTTGAATGAAAGAATGAAAGAACTAGAAGAGCAAGGCATAGATTGAGTATTTTTGGGTTAGATTATTGAACTAGATACTAGCTACCATGTGATCTATACAAGTGTAGGAAGTTCTAGCATACTTATAGATCTGCGTCCAAACCTGTCAAATCCGAACACACTTAGTTTTAAAGCACTTTCCTATTCTATAATAATAGTCCATTTGTTTAAGTTCCTTTCTTAGACATTTCAGAAATCAGAACTTGATAGATCTTCTCAAACTAAATTTTGATCTTGTACCTTATACTAAGCATTACAAAATCGATCGACTTATATAATTTACACCTTTTGTCAAATTTATCACAAATGATGTATATGAATATAGATTTTCACACAAGTCATCAGATATTATGCCAAAAGTACCCTTGAACAATATTACTCACTGCAATCATATTTATGCCAAAAATGATTAATGACGTGATCACCTTCTCAACGCAAATCACCATATGTAACTATTTTGTGTTGCAGAAAATTCCTGAACCAAATAGATGACATTTTTGGATATCTTCTGAGGCCATTTTTATAGTCTACAAAGTTTATTCCAGTCCTCACCCTGTAGCCTAAAGTCCATTCGAAGTTATCAAGCAATGACCATGCAAAATACCCTTTTACATTCACACCATCCCTTGCAAATTCAAAGTGAAAACAAAATTAGGGATACATTAAAACTCATATTTGCATTAGAGTAACAACAATTAGCACATACTTGATTGCAGTTTGAAGATAACATAGGTGAGTATAATGGTAATCAATCCTAGGTGTATCTGCAAGAGCTTCCTCAAGTGAGAGTGTTTGATCATTGATCTCATCTATACTACACATAAATTAAAATAACCTTTGGTGATGAATTATATCATTATTATTATATTGAAAATAAATAGAAATATTAGTGTATTACCATTTTCGGTGATGTAAATCAAAGGGTTGTTGTACTTAGTTTTAATATAGAGCAAAAGGTCATGGATACCCTTTGGATAAAATGACATCCATATTGAAGAAAATTTGCATGTAGATAGGTTTTGGTTACTTTCATCAAAACAAATAAGCCAAAACAAACTAACATTGAAACTTGTTTGCATATACATACCATTGGTCCAATAGCTATTCCATCACGTTCCCCTGTTATCATAAAATACATGAGGCTCAATTACCAACAAAAATCAACAATAAAGTCTATTCCATGTATTAGATGTCACAAAAATACACTTACTTGTAATAGTAACAAGAGGATCTGTTAACAAGCTAGGTCTGGCTTCATTAATTCAGGTGCATCAGTAGCATAATTGGAAGTGTAATAGTTCAATCCAATAAAATCAAAGGACCCTTTTACAAGCTTGATTTGATATTTTGAGAATTTTGGTAATCTGCTTCCTACCAAAGACTGCATAGAACTTGGATAGTTTCCTATTGTCAATGGTTCTATAAACTCGCAATACATGATTTTCACTTGATCCGATTCTATAAACCTCGATCAAACAATCTCGAGAGAGAGTGAGTAACTTAAGGCAATTTACCATCCAAGAATAAAATCAATAGCTCTTTTACGTATACGATGATCCGATTACGTATCATGGAGTGGCACCATCCAATCACAAGATAGTGATATCCCTATCCAACCCTTTTGAGATGCCTATGTAACACAAAAATGGATTTTATGTCTCAAATATATGACTCTAGTTGTTTCAAGAAATCATATATTTTGTTTTTCAAACTTAAATAAAAGGTTATATAGCAAAACACGATACTTAGTTCTATAAATGTTGACAACAATTTGCATGAGCAAGTGGCGATTGTGAGCCACTATATAAGGTTCGGTGGCGGAATCACCACGGTGCAATTTTTGTTTTGCGGGGTGAACATCTTCCAGTCTTGACCTCCCATCAGCATAACCATATTTGCTCAAGGTCCATGGCTCATTCAATGTGATCCAATACTTCACCCTATCTCCAAATTCCCTAAAGCAAAGTTCTGCATAATCTCGAAAATCATTCACGGATATAGTGATAAAAAGGTAAATTCAAATGGCGCTTTCGACTTAATATAATTTGATTAGTAGTAGTTATAAGGGATGTGATTTACACTATATTAAGACTTAAAAAGCCTCCATATTCTTCATAAAGTGTGCGAGGAAGGTCCCAATGAAAAAGTGTCACAAATGGTTGAAGTCTGCATTAAACAACACAATAAAGTAATTACTTTATGATTAATACCTAAATCGAGTTAGGTATAAAAGAACATTTAATCTTATATATGATTACCATTAGCTAGAAGTTCATTGATGAGGTTATTGTAATAGTTAATTCCTTCTATGTTCACACCTTCACTGAGCTTTCCTTCTGAAATTAGCCAAGGAATGTAAGATTTATATGAATAATCATTCACTTGCATAAAATTTAATTTTTTTTATGGGATGATTAAGTAAAGAGAATTTGCAAAATTAATTAACAAGTTCTCATTTACTTGTTTCATACTTGGTAGTATTCTGGACCAAGAGATAGAGAATCTATAAGCATCCATGTTCATGTCCTTCATGATCTGAACATCTTCCTGCACTATCAATAATGTTTTTAGAAGAATCTCAATTATGATATAGACCTATAGCTTTTGTTTCATTATATATATATATACACACACACACACACACAAGTTAATGCATCCTTGTTACAGATGTATCAGTTCTTAAAAACTCACCTTATAGTGATGGTATTGATCAACATGACCATATCTCCATTACTTCTGTCCAATATCCTACCTGTAATATATGAATTCATTAATATTGTCTTAAATAAATTACCAAAAATAAGTTAGGAGACTAAATGTTGTATTGTATTTTCATAAAGTATTATAACAGCTATCATATCAGCTTTGTCTTACAAAATCAACTAATCCTGAATACTTTTTATCTTTTGTTACCATTTAATACATATTCTCTCCACTTTTCTTATAATACTCAGTCTATTTTCTATATATTTTTTTTGTTAGGAGGAGTCCCATATCGGATGTGATATGGACTGAGTAAGGCCTAACCCAAATTCTAAGATGGTATCCGAATCTTTGGGCCACTAAGGTCACGTATATACTTGGTAGTACAAAGAGATTTTGTAGGATTGAGTTAGGTTCAACCTAAATTCTAAGATTTTATCATCAAAATGTGCATTTACCTAATCACTAATGGATTTACAAGTGTGTTCAGTAGTAGTACTATAAGATGGTAGAGATGTCCTGTTTCTCTGTATTAAAACAAAGTATAAGTTATCAGATAGCAGAGATTTCCTGTGTGTCTACTTTTTCTAAGTATTGGACTAGTACTTAATTGATAGTATACAAAATTAACTTATTCGTTATCCGTTACTTTTACCAAAAATCATTCATTCGGCTGTATAGTAAAATGTAAAAGGCAAGAATTATTGAAAAATGAAAAACCTGGATAATTATGAGTATAAGTATCCCATATACTTGCTCCTCTGCCACCAACATTTGCAGCACCTTCATACTGGTAAGCTGATGATGCTGTACCAAAAATAAAATCTTTTGGGAAACTACTTCTGTTGAGGGAATTACTCATATCATCTCTGAAGTTGGTTGAAGCTTCAATCATAGCCGTTGAGTTATTAAGAATCAGCAAAAAAACAAAGAGTAGAGTAACATTGAAAGCCATAGCTACTTGAGTCTCAAGATTTTCTAATGAATACAGTGGAACTTGTATTGTATGCTCTATTAAACATTTAATCACACCGCCTTATTATTGAATGATGGGTGGGGCTGAAGAAGATAATATAATTAAGTCCACGTGAACCTGATGCCTAAATTTTTAATCATCAGGAAGACTACCTAAATAATAAATACTATATAGTCATATATATATATATATATATATATATATATATATATATATATATATATATATATATATATATATATATATTTATCTAAAACCAACAAAGGTTCATCAAGTGGTAACAGATTCACATCCTTCTCAAGGAAGCTATGGATCAATAATATGGTAACCAACAAAATATATTAGGCTAAATTATAGTTTTGGACTTATTATTTTTAAAAATTCAGATATTTGATCCCCTATTTTAAAACTCGAAAACTTAGTCACTCTATTTTAAAAAATCCGGACATTTAATGCAAATAAATTTCATTTTTATTTTTGTTGATTTATGTAGGCTTACCTGAAAAAGAAGCTGATGCAACTCTTATTAAATGACGTGACACCTGACATAAGCCTCACACATAGCTGTGACATCTTTTAATAAGCCACACTTACGTGCCGATCATTAACTTAATAATAAAATATTAAAACCAAAAATAAATAAAAAACAAATTAAATCAAATCAACATAAATTAAAATCATGAGAAATAAAAACCCAGAACTGGGTTTGATAGGAACCACACAACAACGAGATGAAAATGACGAAAAGGAAGGGAAAGTGGTGACTCAGCTGTGGGAAGATGATTGGGATGACAATGATGTTAGTGATGATTTCTCACTTGATTGAGGATAGAATTTGGAGAGCAATATTGTGTTTTCATTTGTTGATTTTAATTCAATTTGTTAATTATTCATTTTCAGTTTTAATATTTTATTACTAAGTTAATGATGTGGCACATACATGTGACTCATTAAATGACATGGCACCCACGTGTGGTGTTTACGTCATGCGCCACGTCATTTAATGAGTGTCATATCAGCTTTTTTTTGCAAGCCTCCAAATTTGCTAAAACATGAAAAGCTCTTATTTGGACGGAATGTCCGAGTTTTTTAAAATATGGAGACTAAATGTCTGAAGTCTAAAATAGGAGAATCTAATCTCTGAATTTTTAGTGGCAAATTTTGTACTAATCAAGAGGTGAGTCGATACCTCTTTTGCCCAAGAAGTGGCGGACCTTGACTAAAATGGTGGGTGGGCCGTAAGCTTAAAGAGACATGGAAACTAAAAACCTATCAACGGCCTTGAAGCGCTACTACAAATAAAAGATTAAAAGCATAATTTGGATTTCACACATCTCTCTCTAACTCATTACTCTCTCTCTCTCTCTCCCTCCCTCCCTCCCTCCCTCCATCTCTCTCTCTCTCTCTCCCTCCCTCCTGTGATAGAGAATATATATCAACAAATAGTCATAGTAACTGGTAAAATATAAACCATAGTTTCTTGTTGTACAATTAACATAACGAGGATAGATACTTAACTATGGGTGTATTCGGTGGTTCGGCAAATCCAAATCAACCCACAATCTAATCTAAACCGATTGTTTGGCTCGAATATTTTTCTTGTACAAACCAAACTTGAACAAATCCAAACCAACTCATACTTGTTTAGTTCGAGCAACGGATTTTAAAAAATAAACTTGTGAATCTGAACTAACCTATGTGTGCGTTTGTTTCCCGGATAGAAATTACACTTCAAGAAATCGCATGCTCAGGAATCCGATGACTTGGAATGTGATTCCTAAGTATTTCCTAAAACATGTTTGGTTAGTTGCAAGCTAGGAATCCAATTATTTGGAACAATTTATAAACTTGTTTGGTTCGTACTATACATTCCTAGAAATAAATACTACAATTATCGAAATACCCCTGATTATACATGACATGTTATTTTAGCTTTCTAAGTAATTAAAGGTAAAATAAAAGTATAAACTAAAGTGATTATTTACTTATAAATTTTTTTACAATAATCATTTGTAATAATGCATTTTGTAAAAGAAAAACTATATATATATATATATATATATATATATATATATATATATATATATATATATAATCAAGTTAATACAAATACCACTACTATTTTTCTTTTCTTCAGAAGACAACCATTTTTTTAGTTTGGTTTGTTCATTTAAATATATTAAGCATGATACCCGCACAGAACAAGGTGCTGCATGTATATGATTTTTAGGGAGTGAGTGAGTGGGGGATAAGTGAGGGTTAGGAAGGTAATTTTGTGTCAAAAATTGAAACTTCTCGTTCTAGAATCAAAGAATACCACTACTTTTGAATGACATTATATTCCTATAAAAGTGGGAAGAAACTTTCCTGAGTGAGCAACATTCCCTAGAATGCATTTTTATTTTTTTTTAAAACAAAAATAGGAATCTTTAATTCCCAACCTACATTCCTTGGAACCCTCTTTATATCTCCCAAGCAAACACCACCTATGAGTTGGACTTGTGTGCTTGAGTAATTAGATATTAATGGGGCAACACCAATTTTTTATTGGCGGGGCTAGGGGTGGGAATAGGCCGAGCCACCTAACTGAGGGCCTACTGGCTCGACCTTCTGACAGGCGAGGGCGGACGGACTTTCTTTGAAAACAGATAAGGCCAAGGCTTTTTTAAAAGCCTATTTAGCTAAATAGGTCAGGTCATAGGCCATTGAAAAAGCCTTTTAGGCCTATCAGGCCGGCCTATTTAAATCAATATAACTAGTTGTTTAATTACTAATATTATTTTGTATTGAATTTGATACTTTGTGTTAAGTCATAACTTTGCTAACATTTTTTGTTAATTTAAACATATTAACCTACATAAATTTTTGACATAGTTGAAGTTATTATTATAAAACAAAATTTAAATAGGATGTCATATAAAGATATTTTCCTAAAAGGTTCTGTTAGATCTCAATTGAAACTTAATCTCATTGACCTATTAGGTTGTTAGTCTATTTTAATGGTTTACACCATTGAAATGTTGGAGGTCTTCTTAAGAAAATAGTCAAATAGGCTTTTAAAAGGCTTTGGGCCTTGTCGGAGCTTTGAAAGGCCAAGTCGGAGGCCTAGAAAATGGGCCTCTGACAGACAGCCATGAGGCGAGCTTAGGCCTAACATTTTCAATGTAAGTCGAGCTCAAGCCAAACAAAGCCTAGCTCTCGCCCAACCCGACCTATTCCCCTAGCGGTTGCAAATGCCCCCATACTCAACACATTGCATCCGCCACTTTGCTCGTAATATAAGAAATAAATTATATTAGTGATTCAAGAACTAGAATAATAGGGTGTTTTCTTTTTGGACCCCCACCTTTATCCCTTATACCTCCACACATTTTTGTATTCGAAATTACCCTTTTCATAAATCCAAAAGCGAATTTATGTTACCGAAACATAAATCCATTATTCTCAACAACAAAAAAACATAAATCGTTTTTATAAAAAAATGGCCTCTGATATGTTAATTCGAAGCGAAATTAAAAATTGTACATGGAATTTATCTCATAAAAAGATAAATCCATAGGTAAAATTTATCAAAAGCGGATTTATATTTTTATGAGATAAATCCAATGTACAAAATAACAAAACGAGTTTATGTCTCAAAAAGATAAATCCATTTTGTTAAACTTTAACTACGGATTTATCTTTTTAGTGAGATAAATCTGTTATTTACAAATCTATTTATCTGATAAAAAATTATAATTTATTTTTTGTAAAAATAAAATAGACATGGATATCAGTTATCCTTTGGTTTTGTTTGGTGTGTAGATATTAATTTGATACGGGTGACGATGTTGTACGTCTGGTCGATAATTTAGGCTAAAAAATCAGTTTTTGGGTAACCTACTCCGATTGTTCCGAAACGACAACCATTAATTTCGAAAAAAATCAGGACCATGACACCCTAAGAAGGGAGTTCTGAGGAATAACGGGACTCAAAAATCCCAAATTCCATCTTTTACTATTTTTTATTAATTTTTTTTAATTTTTCATTATCTTCAAAAAATCTTAAAAAATTGCATGACATTCTTTGCTTTTATTAGATTTTGAGTGACTTTTTTATAATATTTAGAATAGTTTTGATAGTTTAACGGATTTTTAGTTGTATTTTTATAACCATTTTTTTAAAATTTAAATAAAAAATATTTTTTAATACACAACAATTTTATCTATTAAATAGATAAATCCGTTTTGTAAATTATGTTTTTGTAAATTATACATTATGAATTTATCTACTTTTTAGCTAAATCCATTTTTTACAAATTTTTAAAAATAATATGGACTTCATAAGGTGTGTGGCAGTATGGGTGGTGAACTGGTGATGGTGAGGGTAAAATAAAAGCACAAAATAATAGACCCATAAGGAAAAACCAATTAATGAAACAATCCATTTATGGTTCAGGAATATTTTTTGATGTTACCAAAAACGCCCACTATGCGAAACCGACAAACCCTACCTAAAACCTACTATATCTATCATTTTCATCCTTCATCAGAGTCAGTAAACTTCAATAACCCCTGCTACTAACACACATGACACCTGCTACTATATCTATCATTTTTTTCTAGTCGCCAGTAAACTTCAATAACCCCTTTCACACTAGCAACGGTGCAATTAAATCTCTCCTTCATCAGAGTCAAATATGCACAAATTTATGGTTGCATCAAATTATAAGGTCAGTAATTATATACCTGATGATCTTGGATTCTACATTCTATCAAAACTGCTCCTTAAATCTTTGAAGCGATTTGGATCCGTGTGCAAATCATGGTCCATTTTATTTGAAAACCCTAATTTCATGAATATGTACCGCACCAATATCTTATCTAAGAACCATGCTTGTTACAATGATACATCGATACTCATACATCATAGTCATGTGTTGTATTCTATTTCGGGTGATAGGTTTGAGACTAGAGTAAAATTAGATTGGCCCAATCCATTTCAAGAGGATTATGACATTCCTTTTAAACTTTTGGGTTCTCATAGTATTAATGGTGTTATTTGTCTCTTTCATCTTCGTAATATATACAAATGGGAAATGATATTGTGGAATCCAGCTACCAAGGAATTCAAGATCATTTCTCATAGCCCCAATGAATCTACCCATCGTTGTTTTTTTGAAAATGGTTTATTTGGTTATGATCGTATAAGAGACGATTATAAGGTGATTCGGCATGCAACAAATATATATTATGACTATGGGTGGGAGATATATAGCTTAAGAAACAACTCTTGGAAAAGACTTGATGATGATGTGCCTAGGTGTAGTGATGATGAGCAGGTTTTCATGGATGGAGTGGGTCATTGGTGGAGTAAACTTAAAACACAAAAGGAAGCATTTTTGGTGACATTTGACTTTAGCAATGAGACATTCTTCACAACACCCATACCGTCAAACATCATGGATGAGAATTTTGATCTTACACTAGTGCGAGAGACACTTGTTGGTATTAAATGGGTCTATTGCTTTGATCGTGAATTATTCAGAGACAACTACATTTCATATATCAATTTTGGGTGAAGTCGGTGTAAAGAGTTCGTGGACTAAACTTTTCGTTGTTGGGCCCTTACCTTGCATTGAGTATCTCGTCGGGCGTGGAAGAATGGTAATATGTTCATCGAGAAAAAAGAGGCGGTAAATTAGCGTTGTTTGATTTAAGTACTCATATGATTGAGGAGATTAGTATTATATTTTAGGCTAAAAGATACTTTTAGTCCCTGCAAATGTCAAGAAAATCCAGTTTAGTCCCTGCAATTCCAAAAATTTTAAAATAGTCCCTGCAATTAGTAAACGTTACTACTTTAGTCCCTGCTGTTACTACTTTAGTCCTTGCAATTCCATTTAAAAGGTACTTTTAGTCCCTGCAAATGTCAAGAAAATCCAGTTTCGTCCCTCCTTTGTTAAGAGTAAAGTAGCATTTGGGACTAAAGTAGTAACGTTTACTAATTGCGAGGACTATTTTAAAACTTTTGGAATTGCAGGGACTAAACTGGATTTTCTTGACATTTGCAGGGACTAAAAGTACCTTTTAGCCTATATTTTATAGATATAATAGTAAGATAGTAATTTATAAAGAAAGCTTTCTTCCAATTGGAGGAGTAAGTGATTAGTTTTAGGCTGTTATTTTTCGTACCCCCCTAATCCCCTGCGACACCCCCATAATATACGTTTTGGACAAAAATGCCCCTAGGAATATATAAAATTTGGAATTACAGAGTGAATTGGTAATTAGGAAGGAGAATAAAAGGATTTCGGAATTGCAAAAATTGAGGTAATTAGGTTCAAAAATGTGAACCGGAATTACCTCAATTTTTGGTAATTCGAAATCCTTTTAACTCTACCGGAATTACCTAGTTTTGAAGGTATTTAGAAAAAATAATTATTTAATTAAAAACAAATTAAAATTAATTAAAGCGCGTTTTCGATCACGAAACGATACAATACATGAAATTGATGAAAAAAATAACATAACGCAACAACAAGCGAAATAAAAACACGGTACAAACTAGTGAGATGGTGGTTGGAGGCGTCGAAGAATCTCAAAGAGCGGTCCTTACGGTTTCGACATACGGTTTGAATAGGACTCGCATCGAAATATGTCAAAAGTGTCCATCATCACTCGAGCGTCATCGTTGTTCTTCACATCCATGGTGGATCATCGAACACGATTATTATCGCCCATAGTCGGGTAGCGATAAATGATCGGGTGACTTCTCGCTCGTCACCCTCCACGGTGCACCTTCGTTGTTATTTTTCTTTCGTGAGCTTCAAAGGTGATGTCGTCCTTAAGCTCGCATAAAATGGGGTTTGGACTCTCGAAATAGACACCATTTTCTCTGTTTGTTATTGTGCCACGATGGTGAAGGCGGTGAGTGAGAATCACGAGAGTATTGTGTATTCAGAGTATCCATGAGAGTGTGTGTGTGTGTGAAATAAGTGAAATGGAAGGGTGTATTTATAGGGAAAAATGAAACCCTTGAATGAATTTCCACCGTTGATGAAAAGTGGTCGGCAAAATCTGGACCCTTTAAAGTGTTGGGAAAATCTAGATCGTTAAAAGTTGTCGGCAAGATCTAGGCCGTTAATTAGTAATGAAATAAAAAATGTTTTATTACTTGAAAAAATGACTTTTTAACTATGTTGTGGTCAATTTTTACCATGCGTAATTTTTTTTAAATTTTTTTAAAAAATTACAAACTTGTAGAAAAAGTATAATACTACGATATTGAGGTTAAAAAAACGAGATACAAAATTATTTACGACACTGTAATTGTACACCAAAGTGGCCTAAAAACATGTTTTTAGTGTTAAAAATGACTTTTTGACACTTGTTTATTATTTCTATCCGTTACTCGATTTTTTTGACACGTGGACATAATTGTTTTCGTCGATTAAATTTCTTTGACACTTGTGGATTATTTCTATCCGTTACTCGATTTTTTTTGACACGTGGACATATTTAAATATTCTACATTGTTAACGTGTGTTATACCCCAATTTTGTCCGTCTTCTTTTTCTTGCTAGCGGCGTGTTTGAGTCGCGTGATTATGGGAAATATTAGTGTAGAGTCTCGGTTACCAACCCGAACCAATCTCGATCTCCCGTTCAATTAAATCAAGATACCTTTGTTTAAATTAAGCACGCACGCGCGAATGATCGATCTTTTCGCGCGTTCTTCAATTTAGTCTCTGCGTATTTGGGTTTAGCGTGCGTAAAAGCGAGTCTACCTAAAGGCATTCTTTTTCTCAAAATTTGGTTTAAATTCAGACCTAATAATGCGATTCCGAGTTAATTTTGGGGGTTTTTTAGTTAACGCGCCCATTTCTTTTATTTTTGGTCTAGTTTTAGCGTTTGTCGAGTCAGGCCCGTTTCGTCTTTGTATTTGGCTTTGACTCCTTTTTCTTATTATTTTTTTATTCTTATTTTGTTTTTATTCTTAAGCATATATACAATCCAAAAATGTCAAAAAATTCTATTTAGTTTAATTTACATTTTAAAAGTGTTTAAGAGTCCAAAAATATCAAAAATAATTCTACCTAGTTTAATTTACAAATTAGAAGCACTTAAGAGTCAAATAAGTCCAAAAATACAAAAATAAATAATACTAAAAATACAAAAAATAAGAAATCCGAAAATAAAATAGTAAGCAGCAATTTAGGGTTTCCAGGCAACATTCCAAGCTGCTGCAGCTGCTGTTGGGCTTGGATCAGGACCTGAAATAGGGTCAAAACCTGGTCAAAAATCATAAATGCCTTGACCTAATTTTATACTATAAATAAACAGTCCAACAACAATCAAAATGGATGTAAATCAAGCAGAGGTAATATCTTGCAAAAATCACAAAAAGGGATTAGAGTTTCACATCGAAACCCTAATCCACCAAACACACGATCCCGAGTTCCTAAATTGAAAAAGAGGAGAACCAAAGGCGAGGAAGAGAGAAAAAGTAGCGAGTTCAAGCAAAAAGCGATGAGAATCTGATGAGCAGGGTAGCGACCACGATCCACGATCCTGCGTTGGAGTAAAGGTTAGTTATTCAGTCTAAACACATGGAATTAGTTTGCATGAAAATTGATCTGATGTTTGTATTAGTTTTAAATCTGGAGTCCGTTGAAAATTAGAAGTTAAATTAGTCAAAAAAAAACTATCGTTTGTTCTACTTATATTCTGTTTGGTATCATTATAAATCAAGACTGTATTTTTGATAAACAATCAGCACCGCATATAAATCAACCCAGCCAATACCATAAAATCACAGTGTTAAATCTCAGTCAAAAATCACAAAAATAGCAAATCAGACCAAATAAAAAGGGAATAAAACTGGGTAGGAGAGAATCAGACCAGAGAAAGCATTAAAAATCAAACAAAAAAGGAATAATACACTGACCTTGAGCACGCCGGAGCTCCGGTCGTCTTCTCCGGCGAGAGCTCCGGCGACATCCTTAGAAACCGAACAACCACCACCACAACCCGAGCTCTCCTCTTCCCCTCGTCATTCTCCTACTCTCTCTCCCCAAAAACTAGCCATGGCCGCAACGGTTTCACCTCCAAAAAAAATAAAACCAGATCAGAAACACTGTTTAAAAGAGAAAGAAGAAGAATGAAGTAAAAAAAAAAGAAAACAGAGAAGAACAGAGCAAAAACTCACCACGCTGACGGCCCCCTCTCCAGAAAACGGCGACGGTCGTCACCTTCATCGTCACCATCATCACCTTCGCCGTGGCCTTCCTCCCCTCTCATCGCGAACCCAAGCTTCAGTTTCGGCTTCCATGGAAACCGGCGCAAACCGCGCCGGATTTCTCTCTCTCTCTCTCTCTTGCGCGAGGCCGGGCGCGGAGATCTCGCCGCGATCTCGTTTCTCTCGTGGTAGCGCAAGTGAAGGGGGTAAGGTTGAAATTAGGGTTTTCGTTTGATTTAGGTTTAAATATGCTGTCTGTTATTTTTTTTTTAATATTTTTTATTTACTCAGAATACTAATCACACCCCCTTCGTTCACGCGCGCGCCCCTCCCTCACTTAAGCCCAGTTTCGCATACTGGGCCCTCCTATGCGAACTGGGCTTCCTTTTTACACCCCATATTAATTATACGGCCCCCTGCGACTAATAAAACCCCAATTTACAAATTTCGCCCCCTCTTCCCATTTTAATTCTTTTCCCAATTCAAATATAAATACTTTTTCTTTCAAAATTAAATAAACGGCTAAGTCGGTTGTACAACGGGTTAGTCATTATTTGAGGGCCAATGAGTACATGCTGATTCAAGTAACCACAAAAAACGACAAATACGAATAAACTATTTTTCTAAAAATAAGCGGCTAAGTCGGTTGTACAAGCCAAGGTTAGTCATTATTTTAGGTCAATGAGTTTTATCTGATTCGGTAACCACGAAAACTTAATAAATGCGAATAAACCATTTTTCCTAAAATAGGACTAAGTCGGTTGTACAACCGGGTTAGTCAGCGTTCTAGAACTAATGAGTACAGACAGTTCAGAGTTCTAGAATACCTATTCTAAAAAACGAACCCACCTCACACCAAACCACTTTCTTTCAAAAACTCTAAAATTACTTTCAAAAAGTAGGGGGCTAAGTCGGTTGTACAATCGGGTTAGCGGCGTCTAGGAATCGATGGTACATGCAGTTCAAGGAATCCTAGGACCCCTACGATAAAAACACCAACCCACAAACTTTTTGGGGAAGAACTACGTAGCTTTGATTCCTCCATTGCATCAGGAGGTGCGTAGGAGCAAGACTCAACTCTTGTCAAGCACTAAAAAACAAAAATTTAAATAAGTCTTCTTTTTTATAAATAAAGGGTAATAATTAAATAAATCTTAAATTAATTAGACAATGGATGTCGTGGGGTGCTAATACCTTCCCCACACATAACGACTCCCGAACCCTAACAATGCCTCGTCCTAAAACTTAAAGGGATTTTCCGAATTTGCCCTTAAACTAAAATTTGGTGGCGGCTTCATTTTGAACTTTCGAAGAATCCTTTCCCGGATTTTTTCGGTCGCTCCAGCTGGCGACTTCACTGGGGACTTAACTTTTTAGAGAGTCAAAACCTAGTCTATTTATTTAGGATTAATTTAATTTTTACCCTTCCTTTATTTATTTATTTATTTTTGTGATTTATGAACCCTAGGATAGAGGGCGATATTTGTATATATGTTTGTTTGTCACATTTTGACTTTTGGGTTGTTTTTAAATTGCTCCTACACACACTTCGCAATTACATACGCACACACATGTGAGAAAGGTCCTCTACCGGACTCGAGCATAAACCTAAGTTAGAAGCGAGATTGCGTAGTGATGGCTGCGGGACGCACGTCTCGTTGGGTGGTCACGAAAATCTCACCTAGAGTTTGATTCCTTTTGAGGATGCTATCCCTTCTAATAGCTTGCCTATTCTTTGGGGGTCGATGTTCTTGATTGGAGTCCTTGGCTCTAGGGACCATGTGTAGGATTCTTTAGAACTATCCCTGTGAGGTTCACTATAAAAGAAACCTTAGACCCACTCGGTAAGATACATTTCTAGGGTCACAAAGGAGCTTTATACCCTCGCATTCAAACAAATATTTATGCATACCAGTATTCTATCCAAAAAAATCATCAAAAAAACAAAAATCATTTTTACTACCTTTTTAGAAAATATACCACATGCATACAAGCAAATAAACATCTCTTGTTGCATGCACTTTTATGACCCTTGGAATTAAAATCTTTACCTTGGAGAGAAGCGGTGCCATTGAAGTCGAATTAAATTTTGTACTTTACTCTCCAATGAAAAGTTTATAATTCCCGACATGATAAATAAAATCATATGTTATCATTTCATGCACATACATTATCATTTCATTCACATTTCATGCACATACATTATCATTTCATTCACACTTCATGCACATGCATTATCATTTCATTCATATTTCATGCACATTCATTTGCATACTTACATCATGCATTATAAAAACGAAAAAACATAATTTTGAGAGAAAGATTGTGATGAGAGGTGAGGCATTCTTGTGAGATAAATAATTTTTTTTGAAAAAGTTTAGTCATACTTCGTTGCAAGCTCAAGGTGTTTCAAGTCACTCAGTTTTTCAAATTTTTAGCTTGCTCACATTTTTTAACCAAACGTTGCATCTCTTCCATCCCATGATAAATGACCGAAATTCCCATCAAAAATTTCTATCATGTTTTAAATGTTATTTCTCTCTGAAGCATTTGTGTAGTGACTTGGGTAACATGTGTTTATTTTTGTCTGAGTCAGTTAGCGTCCCTACCTTACCATCATCCCCTGTCAAAGTCTCCCACCCCGACCACCCATAAAGTACATACTCCCCACATTAGTACATAGTTGACGTTTACGGTTGGTTCCCTAGTGAAATAACACTTTAGGCCCTCCATACTGGGGCAAATGTGTGATCTCTAAAATACCTTGTCAACGTTATATTCCCTTGGTGCAAGTCCTTTACAAAAAAAAAAAAAAAAAAAAAAAAAAAAAGGGCCCGTTAGGTTAGGTTGAAAACTCTTAAGAGCGGCTAAGCAAAAAATTAGGGCATAAAAAAAGGAGAAATAAAGAAGAAGAGCAAATATATAAAAGTAAATAAATTATTGTCCTTAAGTTAATTTTTGAGAAGACGAGCAATCATGATTTGAAATGAAGTTTGACCATCTTCCCATACCCTCGGAAAAAACCCCGTGCTACCCACCTTAAGCCAAAATCTAAAACCTTTCAATCACCCCTAGACAAGGATCAATTCTACATCAAAAATGGTGTATTATTTTCAAGTCACTCAGCTCGAAAAAGAAAAAAAAATCAAAATAAAAAAAAAAAAGTGAAATCAAAAAAAAAAAAAAAAAAAAAATAGGAAAAAGCAAAAGTGATACAATCATGGTGATACTTAACACCATATGAGATCCTTATGCGAAATAAACCCCCAAACACTTCCCTTGTCTCCAATATCTTATCCTTCATAAACCCTTGGCCAAGTCACATCCCTAAACACGTTCATCCTACCATGAGACACATCAATTACTGTCTCAATAGACCTCAAACACTCCTTTGAGCCTAACAACCATTTCCTTCATAAATCATCACCCATTAGCCAAGTTACATCACCAAATCATTTGTCCCATCAATCATCAAACACTTCATTGAGCCTAATAACCCCTTCTTTCACAAACCATTAACCATTAGCCAACTCATACCGCTCGAAAAAACATCCGTCCCATCAATCCCCAAACACTACTTGAGCCCCATTATCATAAATCACTAAACCATCGGCCACATTCCAATCAATGATGATTGCTTTTGTTTTCTCAAAGTGTTAATCTTAGGACAAATAAGTTTATTTATTTATAATATGTTTGCTCAAAAAAAAAAAAAAAAAAAAAAAAAAAAAAAAAAGCGGGCTTGCACCACAAGATTCATTCAAGTTCTGAGGTTATACTAAGACAAGGTCTAGTGATCACCAAGTGTAGTTTTCATCATAGCAAACTCAAGACTATTGTAGTCTAAGAGTCATTCTAAAGATAACCAAAAGTTTATACTAGGATCGTCACCTAGATCTTAAAGTGGGGCATCCCTTTCACCATCTATTCCATTTGAACTTGGGAAATTTGTGCAGTGTCATACCACACCCGACCCATTGCCATACCGGACAAACTCCAAAACCCATTACCCTAACTCAGGACACTTTCCACAACCTCACCAAAACAACCGTCTGAATTCCAGATTTATCAAGTGGGGCAACCCTATCACCCTTCACTCCACCTACAAATGGGGACATTCACCATACACCCATCTCATCCCCTTGTTATATCCACATCAACAAAGCCATACCGGGGCAATTTCTCAACTCATTACCCTATATGTTGCTACTCTAGTCGGGGCAATTCTATCCTTACCATAAATGGGGCAACACCAAATTCCATGTGTTGAGATGAAGCCCATTGCTTTCCACCTTTCACTCCAAAGTCAGGGCATTAATTCCTAGCTCATCATTTCCTCTGTCCCCTAGTTATTGTCATCACTAGACAGGGGCAAGTTATTCACTCACCATCATCAAGTCTAAATTGGGGCAATCCCGCATTTCTTGGCTTGGGAAAGCCCACCTTTCATTTACCCAAAACTTGTCATTCACCCCTTCACGTGCCACAAATGTCCACACCCTAGGTCTTTAGAACCCCAAGTTAACTGACTCATTCATCTATATTCGCACTACTATACATCTTCACAAAACAATGCTTTAGAGAGAAAAAACACAAGTTGATCATATGATGTTGGAAATCCGCTTATTTAGTTGTGTGGGCCTAAATTTCGGTCATCAGGGGGCATCATAATGGAAGAGAAAAAGAAGTGAGCTTGCAAGTACTTTTTCACATCAGTGTCTGTAAATAACAACCTTAAGATTGCCGAAGTTTGAATCAAATCTAATCTTTCCAAAGAATTATCAATATTCATCTCCGCCTCTCGCATCCAAAGTCTCACATCTCATCATCACAAAAATGTTTACGCACTCAATCAGTCATTTCATATCATCACACCATGCACCATAGCATTTGCATTCAAACATTTCATTTGCATCATATTAACATTCATACTTCATGCATCCATCAGATAAATAAATAAAAAAGCAAGCAAAAAAGCAAAAAGCAAAATAAAAAAAAAAAATAAAAAAAAAAAAAAAAAAACAAAAAGAGAAAGGAATCACCTATTTCATCCATCACCCCACCAAAAATCACTTGTTGCATGTGCATGTATTATTGGCGTTGTATGTCCATTACATGATGTATTGCCTGCGAATCGACTTCAAGTGTCGATACCCATATTTTGTTCCTCTAAGATCAAAGCTCTAAGCGTTGATCCCGTGATCGCATCACAGATCACCGAGTGATCCCGGACCCGAGTGGTCTTCCCGAGCACTACACGCTCCTTCGATGCCCTAAGTGGCCGGTGTCGCAAACGTCGAGTCGAGCCGGCGGACCTTCGGACCCGCGTGGTCTTCGGACTAGTTGTGTCACCCTAAGACACAGTGTCGCCCTTCATGGTCAACATATCGATTCTAGACACGATCTTGACCCATCATGGCCTTTCGAGTATAAAGGCCCCCTCGCATCGTTTAACTAGTACCGTAGCTAGTTGCGCTCCTTCGGACCACGATGGTCCTTCAATTAAGGCCTAAGCGAGCCTTTCGGACCTTAAGTGGTCCGCCAGAGCCTTGTCGCTCCTTCGACCACTCGAGTGGTCCTTGAGCCTTAGTGCTCCTTGAGGTCCTTGTTGACCCCTTCATTCAAATCTCGGTTGATGCGCCAAGTATTAACCACTCCTCTTATCTCTCAAACCTCCCACTTCCCCTTTAAGCGGACAAAATTAGCGTCTATCTTATCTTTATTCCTATTTCTACTACGAAAGTTCTAGAGCTCAAAGACTTTCTAGTAAAATATTAATAAAAAGAGGCGGTATTATACCCCAATTTTGTCCGTCTTCTTTTTCTTGCTAGCGCGGCGTGTTTGGTCGCGTGATTATGGGAAATATTAGTGTAGAGTCTCGGTTACCAACCCGAACCAATCTCGATCTCCCGTTCAATTAAATCAAGATACCTTTGTTTAAATTAAGCACGCACGCGAATGATCGATCTTTTCGCGCGTTCTTCAATTTAGTCTGCGTATTTGGGTTTAGCCGTACGTAAGCAGGTCTACCTAAAGGCATTCTTTTTCTCAAAATTTGGTTTAAATTCAGACCTAATAATGCGATTCCGAGTTAATTTTGGGGTTTTTTAGTTAACGCGCCCATTTCTTTTATTTTTGGTCTAGTTTTAGCGTTTGTCGAGTCCGGCCCGTTCTCGTCTTTGTATTTGGCCTGACTCCTTTTTCTTATTATTTTTTTTATTCTTATTTTGTTTTTATTCTTAAGCATATATACAATCCAAAAATGTCAAAAAATTCTATTTAGTTTAATTTACATTTTAAAAGTGTTTAAGAGTCCAAAAATATCAAAAATAATTCTACCTAGTTTAATTTACAAATTAGAAGCACTTAAGAGTCAAATAAGTCCAAAAATACAAAAATAAATAATACTAAAAATACAAAAAATAAGAAATCCGAAAATAAAATAGTAAGCAGCAATTTAGGGTTTCCAAGCAACATTCCAAGCTGCTGCACTGCTCTGTTGGGATCAGGACCCTGAAATAGGGTCAAAACCTGGTCAAAAATCATAAATGCCTTGACCTAATTTTATACTATAAATAAACAGTCCAACAACAGTCAAAATGGACAGAAATCAAGGCAGAGGTAATACTGCAAAAATCACAAAAAAGGGATTAGAGTTTCACATCGAAACCCTAATCCACCAAACACACAGTCCTGAGTTCCTAAATTCGAAAAAGAGGAGAACAAAGAATGAAGAAGAGAAAAAGTAGCGATTCAAGCAAAAAGAAGCGATGTGAATCTGATAGTGAGAGTAGCGACCACGATCCACGATCCACACGTTGGAGTAAAGGTTAGTTATTCAGTCTAAACACATGGAATTAGTTTGCATGAAAATTGATCTGATGTTTGTATTAGTTTTAAATCTGGAGTCCGTTGAAAATTAGAAGTTAAATTAGTCAAAAAAAAAACTATCGTTTGTTCTACTTATATTCTGTTTGGTATCATTATAAATCAAGACTGTATTTTTGATAAACAATCAGCACCGCATATAAATCAACCCAGCCAATACCATAAAATCACAGTGTTAAATCTCAGTCAAAAAACACAAAAATAGCAAATCAGACCAAATAAAAAGGGAATAAAACTGGGTAGGAGAGAATCAGACCAGAGAAAGCATTAAAAATCAAACAAAAAAGGAATAATACACTGACCTTGAGCACGCCGGAGCTCCGGTCGTCTTCTCCGGCGAGAGCTCCGGCGACATCCTTAGAAACCGAACAACCACCACCACAACCCGAGCTCTCCTCTTCCCCTCGTCATTCTCCTACTCTCTCTCCCCAAAAACTAGCCATGGCCGCACGGTTTCACCTCCAAAAAAATAAAACCAGATCAGAAACACTGTTTAAAAGAGAAAGAAGAAGAATGAAGTAAAAAAAAAAACGAAAACAGAGAAGAACAGAGCAAAAACTCACCACGCTGACGGCCCCCTCTCCAGAAAACGGCGACGGTCGTCACCTTCATCGTCACCATCATCACCTTCGCCGTGGCCTTCCTCCCCTCTCATCGCGAACCCAAGCTTCAGTTTCGGCTTCCATGGAAACCGGCGCAAACCGCGCCGGATTTCTCTCTCTCTCTCTCTCTCTTGCGCGGGAACCGGCAGAGATCTCGCCGGCGATCTCGTTCTCTCTCAGCGGCGCCGCAAGTGAAGGGGGTAAGGTTGAAATTAGGGTTTTCGTTTGATTTAGGTTTAAATATGCTGTCTGTTATTTTTTTTTTAATATTTTTTATTTACTCAGAATACTAATCACACCCCCTTCGTTCACGCGCGCGCCCCTCCCTCACTTAAGCCCGCCGCATACCGGGCCTCCTATCTGAACTGGGCTTCCTTTTTACACCCCATATTAATTATACGGCCCCCTGCGACTAATAAAACCCCAATTTACAAATTTCGCCCCCTCTTCCCATTTTAATTCTTTTCCCAATTCAAATATAAATACTTTTTCTTTCAAAATTAAATAAACGGCTAAGTCGGTTGTACAACCGGGTTAGTCATTATTTGAGGGCCAATGAGTACATCTGATTCGGTAACCACAAAAACCTGACAAATACGAATAAACTATTTTTCTAAAAATAAGCGGCTAAGTCGGTTGTACAACCGGGTTAGTCATTATTTTAAGTCAATGATTTGCATCTGATTCAAGAACCACAAAACTTAATAAATGCGAATAAACCATTTTTCCTAAAATAGGACTAAGTTCGGTTGTACAATGGGTTAGTCAGCGTTCTAGAACTAATGAGCCGTACAGTTCAGGAGTTCTAGAATACCTATTCTAAAACGAACCCACCTCACACCAAACCACTTTCTTTCAAAAACTCTAAAATTACTTTCAAAAAGTAGGGGGCTAAGTCGGTTGTACAATCGGGTTAGCTTGGCGTCCTAGGAATCGATGGTACATGCGGTTCAAGGAATCCTAGGACCCTACGATTAAAAACACCAACCCACAAACTTTTTGGGAAGAACTACGTAGCTTTGATTCCTCCATTGCATCCGGAGGTACGTAGGAGCAAGACTCAACTCTTGTCAAGCACTAAAAAACAAAAATTTAAATAAGTCTTCTTTTTTATAAATAAAGGGTAATAATTAAATAAATCTTAAATTAATTAGACAATGGATGTCGTGGGGTGCTAATACCTTCCCCACACATAACGACTCCCGAACCCTAACAATGCCTCGTCCTAAAACTTAAAGGGATTTTCCGAATTTGCCCTTAAACTAAAATTTGGTGGCGGCTTCATTTTCGAACTTTCGAAGAATCCTTTCCCGGATTTTTCGGTCGCTACAACGTGTACAAAAAAACCAACAAATAATAATGTGAAATTATATAAACAATCAAGATGTGATATCTACATAATCATATGGTGTCATTGGAACATAATCTGGAACATAATCTGGAACAAAAGAAGACCATAAGCGCATGCGTCCAGCGTATGGATATTGCCACGATCTAGCTTCATCCGAGGCGTATCGACCCCAAGAAGGATGTGCAGGAGGGATAGGGCTAGTGTGGTTCAACTTGACAAGAATCCAATGATTCCTATGGATGAACCCAACACAAACCAACTGACTCTGACTGGAAACACAATCTCCCCTCAAAGGGAAGAATGTCCAGTTCTCATGAGGCGACAACATAACCACGGGTCTCTCGATATCTAGTAGCTATGACATGTCACGTATGCGGCATGGTCATCCACTTCTCAATAGGTTGTTCTCATCTGTTTGGGATAGAAACTAATGAATCTCTAATGTTCTGAACATTGTCACCCATCAACTGTGTGTACTGAAACCAGTTGTCATCCATCTCACTAATTAAATCATTCCGAACCATCTGCCAACTGTGTTCCGACCAGTCTAGTGAAGTAGAGATGCATCTAAAGCCACAGTTTCCATCCCCCGCGACATTGATAATGTCGTCAATATATACCTATGTAAGAACTGCGGAAAGTGACTTACCAAGTGGATGTCATCTTTGTGCCCGCTCCTTTCTTTGACCTCTGTGACGGTAGCTCGATGGTACTTGTGATGCTAGTTGTAAGGACCGTCGGGAGGTATCTTTGAAGGTGCAATCGATGGTACTTGTAAGGACCGTCGGGGAGGTATCTGTGTGGATTTTTCTAAAGATGCATCAACGTGCTCCCACGCAGATGGATCTCTCTTCACGTCATACTCTTTCTTCTTCTTCCCCTTCTTCGGTGCACCCCTAGTTTTGACTTTGTGGCTAGGTGGAACCATGGATGTAGTGCCTCTGAATACATAATCATCAAGACCTCTCTTCCAAACACATCTCTCCTCAAGGTGCATGTCATTCCACTGCCTCCAAATCTCCTCTACTGTATAGCTTAAGTCACCTCCTTCTGACGCTTCTTTGATCCGCTCCTCATCCATTGCCTCCAAACTCAGTCTCTTCCAATGAGAGTCAATAATGTCCAATGGTATTGGTAGTCCCATTAGGTGTAACCTACCAAGTTCACAAGAACAAGGTAACCCATGAGTAACTTTAATGACACAACCAACACACTTTTTCTTATCCGTGCCCACACCATCCATCATGTTATCAAACTCCCCGGCAATATGATTCAACGCCTCAATAGACACCAAGCGAGTGTAGATTCTTGTAGAATGGAATGTTGTGTTGGGCATCTATACGGTTGATGCTCTTTTGAAAAGAATCCACAATTTTATTAATTTGTGCATTGATCATCCCATTAATTGACTCCCAGCTTTTGCATAAATCACCACCACTAGAACCCAATGATCTCTTCAATGCCCAATGGGCAGCCTCAACCCTATGGCACGTAAGGCAAAATTAAAACAAAGAAACCACAATCATATACTTAAGGCACATAAGAAAAAAAATTGCGTACCTATTAGTCGTGGTATTTCCATAGTGTCTTACTTTATCCGTCCACGGGCCACAAAATCTTTCCTTGTGAGGATACAACCATTGTTTGTTCACATATGCAATAAGTAGGGGTATGTCAGTAGACGATTGCTCAAAATCATGCAAAGCCTCACTAAACTCATCATCAAATGTAGCATCAACTACATGATGCCAAAGTGTCATCAGTGAATCCACTCTATCTCCCTTCACCAACTTCTTAATTTGAGCATGAACATTTTTGTTGATATGATATCGACAAAGCAAATTCACGGCCTCCGGAAACACAACCTTGATAGCGATCATCAAAGCCTCCTCACAATCAGTGAGGATAACCCGAGAAACACAATTCACACGTTCTATTAGAAATGGAAAAAATAAAAAACGCAGTTATGTAATGGCAAAAACTAAAGTCGATTAGCATTGACTTACTTGAGGAAGTGAAATATCACACAAAGACATCAAATCTCGTAGGCTCTGCGGCACCCACGTGTAGTCATCATAACGCTCATGAGGCGGATATGCAAGCGCAGCAGAAATGTCAACTCGGTGGAAGTGACACCAACAATCTCAAAGAGAGGCAATGCATACTTGTTGGTCTTAAAGTGCTGATCCATAATCAAAAGCAATGGGAAACATCCTCAATAACTTAATACTATCGAGGATGTGACCACATGATCTCCTCAACAATATCACTACCTTTAAGTCGCCTCGCCCAACACAAGTAATGGTTCTTTGAATCGGTGTCATAGGCTGCGTGCATCTCAGTCATATTACCTCTCTTTCCCTTCCGAATATTGGCGCGGGTTCTATACAACTGAGTAATGTTGCTCAAGTTGTTCTTAAATTTGTTCTTTAATGCTTCAAGACTTTTGGATGCTTTCACTCCCAAGGACAGATGCTCCACAACAATTGATCGCTCGTCCTTGCTAAACTTACCAAATATAGCTGCTCCAAACAAAGTCTTATGAGGCTCATGATTGTGAATCCCATCCACCACTCTCACCATCCAATCAGAATTAGGAGGTAACATTGGTTTAGCTTTCAATCGAAACCTACAACCACATCTTTTCGAACTCTTGTGTCTACCAGCCGAACACCCAACATCTACTCGACTGTATGTGCCCCGTCTCTCACAGCCATAAACAACCTTGTTCTTTTTCCCTTTCCCATACTCCGTCGTCTCAGATCGAACAATAACCACAATGACTCCGTTCGCTTTCCCAGTATCTCTAACCCAACGTGTCATTGCATCACGAGTGGGAAATATCTCAGATGTAGTAAAGGCACCGGTTAAATCCGTAATAACCATCTATTTAAAAAAAATTAAAATGTTAAAAAAATAATTTTGGAAATACCTTTTAAAAGGTATTTCCTGGTTCTATTTGTGAACCGGAATTACCTCTGAAAAAGGTATTTCCGAAAATAATTTAATTTAAAAATACAAAATTTCGGAATTACCTTTTCTGGAGATAATTCAGGTTCAAAAATTGTGATCCGGAAATACCAATTTTCTGCGCTAATTAGGAAATATCACCTCCAAAATTTGGAAATACCTCTTTTTTGCTAATTCAAATTTTTTTTTTTTTTTTTTTTTATGTAGGCCGGTTCGTTTTTATTTTAAATGCCAGGGGCATTTTAGGCATTTTGGTACTTATGGGGGTGTCGTAGGTGATTAGGGGGGTACGAAAAATAACAGCCTTAGTTTTATCATCTACTTTCACCCAAGAGGTTTATGATTGTGGCTATTGAGATTTTACCTTATACACAAAGTGACTTGTTAATTATGATCAAAATATATGTCAAATCAAGAATCGTTTCATCGATCATTTCATAATATACATGTTTCTTTACCAGTATTTTTTTTGAATGTTTACTCTTTTACCTTTACTAAGAGCAACACATCTTTGTATGAACTTCATTATATTCTATATATACTAGAAGCAACAATGGGCATATTCTTGGTTGGCTATAGAAGCTTTCTGCGTCTCTGAAGCTGATTTGATTAGTAATATCCTTGTTATTGGATACTTGCTAGTAAATGTCAGTTCAATTGATTAGCTTTTCTAAATCATCATATTTGTTTGCCTTTCTTAAGAGATTGCAAATATGCTCCTACCATTCATTATAGAGCTTCATTCGCATAGATTCTTATCGTTGTTGTTTCTTTGTTGCTGGCTGCTGTAACTAATTAAGACACTGCATTGATTTGATCAGAGCATCATATTAATTGGCATTGATCATTCTTGCTGATCTTTTACTTATTATAAGGGGTAAAATAATTTTAACGTGGAATACTTTTGTAAAGATCTAGTGCACATTCACACTGCTCGACTGTTTTACTAATTAATGAAGATCCTATTACTTCTAAAGCCAATAGGTGGCTAGAAGCATAAGTTAAAGCACGATTTAAAAATATCTATGTAACTTTGGCTAACTCCGTTAGTTATACAAGTGTTCTGCCTTAGCAGTTAAAAAGCATATTTCGATTCAACTCTGCCACCTTATATGTAATTTTAACTCTGTGACGTGTTAGCAATCTTGTGTTCCGTGTTGTAATGAGGACTCTACTTCCATGACCAAACCATCCAGGACTCCCAGCAATAGCTTGTAATTGCTTCACCTTGTCAACATCATTCAAAAGCAAAATCGATTGGAGATGTGTCAACCCGTTTTTCTTTGATTTTTCTCCAACATTTTCAAGATAAATAACCATCGAATCGATTGTCAATCGCTACAACAAGCGTGGTTTTACTAATGTCACTGAGTCCATGATTCTATTTTATTATTATTGAGACTCTTTCAAGAGTTGTTTCCCTACACCAATTGGCATGAGTTTCTCTAAAAATAGAGACACTTTTGGGCGAGAATACATAATCTGAAGAAACTTTATTACGTAAACTACCATTGATCAATACGCTCGAAACACATCAAGGATTCTAAAGTATCACGAAGGGGATTCGCCAGTTTACCCATTTGCATCCGGTTTACATAAATTGGTGGGGGAGAATCGAACCTAAAGCTTAGTGTCTACACACACGCTTTGGAATATATTTGTGCAACCATCTTCATGTTCATATTCATCTTCTTTTGTTCAAGTAATTGCAGCAGTCCCCCCAAAAATTGTTCCCACAATACCCTTATTGGAACCATCGAACCATTGACATAATGACCAGAGTATGAAACTCTGATAAACGTCGAATACATATTCGATATGATGGGCACCCTATACTACCGATTTTTCTTCCAAAATTTGGTCAAATCTCGTCCGTTGATATGGACCAAACAATCCATTAAAAAAATTTATTGCAAGATCGGATGGTTCAAATGTGAGTTAGCTACTGGACAACAAGGAGATGGACTATTTAGTGCCCGATGTGGTTTGGAAGGTGGGTGATTTTCTTTGAGGTGGAATTATATGGCGGTGACATAATATTTTTGAATATGTGATGTGGACGCATCTGAGTTGGCAAACTCATGATTTATAATAATAAAGATAAAGTTAAAGATATACACACACCACTTGCAAAGACATACAATTAAGAAGTAATGGTCGAGTGCTATGGCTGAATTTTTCATACAGAAGAAGATGGGATTGAATCTCATAATTGACTATTTAATGTCCATTTAACTTTTTGCTACAAAAATAATACCAACGGAAAAATGGCAGCTCTCGGATTCGAACACACAACCCAAAGCTGAGAAACAAGAAGCATTACTGCTGAACAAATAACCATTCCATGACAGAAGTTGAAATAACTTCTATATAATAATATTCGTAATTAACTTTGGGCCCAAAAAGTAACATTGGGTCGGAGCCCAGTGCGGTAGCACAACCCACAGAGACCTAGTACCAGCCCTAAACTTAACCCTAGCCTCTGGCAAATTCCTTATATATATGCAGATTTGTTCAGTATTGTGATAATGCTATGATCCATGATTGACGCCTCTTCTCCAAAATTGTAAGAGTTTGTTCCCCTTTCTCTATTTTGTTGTATCACCTTTTTTAGAGTGTAGGAAAAATGATCTCTCACTATTTGATTATCCCTCGTGAATGTATGAGCTATGTCCGCGAACATCTGCTCATATCATGAATTGATCATGATGATATGTTAGGAGTCGGTACATCAAATGTAACAAGATTTTAATCAGATCTGTAATTTATATGGTTAATCTTAGTTCTTTCATCATATTTTGTCATTGTATCATCTATCTATTCTAGTTGGCTTCATTTCTACATTTTAATCTTGTTTTGATTTGTCTCTCGATAGATACATGATTTAGGCAACAACACCAATTTGATGGACTATCATTACAAGCTTGAGGAAATCGTCAACGTTGCCTACACATTCTTCTGTTGTGCTTTGCTCTATTGTTCATTTTGATCTTGACCAAGACAAATTAAATTTCCAACAATTTGTGATTTTCTTGATTAAATATGGGTAAGTCAATACAAATAAAAGAACATCACCATTATGATTATGAAATCAATGCATATTTTCCATTATAGTTTAGCATAATCAGTTGATTTTATTCTTTAGTACTATCAATCAATTTTTTATTTGAATTTGTAGGATTTATCTCGATGACATAGAGAGTTCAACCCATGGTTTCTGGGCCTTTGATAAGAATGCATTCTTTACCCACAGAGACTGAGAATGGAGGTAAAGAAAGGATTTGCAGCCGCTGAAGAGAATGGAAGAAAGAATGAAACGTAGTGAGAAGCAAAGAAATTTGAAAGCTATGAGCAAAAAGAATCGTGGTTTATCTTAAGAGGTTGTTGCTTCAATGGGACATTTCAATCGTTTGGCCAACTGGTCATCGATCACTAAGAAGACAAGGTCATCGAACACAATAGATATATGATACGACATGGATATGGGAAATTTTTAAAAATTGACATACGACATGAGCAGGATAGTTATGTATGTGTATAATATATGTAGACAAACATTGTTAGTAAGGAGACATCCACGTTACTATAACACAAACATATCGATGGTCAATATATGACTATTTCAATGTAGAAAAGATTACTTTGGTATCATGAAAGGTGGACATTGACATATATTTTCTCCATCCTTATTAGAATATATCATTTCTACTATGAATGTGTCAATAAATTTCATGCATTTAGTAAGAGATATCGAAGCTATATTGTATCAACGTGGAAATCATCTCTTTAGTTGTTAAGATATATATATATATATATATATATATATATATATATATATATATATTTATATTTGAGAAGTATCAAGAAGTATCGGTTGCATCTTTGTATCGATTATGCTTGAATTGATAGCTAAACCTCTTTTATTGGGATTAGATGTAATCAATCTCTCATCTATGTATGTAAATTGATCTTGAGTTATTCTATATTAAATCTATGTATTGATTTAGTGATTTCATCTCATGCTTAATGCTTTTGATAGCTTGATCACCTATTGAATGATTTTATGATATGATTCAAAGTTGGAAAACTATGTTTTGTATTTGATCTAGTTGAAATCGCCTATATAATTCAATATCTAGGAATAGAATTGATGCTATAGTCTTGTTACCTAAGCTTAATGCTATTGTTTATTCAAGTGAGTGAGGAATCATCATTTGTTTAATCCAATAGAACTTTTCTACTTTGATTAAGGAATTAACATTGTAGGATGAAATGGTAAGATAAATCAATACTAGGATTTGAATAGGATTAATGAAGGATCATATACACACCTCTAGATAGAGTTGATGAAATCTAATCCCAATTCTTTTAAGTATTTGAATCACAACCTTTTTACTTTCCTAGTTTATGATTTTATGCAAACAACAATCAATTTATACTTTCACTTCACTTTAGCATAAGAGTAGTTGAATGGCTTATTAATATTACCAAATCCCTGTGGATACGACTCTAATACGATACACTGTATTAGGACGACTGTAAGACGAATTTACACAAAAGTCTTATCACACTGGCGCAATAAACTTGAAACACATAATGAAGCATTTTAGTGTCATTTGACTTTAGCGATGAAACATTTTTCACAACAACAATACCCTCAGACATCTAGGGTGAGCATTTTGATTGTATGATGTGGAGAATCTTGCTGGTACTAAATGGGTCTATTTCTTTGATCTTCAATTATAAAAATACATCTACATTTCATATATCAATTTTGGGTGAAATCAGAGTAAAAGATTCACGGCTTTGGTGAACCAAGCGGTGGCGACTGGTTCCTTCCAAGGGTATTCCGCTAATAACAGTTTGAGCTTCTCTATTATGCAGTTTGCAGATGATACTATGTTGATGGGGAAGGCAACAAGGGAAAATCTATGGAGCATCAAGACTATATTGAGGAGCTTTGGACTTGTTTCCGGGTTGAAGGTCAACTTCCATAAGAGTAAGCTTATTGGTATTAATGTTGTGGAGAGGTTCTAAGCATCGACGTCAACTTTTCTTCATTGTAGAACGGAATCCATCCCATTAAATTTTTGGGGATTCCAGTTGGTGCTAATCCGAGGAGGGTAGCCACATGGAAACCCGTGATTCATACGTTACGCAAAAGACTTGCTTCGTGGAAGGGGCGTTTTCTTTTCATAGGAGGGTGTCTTTTCATAGGAGGGCGAGTTACTCTCACAAATTCGGTTTTTGAACAGTATTCCTCTTTATTATTTCTCTTTTTATAGAGCTCCAAAGGTGGTAATTAATGCTATGGTGAATATTCAAAAGAACTTTCTTTGGGGTATTGATGAAGGGGATAGAGGTATGTATTAGATAGCTTGGGACAAGATCTATCGTCTAAAGAAGGAGGGAGGGCTTGGAATTAAAAATCTAGAATTATTCAAGACGACTCTTTTATCCAAGTGGAAGTGGCAGATGCTAATGGATGAAAATGCTAATTGAAAGGGTTTACTCCGACACAAGTATGGTGATTTCTCGTCGGTTTTTATATGGAGTGCTGTGGAAGCTATAAATAAGGAAGTTAGAGACTCTATTTGGTGGCATGATTTGATTATCTTGGGTGAGTTCATTCTCCAAGTGTTGAGTATCTTCTCTTTCGCCGACACGTTATTGATGCGGCGGAGGCTTTGTGTCCTTTTTCTTGCAACATCATGAAGATACTCAACACTTGTTTTTGAAGTGTATAGCTTTGCTCATGACACTTGGTCTCACATTAGTGGTTTGTTGGGGTGCCACGGTTTGATGGATTAAACTTAATTGATCCTTTGGCGTGGGATGAGCAAACATTGCAAAGGAAAGGAAGGCTAAGAATTCAAAGCGTTGAGTTGGGTCACCGCTGTTGGTGCATATGATTGTCTCGTAACAACCTTGTCTTTAGGAATGAGGAAGCCAATATCGATACAGCTTTCACTCCCATTAAAAGTTTAGCATAGAGCTGGTTTGTTTATAGAGGAGACGATTGTTCTACTTTATCTATCTCCACTTGGTGGAATGATCCCCTTATGTGCCTTAACAATATGTAATTATCACTTGCTGGTCGGGCTCGAACACTCCTAGTACTCCTTTAATGAAATTGGGGTGTTGCTAGATCAAAAATAGGATCAAATAAGTACCTTGAATTAAATGAGCAACAAGTTTGCTATATACTTCGTGTAATACTCTCGTTTATAATATAATTATTATTGATTAATATTTAATTTTTTTCTACGTATTAATTAAAATAACAAATATAATATTTCAATTTGAATCAGCTATAAAAATTATTTTAATTTAAATCAATTTAAATCAGCATATCTACGCGTGTGGAAAATTAAACTCAGCATACTCACGCGTGCAGAAATTCAGCATCATTTAACTTCAATAAACCCCTTTCACATCGACACCGTTGCAGTCAATCCTCTTCATCAGAGTCCAATATGCACAACTCTATGGCTGCTTCAAATTATAAGGTCAGTAATTATATACCCGATGATCTTCAATTCTCCATTTTATCAAAATTGCCTCTTAATCCTTTGAAGCGACTTGGATGTGTGTGCAAATCATGGTCCCTTTTATTTGAAAATTCTAATTTCATGAACATGTACCGCATCAATTTCTTATCTAAGTACCATGCTTGTTACAATGATACATCGGTACTCTTAAATCACAAAATTGATGACGACTCTTTTTACTATCAAAATTTTGTATTGTATTCTCTTTCTGGTGATAAGTTTGAGAATAGGGTAAAATTAGATTGGCCAAATCCTTTCAAGAAGATCATGACAATGGTTTTGAAATCTTGGGTTCTCATAGTATTAATGGCATTCTTTGTCTCAAACATATATTCGGATCAGATGTGATATTGTGGAATCCAACTACCAAGGAAGTCAAGGTCATTCCCCCAGCCCTGTTCAATCTATGCCTCATTTGTGTGTTTGGTTATGATCGTGTAAGAGACGATTATAAGATGATTCGGCATATACAAATTTTGCAAAGCTCTAGCTGTGACCTTGATGGGAAGCCAATGGGAGATCTATCTTACGATTCATGGTGGGAGATATATAGCTTAAGAAGCAACTCTTGGAAAAAAACTCGATGTCAATGTGCCTCGGTTTTGCGATTATGTCTTCATGGATGGAGTGGGTCACTGGTGGAGTAAACTTGAAAAACATAATGAAGCATCTTTGGTGTCATTTGATTTTAGTAATGAGACATTGTTCACAACACCCATACCCTCCGATATCACGGGTGAGCATTTTGATTGGAGATTGGTGTGGAGACACTTAATGGTATTAAATGGGTCTATTGCTTTGATCGTAATTATCGGGAGACAACTACATTTCATATATCAATTTTGGGTGAAGTCGGTGTAAAGGACTCGTGGACTAAACTCTTCGTTGTTGGGCTCTTACCTTGCATGAGTATCCTATCGGAGCATGGAAGAATGGTAATCTTTTTATCAGAAAAAAGACGGTGAATTAGCTTGGTTTGATTTAAGTACCCATATGATTGAGGAGCTTGGTATTAAATTAGTTAGATTTAATACTAAGATAGTAGTTTATAAAGAAAGCTTTCTTCCAATTAGTGGAATAAGTGATTAAATTTTTATTCCGCTTTCACATAAGATGTTTATGATTGTGGTTATCAAGATTTTACCTTGTACACAAAGTGGCTTGTTGATTATGATTAACTGGCTTTAATTGGAAAAATTAATAGTAAAAGAGGAACATGTCTTTGTTTGAATTTCATTACATTCTACTTAGAAAATCTATGCCACTATGTTTAATTTTGTGCCTTAGAATATTTTTTCATTCCAAATCATTTGATAAAACCAAAGCATACCAAAACAGAATCTTGATATAACACATGGTCAACAATGGCAGGTACAAAATGGCCATTTCATTAAGAGTTAAATCCCAAAAGCTAAAAAACAGAATATTGATATAACACATGGTCAACAATATATTTACTATTAGAATTAACGAATGATGGTAAAAGCAAGATGAATGCAATTAACACAAGTGAGGAAATGAGTACTAGCAAAGGAAAGATACCAAAGTTTTAACCTTAGACAAGGGAAAGCCATTGTGTTGTATTTCTGTAAGCATTTGCAAATACTCCTACTACCTCTTCACTTCAAGTGGGAGTGATGGTTGAGTGAAGATTGCCAACTCGCACTATTGGAGAGCTCACTGGGCCTGTCGCTTTCTCCAAAATGGAAAACTTTGATAAATCAATGGCAGGTACAATAGTAACATTTTCATTAAAGGATTTGAAGGTTATATCATTAAAGAAAAAATTGTCTAGAGATCTTTACTGAAAACATAATGGTAATTATTTTTCAAATTTTATTCTAACTAGTACTACTGTACGTAGTTTATAATGTCATGTGAATTCTGATTGTCATCATTTAGTTATATCTAGGTTTTGATGTAAAGGTCGTGTTGTATTACTATTCAAGATCTATTGAGCCACTGTTTCATATCATAAAGTAGTCAAAGATTGTTGTTGAGAATTCTCACCTTACAAGTTGGTTTTGTATTACTATTCAAGATCTGTTGAGCCACCCACAACTGCCAAATAGAATATTTCACATAGAGGTAAATTGGTAATCTATGCCTAATGAACCTTGCAAATTAGAGGAAATTAAATCATAGGCTAACTTAGCATAGATTGGAACCAAAAACTGAACTTGTTTGGTGGGAATATATTGTATATTATTGGTATAATTTTATTACTTATGATTCCTAACGAGAGGAGGGATTCCACGTTGGAATAATAAACTTTTTGTCGTATCTTTTTATAATATCATTGATTTCTATAAATGGATATTTAGCTTTAATCTAGATAGGGAAACATACGTGATGTTAGTATAATTTAATTGTCTTTAAGCAGTACCAACGGGAAGACCACTTTGTTAATAAATGATCAGCAGTGGGCCAATACTTCCTACAATTCCTACTCACTAGACACCTCCTACCCCTATGAATATACGAAAATACCCATACCAATATTAAAATATTCCCTATCTATCCTTCTTAATTCCTTCTTCTTCTCATCTTTCCCTACACATCCCTCCTAAACCCTACACATCTCATTTCTCAACTCCACACCCTAACCTACTCTCCACTACACATCCTTCAATCACAATGTAGCCATCATCGTCATATTGGATATCCTATTAAGGTATCATCTCCTCTAACCCAATCATCAATTCACCCAGAATCTGCACTTTTATTCATTTTTTTCTGGAATCGCGTTTGGTTCTGAAGTTAACTACCGAACCTGTTTGGAAGTTAAAGTCCGTACCTGTGAAAGGGATGTCTGAATTTAATTAGTTTGGTGATCAAAAACCTAAGTTTTAAAATAAGAAGACTAGAATCTCATTTCAGGTAAAATAAGGAGACCAAAAGAGCGTTTAAGTCTATAACGTTTACACGTATTAATAAAAGTAATTGAAATAATTATTAATATTTCAATTTGAGTTTATATAGAATTTTTTTAAAATTTGAACCAATTTTAAGTCGAAATAGTATGTGAGTATGTGACTGGGAACAAATGAGTTGCTTATATTTACCAAAAAAAAAAGAGTTACTTATTTATAATTATTAATGATTACTTGTTAATTTTTTTCTACATATTAATTAAAATAACTGATATAATATTTCAATTTGAATTGCCTAAAAAAATTATTTTAATTTGAATCAAATTAACATATACAACATTTTACGTAAGTTTTTTTTGACAAGTTTATATGAGTTTTTTTATCCTTATACTTGCTCAACAATTAAACCACTTATGCTATTTCGTCAAGTCAATCCTCTTCATCAGAGTCGAATATGCACAAATCTATGGTTGCATCAATTTATAAGGTCAATAATTATATACCCGATGATCTTTCATTCTCTGTTCTATCAAAATTGTCTCTTAAATCTTTGAAGAGATTTTGATCAGTGTGTAAATCATGGTCCCTTTTATTTGAAAACCTAATTTCATGTGCATGTACCGCATCAATTTCTTATCTAAGAACCACGTTTTTTTCGATGATACGTCTCTACTCCTACATGATGTGACAGATACTGCAGGCTATTATTGTAGAAAAAAATGTGTGTTGTATTCTATTTCTGGTGATAGGTTTAATAATAGGGTAAAATTAGATTGGCCAAATCCATTTCAAGAGGATGATGATAAGGGTTTTAATATTTTGGGTTCTTGTAGTATAAATGGCATTCTTTGTCTTCGTCGCACATACCAATGGGATTTTATATTCTGGAATCCAGCTACCAAGGAATTCAAGGTCATTCCCAAATGCCGCATTGAATCTAACCTTGATTATTATATTGAGAATTGTATATTTGGTTATGATCATGTAAGAGACGATTTTAAGTTGATTCGGCATTCAGTAACTTGGCTGCCTATCACTACTCGTGGGATATATATAGCTTAAGAAGCAGCACTTGGAAAAAGTTTGATGGCGATGTGCCTAGGTGTGTTGATTATCAACAAGTTTTCATGGATGGAGTGGCTCACTGGTGGAGTAAACTTAAAACACATAATGAAGCAATTTTGGTGTCATTTGAGTTTAGTAGTGAGATATTCTTCACAACACCCATGCCATCAGACATCATGGGTGAGAATTTTGATATTACACAGGTGTGGAGAAACTTGTTGGTATTAAATGGGTCTATTGCTTTGATCGTCAATTATACAGAAACAAATTTTAATTATATTCAATTGCGAGTTTTACACGTCACCTTTACACGTCATATTTTTCATAATGCCACACAATCAAGGAGAAAAATACGTGGCATCCACATATTAGTATCATTCAATCTAACCGAATAAATAAGGCATCTGCCAAAATCAATCATCCAACGGTCCCCATTGATGATTGTGCTTTGTTGTGGTCCAATGGTTCAATTTGCTAAAATTTCGGTTTAGCCTTAATAAATGAACCGATCCAATGTTAATCTGTAAGAGCCCAATCTAACCTTTAATATTTCACGGATCCAACGGTTCAGATGTTAATTTTAGACCGAATTGGTAGGTGTAGTTAATTGAATTAATACATGCGCTTAATTTATTGATCAGTTAGGAAGAAACTTCTTCTGCACACTTTGCACTAGGTAGTTCACAGCGATGAACTAACGGCTGCAGACGAGTCAAACGATAAATTAAAAAATCAACAGCCTGTGCTCATTAAGATCTGCATATTATTTTTAGAATCAACTGATAGCAATAATCACTGTGCATTAAAGATTCTTTATTGTCTTTTATTGTGGGTCGACCCACATCTATTATTATATATACAAACCAAAATGAACCAAAGGGCCAATATTTTGAGTTGTCATTCATTGAGACCATCCACATCAGATTTGTAAAAATTCGGATTACATGACATTACTTTTGTTGAGTTGTCATCTTACATGGCTGCATACGTGGTTCTAAATTAGACTGCAATTATGACCAAAATAAATGTAAATAACTGTAGATGACAATCTATTAATTAGCTGCTAGAAATCATAACCCACGCTTTAAAGAATGGAAGGTTTTCAAATTTCGACTTTAAATAGCAACCAAATCATTAAATGTTGATTACCACTACCTCTGTATAATTTGATTATACCACTATCTTACAAAGGAAGCTGTCTAAAATATGAAGAAAAAAATAACAGCAATAGAAATACCACAACCAATCATTAATTCGCTACCTGTCTAGACAAAAGAAAATACGTTATATGTTAAACAATTGATAATTAATTTTAATACAAATTTAACATTAAATTAAATCAATCACATTTTTGTAAATTATCACAGTAAAACCATTTCCATTATTTTCATCTTCTTTTACAATTCACATTTTTAGACTACAGCTATAACAAAAAATAAAAAATTAAATTGACTAAATAACAAAATGACATTATTGGAATTCAAATGACCTTCGTTAAATATCAAAATTAAAAACCACATTATTAGAAATGACAACATTTCAAATTTTAAAATTAAAATTAGATTAAAATATAATACAGATGATGAGCCATAAAAATCTGATTTCCCTCATTAAATGGCATAATGCAGAAACTATGACCCACACAACCAGGAATAGCAACATTTGAATTTACAAGCAACACTAATTGTGCGATTTTTATGACCTGGATCCTTTCAATTTCAAATTCAAATTTCAAAACGAATCATGCACCAATTGCCATATACAAATACTACCACAATCGCCATCTTCCGGTGTTACTTATGGTATTGCTATGTGACACAACACATAACAATGCAATTAGCAACTGTGACACAACAAAGCAAAAAGGCAAATATTCAAGAAGTGAGTGAGATTTGCTGACACACATATTCTAATGTAAATCACTTGAATGATTTCAATCGCCGTACCTGTGATAGTAAGTTGATCACAATTGTATGCAAACTCTCTTGATAATTGTTTACTAAATCATTAATCAAGCTAATATCCATCCATGTTATTACTAAATCAAAGACACACACTGCGAAACATTTTCAGAGTTCTTAAACAGAACCTAATTAGTGTGCAACAGAGGAGAAAGTGGCTGACAATTGACTACAACTTTAAGTCAAAAAAAGAAAGCCCAAAATCTTGATGAATGTATTTAGCGACACCGTCATTTGCAAATCGAAATAGTAAAGAACGAAACAGAGTTACAAAGGTAGAAAACCTAGAATTCAACGTCAAATGGGTTGTGGTACATGATATGATCATTGAAGCACTGATCACTGAAGCACAAAGTCGCTCGCTCATGTGTACATTCCCAGGAAAACAAAATTCAGAGAAGTCTGATGTGGGAGAAAGACGTGTTTTACTAATGTGCTGAGGTTCAAAATAAGGAATATCTTAATTTTCTTTTTCAAAAAAATTACATTATGGATAAATAAAATTATTATAATAAGTAGTCAATTATTTTTTTGAAGGAAAGTAATCAATTATTAAAGTACAAGATAAAATTCGAATCTGCTTGAAAAATATAATTAGTAGGTGGAAAATGTATTTATTATAATCAGTTGTCAATTATTAAATTATGGCAAAATATTTATCATAATGATAATGATTAGATGGAAAATAATAAATAAATAAAAAGCATACTAAAGTTAACACCTAAATCTATCTTACAATACCTCACGGTAAATATTGATATACTAATTAAAAAAAATTAAATACTAATATTTAGTATTTGTTTTTTTTTTTGCTTAAATACAAATTGTGTCAATCACCTACTTCCCAGTTTTTTTATTAATTAATAAATAACTTATTTTTCATTGTCAAAAATAAATAAATAACTAATTTAAAAAAAAAACACTCACTTTCTAATTAATGGGTTGCTGGCTTGCTGCCCATTGTGATCCTACCCAGTTCGAATGATTAGTCTTTGCAATTACGCGCAAATGATACACAGTTTATACGGAAAAAAAAAATTAGTTTTGTCTACAGTACTACTACTAACAAGTCCACTAGAAACCTAAAAATTTGTAATTATACATACTCAACTTTCTTTTTTATAAGCATTTTAGATAATCAGTTATTCATACTAGTACATTTCATATGTCAATTTTGGGTGAAGTCGGTGTAAAGAATTTGTGGACTAAACTCTTCATTTTTGGGCTCTCACCTTGCATTGAGCCTCTTATCGGAGCTTGGAAGAATGGTGACATGTTCTTCAAAAACAAAGACGGTGAATTAGTCTACTTTGATTTAAATACCCATATGATTGTGGAGCTTGGTATTATAATAAAAAAAAAAATAGATTTAGCAGTAAGATAGTAATTTATAAAGAAAGCTATCTTCCAATTGGAGCAATAAGTGATTAATTTTTTATTCAACTTCACGCTAGTTTGTTATTGTAGCAATTTCATCTTGGTTTGAAATTGGTTCTCTGAGCCAAAATCAAAGTTGTCATAAGTTTCTTGGAAATTATAATTGAATGATCTCCATGTGATTATATGTTGGATTTTTAGAAAGGAGTTTCTTTGCTTTTATTAAAAACTAATGCATTCTATAACTTTTTGCTTTCTCTTTTAATCTACATTTCAAACTTATTTTGTTTTATATTCTACCAACAAATAATTAGATAGATACTTGAATACCAGAGGGATTGAAAATGATTCATAACCAAGTGATAGATAATAAGGATGTTTTTGCTCTTTGATTCTCGAATTCCCTGTTTTGACTTTTTCTGTCTCTGTTTTAGCTTCCGATTTTCAATCCCCTCTTTTTGTGTTTGAAAATTTAGTGAATTAGGACCACGATTATGAAAATATGTTATAATTTAATATTTTAAAACTCTTTCACGATTTCTCAAAGTACATAGGGTCAAAAGAAACACAACATTTTGGTCAAGATTAACAATTATTTAAACAACGGAAAAAAATCCACATAAGAAATTTATAATAATTTATTTTCGTAAAAAATAATTTTTAAAATGACATACAATTGACAAGTAGTGGAGACCATGACCGTACATTTTTTATTTTGTTTTTGTATTGGAACATATATATATATATATATATATAATTGACAAAGAGAAAAATGATGACTCTCAGATTGAACACACAACCCAAAGCTGAGAAACAAGAAGCATTACTGCTGGCAGAAGTTGAAATAACTTCCATATATATATATAATATTCGTAATTAACTTTGGGCCCAAAAAAATAACATTGGGCTGGGGCCCAGCGCGGTAGCTAGCACAACTCATACAGGCCCAGTACTGGCCCAAAACTTAACCCTAGCCTCTGGCGAATTCCTTATAAATATTCAGATTTGTTCAAAGATTGTGATATTGCTTTGACGATCGGCGCCTCTTCAACAAAAGCGTAAGAGTTTTCCCCTTTCTCTATTTTGTTATATCGCCTTTTGTAGAGTGTAGGAAAAGTGATCTCTCACTATATGATTATCACTCATTTATGTATGAGATATATCTGCGCACATATGCTTATATCATGAATTGATCATTGTGAAATGTTAGGAGTCGGTACGTCAAATGTAACTAGATTTTAATCATATCAGTAATATATGTGGTTAATCTTTTTTCATTCATCATATTTTGTCGTTGTATCATCTATGTATAGTTGGATTCATTTCTACATTTTAATCTTGTTTTGATTTGTCTCTCGATAGATACATGATTTAGGCAACAACACCAAGTTCATGGACTATCATTAGAAGCTCGAGGAAATCGTCATCGTTGTCTCACACATTCTATGTTGTGCTTTGCTCTATTGTTCGTGTTTTTTCTTGCCCAACACAAATTAAATCTCCAACAAGCTGTGATTTCCTTGATTAAATATGGGTAAGTCAATACAAATAAAAGAACGTCACCATTGTGATTATGAAATCAATGCATATTTTCCATTATAGTTTAGCATAATCAGTTGATTTTATTCATTAGTACTATCAATCAATTTTTTAACCCATTTTCCTATTTTATTCCCTAGTTATTAGGTTTTTTTATTCCACCATTTGCCAAACTTCCACTTTTAATTTTCTATGTGTTTACCAATTTTGTTTGTCATTCACAATGATTATGGTTTGGATTCTTTTCAACGGAACAATGTCAAATCACGAGTTTCAATGCATGAAAATCATGGATTGTAAAAGACATGTGTCTGATAAAATGTGGTGGAATTTTACATTACAAAGTTGTACACAAAAATTAACACAAGAACTGATATTCAACTTTGATCTAAATGGCAGAGGTTGAAGGCAGCGATGACACTCATCAAGTATTTTCTTCAACAACAATGCGAATGAACAATTTACCTAGAGATCTACTGAAGAGGTTCATGGCTTCTAGCCACTGTCGCCACCACCATTGCTTGTTGTGCATATGAAGAAGTAGACAGAGGACGCGAGAGAAGAAGCGGTGAGGAAGAAGAATTGGAGCTAAAAGTTTTTGGAAGTCTTTGCTTTGCATCAACTTTGAAGGTTCATAGAACCAAACTTGATCCTAGAGCTAGAAAATGCATTTTCTTAGGATACAAGCCAGGAGTCAAAGGCTATGTTTTATTTGATCTTCACAACAGAGACATTCATTTCAAGGAATGTGTCCTTACATGAACACTAGAGTTAAGCCTGTGTGCTGCACGAGTTGTTATAATATTTTTTTATTTAATTTTAAGGACTTATATATTAAAATGTATAAATTGTTTATATATATATATATACTAGTATAATTAACTCGTGCCAGCACGGGTCGAAATTCATTTGTTTAGACAGCATAAGATAATTACTTCAATTATTTTAAATATTTGTATAATAGTAGAAATATTTGTATATTTAACCCATGCCCGTACACACGTTCTTTAAACTTATATAAAAATAGATGCATTTGTATATTTATGTGTATTATATATGTGAGATATAAAATACTTTGGACGCCCCTCTTAAATCAACCTATTAGAAATCAACAGGGTCGTCTCAAACAAATTGGGGGCCCTGGGAAAATCTTAAAATTTGGTCCCCAAATTTTTTTAAAAAATCAAATAAATCACCAAAAATTGTAAACTACATTAGTAAATAAATTGTAAATAACATTTTGATATAATTTCAAAATAATATCAACCTTCTAGTTACTTAAAAAGAGCCATCTTTCGAGCCGTTTTTGAAGCAAATTCATCAACCAAGTCTAATATTGTATTGAGTGGTCACCAATAATTATAAAGATACTAAACTTCAGACTATTTTAAGCTGCCGATAATTATGGGTTATGAGTTAGTTTTAACTTTTGGGGTCCTAATTTATTTATTTTGAGGTTGGGCCCTATGCGCAAGCACGTCTTACACATGTTGTTAGACGACCCTGGAAATCAAGAATAAAAAGAAGCGCAAAGGGGTGTCTTTGGAATTATTATATTGTTAAATTTAACGTCATCAAAATTATTATAGTGTGAATATTTTGTGCATAAGTAGGAATACATCATGATAATGTGTATTGTGCAATCTGATTAAAATGGAATATGATTTTGTTTGTTTTCAATTTAGGAAGTGAATCCCATAAAATGTGTATTTTTCTAAATTGATTCTTTTCAATGATTCAAATATTTGTGAAAAAATACTCGTTTTAAATTGATTCTTTTCAATGATTAAAATTCACAGTTTGTATTGCTCTATCCTAATTGAATCTCGATGTAATATATTTTACATACATGGGATTGTACTTAATTATTTAAAGATTTTGAAATTGATTTGGTATTGAATTTGAGAGGGTTATATTCATAATTTTAAAATTTAAAAAGCACAATTCAAAAAAACATGGTTAAACAATTTTTTTTCATTAAATCCTAATGACGATGGGTCTAAAATTTATGACATGTAACAAATAGTGCAAACAGTAAAAAAAAACAGGAGAATCAACATTATGTTTCAAAGCGAACTAAATGGCCGCATAGAGAACATGGTAAATTTGTTTCTACGAATCACCATACCACTAAAAGTATAAAGTTATAGTTCATTCTAGTCACGGTGCATAGATTCTCTCAATAGTAGGTTCTAAAATATAGTTATTCAATGCTATAGCACAATCTCAAATAAGCATGTAATTAAAATATGTTACAACCCAAATTCGTACATATTACCAAATCTCTGTTGCACAATCTCAAATACACAACTTGGTAATCAATAATATCAAATAAAATACGGATAAATTTGATAATACCACACACATTGGTCATTTTTTCCATAATTCAGTTCAACGTGATAATAAGTTAGTAACCCGAACTACGTAATCACTTATAATATGGTCAGATATATCCAACAAATTGACTTAAGAGGAGATGATCTCAACAAAAGCTTCACTCAAATCTAAGCAAGTATCTCTCAACATGCTCAAATCTTCACTCAGCTTATTTCAGTGCATTGGTTCTCCAACATGATGTGCTTCTTCACCATTAAATTAAACTCCTGCTAATAAAGTGAACAAAGAATGAGCAAAAAAAGTAAGAACAACAAAATGAAAATCTTATAAGTTAATATAAGCTTATTTTTCAACATCAAAATGAGCAAAGCAGAAAGACAAAGACAAATAATCATTTTGAGCACAACCTATAAAGAGAATCGCGAATATCACTAATATCTTAAAAGTATAATATCCTAGAGGAAGTATCATGAGTGAAATTTACAATATTTGGCTCAACACTAAAAATATTGGAAGTTTAACAACAACAAAAAAAAACACAAATGAAAGAGAGATTAAGAAATTAGAGTTTCAAGAAAGAAAAAGACAAATAAAAATCAAAACCAAATGTTAAAAAGGCATGGTTAGGACTTAGAACATAAGACAAAATGAAAAATAGGGCATGACAAAATGACAAAAACAAAGTTTATCCTTTTTCTGTCGACGGCCTATTGAAAAGGGGGCATCTAGGAAAGTGCGTTCAATTTGAAATTGTAATTACAATCGTGAACACACAATGCATGCAGCGACTTTACAAATCTGAATTCGTTTATTTATCACAAATTCAACATGATTGAAAAAACATTTATTGATTAGTAAAATCTAAAAATTAGGCGGCGCATTACACAGACACAAAGGATCGGAAGCAAAACCTATGATTATAATTCAACGAAATTTATTGTAAATATAGTAGTAGTGTAATGATTTTGCCATCCCGAACCAAGGTAATAAAGGTGTACGAATTTTATTTTAACATGGTTCCATTAGAATTTCCTTGCAAAGTATAATCATGGGTTAGAAGTTCAAACATAAAATTTAAAGAAATTCAAAGTGTGAATGTTTTTAATAATAGGACAAATAGACCAAATTACGTGAATCATGGAGAAGTTAAAGAAATTCAAGGCCGTGAACGTTTTTAATATGATCAATAGCATAGGGAAGAGCTTTTCTTGATGGAGTTGCATGCCTAATGATATGATAGTAAGGGATGAACACCGATTGTGTGTATATTGGGGTTACTATGAATGTTTTTAATATGGGAGAAGTTAAAGAAATTCAAGTCGTGATCGTTTTTAATATGATATGATTGCTCACCGATTGATGCTAATGATATGATAGTGATAATATATAAAGAAATTCAAGTCGTGAACGCGTTTTTAATAAATAAAAAAATCAAAGATGATCAATAGCATTTAAAATAGAAATAAATGACATTAAAGGTGATGCTTTCTGTCCCCCTAGATCGATTTGGTATACAGCCGAAATCTATTTCAATAATAACCGTTGATTTTTGCATGATATTGAGACCGTTGATTTTATTGGCAGGATCCGTCATCTAACGGTTACGAATGCAAAGCGTTGTTCTTTGTTGTTAGGTGAAGGATGAGTATGGGTCGCCACATGGTTCAAATCAATGTTATTAAAACCGAGCCGGTGATCAACCCGTCAAAGTTCTTCGGGTCACTGGGTTAATGGTCGAACCAGAAGGGTCACCGATTGGCCCGCATGACCCGTGACCCTAATAAAGCGTGATAAAAATAGGCATCTGCGTGTATAAATTCACTCATCACAGAGCTTTGAAATTTTCTATCATACCTTAAAAGATGTCCAAAAACCTCAAACAATATTAACATAATTAAACTCTTTACTCATTCATCAAATTCAAATCTATAAACATAAGCACCTAACAACCATTAAACAATATTAGATATTAAATAATTAGATATATATGTAATATGTAATATATAATTAAGCCTATATATAAGTATAAAAATACATAAATAGATATACTTAATAGGTAAAAAGGCTATTGCTAGAAATAAAGAAAGAAGTTTGTCAAAAAGAAATAAAGGAAGATGAATGGTATTAATATATACGTTACAAATGTATAATGACAAAAGTTGGTAGCTCATTTGGTTGAAATGCAAGGTTTTGTGAAATTTGAAAGGGAAGGGGTTCGATCCCCACATTTGGCTTTTTTTTTGGTAATTCATTGTGAATTTAAGTTGTTGAATTCTTTGAGGTGGATTTAATTGGTCTTGACATATTTATTGACGTGGTGATTAGGTGGATGCCTATGTGTCGATTCATGGTTATATATAATATAGATATCATAAGTATATTAAATCGGGAGTTTGTCCACATAGGCGCCCACGTAAGACCAATCAAAAATGCCATGCACATTTACGAATAAATATGTGGCATCCACATCATCCAATGGTCCAATCGAACGATTCTAGATAAAAGTTAAGTATGATTCACAATGCGGACGGCTCACATTCAATTAAATTGCGGCTATCATTTTTTAAAAAAAAACAGAAGTGTTAATTGAAATTTAATGAAAAATGGGTCAATTGGCGGTATGGGACAATGTAATTAAACCAAATTATCACCATTCAATTGGGTTTTGATTTTTATTTAATGTTATTTGAGACGTTTAGTTAGAATAAATCAATTATCCTTTGTTGAATAATATTGAATGTCAAAAATCAAGTATAAAACTAACAAAAAAAGATTTAAAATATCGTGCACATGTATTTTATGGCAATAAAATCCACCTATTATTATTATATTATTCATATAGTTGACTAATTGTTGAATAAAAAAAAGTATTAAGTCAAGAGGCAAAGACAAAAAAAAATTAACACTTAACCGAGATTAGAATTGTAATATGCCACAATTTTTTTTTTGAATGACCAAATATATTCCTCTTTTTATTAGGTTTTTTCTTCCATACCCATCTAGAGTTCAGTGGGTATGATACCTTATAGGCAAAAAATTCATTGACACCTTTTTTTTCTATTTAAATATTTTAAAATAAACAAAAAATATTAAACCTATTTTGCCTATTCTGTCTTGAAAGTATCATACCCACCCAACTCTGGATGGGTATGGGAGTAATCACTTTTTATTAAGACCATTATTCACTCATTCAATCTCAAAAACTCTCGATGTGTCAGTTTTTTTTCAAAACTCCTATAAAAAACTCAAAGCAAACAATCGATCAATATATTTCGCTATATTTTTTTGACGCAATATCTCGCTATATTTGATACTGATTATAAAATTATAAAATTCAAATAATATGTCAAAACTCCCAACATATCTCTAAATTAATTCAATTATATTAATGACGTTATTAATGACATTCCAATAATAATGACATAAATAGAACGTTTTTATTACAATAATAATTCAGGATTAATTCAAATTTTGAATTCATTTTTACTATTAATTTCAAATTCAAATTTTAAAATTGATTCCATGATTATCCTTTTATTATGGCAATAGGCGAAGGTTTTTTTTATCTCTCTCAAAAAAATTGATTCTTATCTCTTCCAAATAGCCTCCTCCACCGTCTCACCACTTTGGTCAGAGTACTTAACATTTTGTACTTCAATCTTTTTATTATGGCACATTGAAGTACTTAACATTGGTGCCTTGATTTTTTGAAGCATACAACTCCAATGTTAAGAACTTCAATTCAATATTCAATATGCCAAATAGCCATCGTCACTACATTTGACGTCAACAAGAAGGTGAATGTGATGTTTACTATATGTTTTCACCTCATGCTGAAGTACCCTCCATTTTAATATAAGATTTTGATAAAAATATGTTTACTTTTCATTGGACTTACAGGTATTTAATACACACATATTTGAAGATTCAAGCTTTGGTGGTTGTAGAGGATCTTAGACCCACAAGAGCAGACAAATTGATCATTGATCTCCTTTGAACTTGAAGATCTTGTGAACATTGCATTTTTTTTGTGCGATTAGTAATTAAATTATCCATATTATAAATATCGACACTATAGTGGCTTATCTTTTAGGTGTACATTGTTGAGGAGTAAGAAATGTTGGTAGCACTGAGTTTTGTCTAGCCTTATTAAAAACAAATCATATTGTGTTTGTATGGCAGGAGGCATTGAGTTCTATTTAGCTTTAATGTAAACTATTGAATTTCTGTAAGTGTTGGTGATTTAAGATCATTTCTTTGTTGGATGTAAAATCGTCCCTGTTAGAAATCATAGCCATAGTACTAGAAACAAAGAGGACTTTTAGAATTCATAACCATATGTAAGTGGCACTCTTTTATCATGCTTTCAAATTTGATCACATTCATATTTTGGTTACAATCATGTTTGGAAGTCATATAATGCTACTACTTTAAAACCCTAATAATAGATTACTACCAATTGGCTAATATAAACTTTTAAAGTGCAATGATTTTACCTCTTCTTGTTATAGAATTGGTTTCTAATTTCTCTCGGCTTGTTGTTTCTTTTATAATTCTGAGATTTTTGTGAGTTCTTGGGGTCTGATCTTCATGCAGTTGCTATTTTGCATTTTCAGCTTATGTGATTTTGGTGTTATTGGATTAGCCTTCTTACATGTAAGTTGGATTGTCACAAAAAAATGATGTGGTATCTAAGTTTTCTTTCACTTTGTCTATTAGTAGAAATTACATCAATGACATCCTAGCCCAGATTTGAAGGTAGTATTAAATTTTGAGTCATTCTTGACCAGGAGATATGTTAAGTAATTATGTATCCGATGCTTATATAGTAAAGATAAATGCCTTGATATAATTGGTGGTCCGCTTGATGATTTGTTGGGTTTATCTCGGCTTGCGAGTTAGAGTTCAACAAATGCAAAATCAAAGCTTCGTGCTCAATATTTCAACCGATGAAAGAGTTATCCAAATCCTTCTTCGCAACAACTTCAATCGATGAGGTCTACATATCATTAGTAAACTTTATAAATAAATTGAATTAGCACAATTTATATTCTCCTAACTATTATTTTGCAATGAGGGGAATACATCCAAACCATATTGAACCTTTCTTATGGTATACGTAATATTTGCATTCAATCTTTCTAAACTATCGAAGTTCAATTCATAACACCTTTGAAGATTTAACTTCATTTACATTATTTCTCCTCATATATTATGTTTATATTTGTGTACTAGAGAATCCACGCTTACTATTGAAGTGGATTTTTCTTAGGAAAAGGGAATTGGGGTGCCAGCAACTATAAAAGGCAATGTCAAAACACAAGAAGAGCTTATGGTTGTTGATATGTATTCGTAGTATACATGTTTATAGTTTTGAGCCTTTTACCAAACATATAGATGGTTCAATAAAATTCAACAGTGAGCCTATTTTGCAGATTTTCTTCTATATGGGGTTGGAGATTTTTCATCAATCAATTTGGTAGCCCCTTTTACCTATTAATGTTTACTTTGGTGGTATAAATTTATGTTACTTCCAAATGAAGAAATAAAAAAAGTTCATGATACAAAAGGAAAAGAACTAAAAAAGATTTGTCTTCCTCATTGAAAAACACTTTGCAAACATACTCTGCATATTTCGTTTCTTTATTTTGCTATTTTATTATTGTTTCCATTATTTTGATATCTTTCTTTGTAGGATATGGTTGGTGCTCTTAAGTTCTATTATTTTATATTATTTTACTACATTCCTTGATTTGGGTGTTATACAATGAAAGTTTGCAATATGGTTGATGATCGAGTTTGCATGCATTGCAGATTATAAACACTAGAACAAACCCTCAGCAAACAAAAGAATTATTGATCAGTATAGCAAGGGGGGTTCAAGTTGGAGTTTCTTTCATCCCATGCATACTTGAGGTCTAGATGTTTGTACTGAAGTTGGATAATACTACATGTACTGAAGTTGGATAATACTACATGTACTGATATTGAGTTCTTTACGTTCTAATACTTTGATCATTTTCTTCATTTTGTCGCGATATTGCGTTAATCTCCCTTTTTGAATTGGTTTTACGGTCCAAACACTCATCATGTTTCTGATGGTTAATCTTATGTGAAAGATTTATTAATTGACAATTGCCCTTCATTTGATTTGTTAGTAATTTATGATTTGGTGAATTACTCTTCAAATTCGTATTTGAGCTTCTTTTTTTATGCCAAAGTTTTTTTTTCACTAAATAGCCTCCAAAATGATATTTCTTCGGTACCGATACATTTTCACTTGGCTAATGATAAATGACATGAGTTTTATTTTGTAATCGTTTCAAACTTAAAAAACTTCTCTGACCTAAGTATAGCATTGCATGGATTGGAAGCTCAAAAGCAATAGGACTTCCCTTCTTTGGCACAATAGAACTACCGAACTACATATTACTTTTTGTAAGACCATAATCTACACATGTTTATTCTTTTTTACATACTCCAAATTATATATATATATATATATATATATATATATATAGCCTCCTCCATAATTTATTTTCAATTTACATTCAACAAAGAAAATGTCGGTTTCATGTGCATGCAGTATACAAGTCAAACATACTAGTATATATATATATATATATATATATATATATATATATATATATATATATATATATATATATATATTAAATATAGTATTATAAAAATAGGCCATTGCGAATTTTAAATAAAAATATTTATTTATTTTGGGCAATATTCTTATACAGTGGAGGTGTTGTAATATAAATAATTGTCAATAATTTTTATGAGATTAATTGTTGAAAATATTATTTTACAAAAAAGTGAAATGAATCTAAGAAAGTTCATTAACATGTGGTGCTCATCTTGTCTCATGATTGTTAATCCTTGATATGATATGGTTTACCCATGTCTATATTGTCACTTATAATGTAGTAGATAGTCAAATTATTTCATGGTATAAATATAATGCACTACATTTTGAATTTGTATAAAGTATTTTGAAGTCTTGAGCTGAAGTTCCAAACTTCCAATAATATTGTATTAGAAGCAGAATCACCAATTAAACATTTTTTTCATTTTCATTTTTCACATAACAAGAAGATATAGTTGCTTGACAGTTCAAGAAGATATCTATTAGAAGCTCACAGATTCACATAAAAATAGAAAATTGGAGGAAAGCTCACAGTTCAAGAATCAAGCTTAATTTAAATAGATAGATAAATAGATAGATTTTTTCGGTACTAATTAGTCAATTTTAATTACTTGACACAATGTTACAAATCGAAAATTCATTAAAAAATGTTACTAATTGAAATAAAAAGGCAATTGCAGTTGTGGTAATCTTTTAAAATCTAAAATATTATAATATATTTACTCAAATGATTTATTTATTTTTCCAATTTTAATAATAATAAGACAAAAATCCGAAGCTTTAAATGTTGTTTTTATCTTAAATTAAATAGTATTTCTTGTTTTAAACTTTTTTCCTTACAGTTTCTTGTTTTTACTTTATAATCTAATCTAATGATTTAACAAAGGAAACAATGCATTGAACTTTATTGCAACGTTTTTATCTTTACTTCTGTGTATGTAATATCTTTGAAAATGGATTTTTAAATAATTATGACCACACATAATATGTTATATAATATATTAACTAAACATGCTTTTAGAAAAACTATAGTAATTGATACATTTTCATCGATCAATATCATGTCTGTACTAATCAAATCTTTATATTGATATATTACATTTGTGCGAATCGCATGCTACGATCATCACTGATATTGGTTAAATAGTTGAGAAGAGTGTGTAAATCGTACATCCTTCTTGTTCTTCCTGGAAATGATGAAAATAATAATACATTACAATGGGAAATATTGTAATAAAATTGAGAATTTAATCGCTGCATATATGCTTTTTTACTTCGACATTGACATTGTTGCCGAGCGCATCCATGATTATCTAGAGAACAAAAATATAGAGTGAAGATAAGAGAGTTGGTAGGGTACGTATATATGATCGAGTGAGTGGGGTTTATATAATGGGCAAGAATGTGACTTTTAGAGTCTTATAATTAGTAGTGATATAATATCAATTACTATAGATTTTATCAGTTTTTTTATCTTTAATGAGTTTAAAATGGTGTTGATATTCTTTATTGACATAAAAGAGAAGTAAGAACACACATATGAGTGGAGGAAAATGAAAAGAAGGTAAAAAAAGACTTTATTGACATATATATTCTAATTTTTAACTCAATTACATTGGTAATAAGACTTTTAAAAATAAACTATTAAATTTGAAATCGATGTTAGTTTAAGTAGAAACATTATTGTAAAGAATACTGTAAAAGTCATGTTTAGAGTTAGAATACATGATAAAATACAAAAAATATTCAATTTATCACTTCTAACTTTTGGTCATTATTGAGTAATCACTTTATAATTTTGTTTCAATTGTCCTTCGGGCCAACTCAGTCTCGTCCTAAAAAGACCCGTTCTTACTTTGTCCCTAAGAATGTCGGGTTTGTTCGGGTCTAAGGACGGGTTATGGTTTAAAAAATGACCCTATATAAATTTAGGGTCGGGTAAATGACAAGTGTAACTCGTCCCAACCCGTCCCTTGTTCACCCCTAATCCAAAGCTGATTATTCTTCAATAAGAAAGTGACATTGCACCCATTTCAATCCTAATTTTCGTTCTCCACTATGCATGCTTCAGCACACACTTTAAATCAACATAAAAACACACCAAACAATAGCAAAAACCAAGCTGGGAGCCTATACTAAAAAGAACACTCAACCAAATAAAATAAAGTTAAGTGTTGGGCCTAATTAAATCAAAGTTCTGCCCACACATTTTATTACAACTTAAAATAAAATTAAAGCAATTAAAATTGGACAGCAAACCCATGATAGGTTGTCATCATTCTCTCATTCTTCGAGAAAATTCGACCTCAAATTTCTTACTCCAATACGTCCAGGGTCAAAAACAAGTCTAAAGAACTCATCACATGCAACTTTCACAATGGGGAAATTTTCAGGTCCATTGGAAGGATTTGAGTGATATACTTCCTCATGAGTTTCTTAGACATAATAATTATTTTTCTGAAACTCATAATTTTTCTCCACTCATGAAGTATATTCTCCTTCTTTCACTTTGCTATTGTCATGACATAAAGAAGAAATGTTAGGCAATTGAATATTAGAATAATCCCAATACTTGACCACACAAACCAAATTAGAAGAAGGTATTAGTACATTAGTATGCATGACTTCCCAATGTCTTTCTCTTGAAATTCAATGGAAGCACTACATTCACTACAAGAAAATCGCTGGTTTGCCACGGCAATTTCCGTGGCAAAATTGCATTTGCCACGAATTTGCGACGGCCAAAAAATGGTGGCAAAAAACACTCGTCACAAACGGTTTGCCACGGAATTCTCCGTCGCAAATTTTTCCGTCGCAAATCCGTGGCAAATTTTCGTCGCAAATCCGTGGCAAATTTCATCGCAAGTCCATGGCAAATCTGTCGCAAATATTTAAAAAAAATTAAGAAAATAAAATAAAACATACTTTGAATTCTTCAACGTATTCTACCCAAAATATTACATTCAGAGCATTAAGAAATGAAAATTCAACATTCATATATAAATACAAGGTCTTCCAAAGTTGTGTTATATAAAATATAATCTATATCAACAATTCAGACTTCAAATAATCAAAGTTAACTTCAGACTTATTGTAATCAACACATGTTATAAACAAGCTTGTCCACTTAGAAAATTTGTATATATCAACAGAAAATACACTTCTAATCCCTTCCTTCTACCAGATCTCACGAGCAGCGTAAAAGAAAGTGAGTAAAATAATGCCTGCATATTGAATTCAAATTCCAACAAGAAGAAATCTATATATTATATATAACCATGAATCTGACACCTAGACATCCACCTAATCATCCACGTCAATAAATATGTCAGCACCAATTAAATCCACCTCAGCATGTTATTTCGAAATATATCAAAAAAAGCAGAAGCTAGGGATCGAACCCATTCCCCCACACTGTCACCTCCTAATGCTGACCATTTGAGCTACCACAATTTCATGTTACTAAAGCATATTACATAATGTTTATCCTGTTATTTCTTTTATTGCAAAACTTTTTACCTACTTTTTATATCTATTTATTATTTATTTTGATACATGTATATTTGTTATTATATATTACATTTATATATTATATTTATTTACCATCTAATATTTTGTATCACATTCCATAGATTTTATTCTATATATTTACTAACTACAATATTATTAAATATGAGTATTTTTTTAACAAAGCAGCATGATTGTGTCGAATTTATTAATAAAAAAGGAAAAAAACAGAAAAAAAGCGAAGGGGACTAGACCAAAATCCTTGCCAATGAAAAGATCAATATTAAATATGAGTAATTTTATCCATTTCAACCTTTTTTAATTCTCATCTTATAAATAATGTTATATATTAAAAATGTTTGTCACATATTTTTGTATTGACTTGATGCACATACAATTAGAATCAATATACAACTTTGATCGATCATTATATTTGTAGTTTATAATGTTTGTAATTGAATATTCTTCTATTCACTTTGCACTTAGAAAACAAGTAGAGAGAATAAACAAGATGACAGAGAACATTGATCCTACGGTTTGTCAATGTCAATCGGCTTAGTCAAAAGCAAGCTACATGTCCTTATGCAAAGGTATATTTGCTATATATTTGTAAGTTACTATTTACTAATACTATTTTAGACATTATAATATTTATAAGTAATTCTGTTGTAATAACATCTCAATATGAAAATACCCACTGAAATTATATACATCATGGTTGTCACTACTAAAGTATTATTTGATTTCACGGGATCTCAAAAAATAATATATATATATATATATATATATATATATATATATATATATATATATAAATCTCAATTTAATTTCCTACTATTATACAAATATTTAAAATAGTTGAAGTAATTATCTTACTGTGTCTTTTTTTGGTATAAACCGGGTATCCTCTGCGCGCAATTGCAGAGACTAATCCCTCGAGCCGGGTAGGACCACAATTGGCGGCAAAGCTCTCCCTCAAGAGATTTAACACCGCTGCATGCCCAAGGCTGGATTCGATCCCAGGACCTTGGTTAAGCTGGAAGAGACCCTTACCATCTCATCCAAGTGCTCTTGGGTATTATCTTACGGTGTCTAAACAAATGAATTTCAACCCGTGCTGGCACGGGTTAATTATACTAGTTTATAAGCAAAGACACATATTCAGAGAGCCAGGACCGGCCATGCAAGGAATAAAATTAACCCGTTTTATGAGGCCACTCTCTTACAGACAGTATTAGATTCATCAATTGCAACTACATTTCAATTTTTGATTCTCATAATCTAAAATACTTCACAAAGATGACAAACTAACAATCCTAAATCACCCTATAACATATGAACCATCTAATGCAAGAAAAAGTGAAATTGTATGCATAGACAAAACTCAACCAATGAGATGCGGGTAAAAGGCGTGAGCAAAATGCATACCAACAACCCCAATCAAACTTAAAGACAATGTAGCAATGTGAACAGTTCTCTCTGCTTCAATAAGCAAACAGACAGTCAACAAACCCAAAGCAATGTGAACAGTTCTCTTCAATCATCACATTAAATTTTGAAATTTCTAAAAACACAGATAACTTCATTATGTACAGAACTTTAAATAGCAAGAAGCTTGAAACATCTTTACTTAAAGTCAAAGAATTGTCAAGTGCATGGACATCTGACATGATGAGAATATTGTCAAGCGATTATTGACAATGGCGCCTTATTTTGCTTTGCCAAAGAAAATCAGAAAAATCGAATGTAAATATGGTTGATCGCTTCAATGGAAAACCGAATCATACCACATAATGGCCAGCTTCTTTATAATAAAACGACACAACATAAATATCAAAAAAAACGACACAACATAGAAAATTAAAAATCGTAAAGCTAGATCTTGTAAGATTAAATTAAACAAAACCAAAGACGAGTCATACGACAACCAATCAAGATTAAATTAGAAGAATCCAAAATAAAATGAAATTGAAAATTAATCAAAATCAACGATGGCGAGATGAATTCGTGCATTTCCATTCGAAAGTCATTCTTGCTACTATCATCGAGCAAATCACTATCCGATTCGGTAAAAACAATCACCCACTATCATAAAACATTTACTCCATTCATCTCAAAATTCAAAACCCCTATTACCACACGGCATCATTATCTAACAACAATTTTCTCAAAAATTATTAAACCATACTATACTATATAGTACTAGTATATCCGAAATGCAATCTACAACAATTTTATTTATAAAAATTAGTATACCTCTTCAACTCCTCTTTCTTTAAGACGGTCGAGTTTCTCAATGACCTAATTTTCTGCAAGAGCTTCCCCAACTCCTATCTTTCTCTCTGCACACATAAACCAAATTAAATTCATTATAAACACTCGCATTTTCTGAGAAAACAAAGAAATTCATTGCATTGACATTACTTTCTCGTGATAGAAAATGAAATGTTAAGTACTAATTTAGAAGTTCAAAAATGAGAATAGAAGTAATAACCTCCGAGTTGGTTTTCAAGGCAAGTGAGTTCGACGCGGATAGGATCGGAGCCATGGAGGAATGTGATGAAGTCGTCGGAGGGCTTCTTGCTCCGTGTACACCGCTCTCCATCACGAGTCAAAGATCGATCTACTTTCTTTCTCAACTCAACTCGGCATTCCTCATCCACATTAACTAAGAATTACAATTTCAACAACCCTAACCTCTTAATTAATTATAATAATTAAAGAATTAAAATGTTTTAGTTCGAGAGACAAGTCGCACAAAGACAAAACACAAATATCATACCTCCGATTACATGAAAACACAAAACCTAATAAAGAAGAGAGGAAGACCACAAGTTTAGGAATTTTTGTTTCTTGAATCTCTTTGGAGCGATGGTTCGAGAGAGGAGTTAGGGTTGATAGTTTATGGTCAACTAATTTTACGGATGGAATAATCGGATGATTGGATGAGGAGGAAGATCTCAATAGAAACGTTTCTGTGCAACTACAAACATACACACCCGTGAATGTCAAAGCGAAAAAATGCGAAACGTTTGAACATCTCAATAGAACTCAGCAATCCAAATGGAATCAACATTCAACAAAGGAAGAACAAACCACCACAAGAGATGAAGAGGGAAGGTGACTTACAGTTAATGGGTGGCGAGGCAAGTGGTGGTGCTCCAGAGAAATGGTGTGGTAGACGGCGCACGGTGGTTGCGAGACCCGAGGTGGAGGCCAGAGTTGGGTTGGGGTTGGGGAAATCAGAGGTTAGGGTTTGGGGAAATCTGAGGTTAGGGTTTCGCGAAAATTGGGGAGAAAGTGAGGGCGAGAGGAGAGGGAGAGTGGAAGGCGTCGGAGGAGGGCGGACGTTGAAGCCGTGGAGGGTGGAAGAAGGCCGAGGTTGAGGGTGGCAGAGAGTAAGAGTGAGAGTGTGAGCGGTGTAGAGAGTGAGAAGTGAGAAGTGAGAGTGAAAGAGTCGTGAGGGGGCGATGGTGGAGGACGATGAGAAGAGGGCGAAGGTGGGAGGAGGGAGGAGGATGACGGTGGGTGGAGGGAGGAGGGCGATGGTGTGGAGGGAGCCGGTGAGGGTGAGAGTGAGAGTGAGAAGGAACGCGTGTTTTTTTGGAGAGAGTAAGAACGAGATGAGAGGTTATGGGGATGGTTTAGGGGTTTGCCACGAATAACGCCGTCGTAAATTAGCGACCAACCTTAATGTCGTCACAAATTAGCGACCAACACTAATGTCGTGGCAAATATCAGTCCCAAAGCACTTATCGCCGCAAATCCGTGGCAAATTAGCGACGGACAGGGCTCCGTGGCTAATTTTGGTGGCAAATGAGGTTTTTTCTTGTAGTGATTGTTCTCTGGAAGCACTTGTGATTTGTCTTCTTCTTGCAAGGTTCTTCTTTTGGAATGTCATCCACAACCTTTTTTAATATTAATATCATCAAAATCAGGAAAAATGTTAGGATTATAACAATATTATATAACAAAATCTTTATCCTCTATTTCTTTTTCTCTCAATTCCTCTTTCTTTTCACTCTCTATTTATTTTTCTTTTTTAATCTTTTCTCTCAATTTTTTTTGATCATCTCTCACCTCATTTGGACTCAAAGGGGCCAATACAATACGTTTTCCATGATTTTTATACCCTAATTTTGTCCGACTATTTTGAAATAAAAGAGAATAATATCGACTTTTCGGTATTTAGTCTTTACACTAAATTATTTATTAAAAAAAAGCTAAAATAAACGTATCTTTATTACTTTTTTTATATTTGGTGGATTACTATTTTTATAACATCACAATTTAATTTTAAACCCATTAGATCCATCTTTGGCATATTCTCACAGCTGCATACAACAACAACACAAACAAACAAACACATTAACACTATATAAAAAGGGGAGGAACGAAATATGGAGGAGGAAGAGAGAAGGCTCAACTTCAAATACCACTTTCCTTGTTCAAATTCTGAAGCTTTCTTCACCACATAAAACAAACAACCACAAACCACCACCAACAACCAACTCCACCCTACTATCCTCTATTTTAGCAGCAACAACAACCACCTCACTCCCAAACACCACCACAACCATCACTACAAGAACAACAACCACCACTACAACACAACAACCATCCCTACAAGAACAACAGCCACCACCAAACACCACTCTCTCATCTCTCTCTCTCTCTCTCTCTCTCTCTCTCTCTCTCTCTCTCTCTCTCTCTCTCTCTCTCTCTCTCTCTCTCTCTCTCTCTCTCTCTCTCTCTCTCTCTCTCTCTCTCTCTCTCTCTCTCTCTCTCTCTCTCTCTCTCTCTCTCTCTAGCTGCCATGATGGTTTTTATTTATGAGATTAGGTTCTCAATGAACCGTAAGCTCCTTTGCAATAACCAGAGCAACTTTTTAACTCATTTCATTCTTATTAAAGTGTTGTTTTGCTTTGTCTATTTTAATATTATTCATATTTATAGTCACTAATGCTCTCAGCACCACACACACACACGTTCACACCTTTTTAAATTTTATATTTAGTGTTTGCTATACATACACCCCATTTTTGTATAACCCCTCCCATTCTTTTTAGCTATTTTGTTTTCTTTACTGATATTATTATGTTATTATAATAACTAGTTTTACTTATTTATAAAATCTTTTTTACTAGTGGTACTTCTTTATTTTCCATACAGCCTTTCTCGCAAAAATAATCATAGGCTTTTCAATTTGGTTTTGAGTCTTGAATTTTGGCCCATTTCTTTTAACTTTCATTGGTGGTGAGTCAAACTCACCTTCATCCAATTTTAACTAATTTTACATCATTTTCATTTAGCATTCTCAAAAACTCAATTTAATGCTCAAAATATGTTCTTAACGGTGGTCACTCTAAGTTTAACTTGTTTGATCACTGCTTGAATCTCAAATTTTTGAAGAGGACTAAGTCAAATGTACATTCGGGTTAATCAAAGATTCTAGGATGAATGAGTCAAATGCGGCTCGAGTCCTAAAATCCCTATTCTAAAATCAAACAATCTCACATCAAATCATCTTTCAAACTTCAAAAACTATTTTCAAAAAAAGTAGGGATTAAGTCGGTTGTACATTTGGGTTAATCATCGTTCTAGGACGAATGAGCCAGGCGGCTCAATAATCCTAAAACCCTATATTAAAAACACCAACCCAAAAACTTTTTCAAGAAGAACTACGTTGCTTTGATTCCTCTATTGCATCCGAGGTGCGTAGATGCAAGGGCCCATTCTTGTCAAGCACTAAAAACTAAAATTTTCATTAAGTATTTGTCTTCTCTAAAATTAAATAAAAGGGTAAAATAATTATTAAATACAACTAGCTAGAAGGTAACCTTCCTTCCTTACGAAGGATGTCGTGGGGTGCTAATACATTCCCCACGCATAATTGTCTTTGGCAAAATTGGTGAGCTCCCACCATCAATAATAAGGAACATACATTTCCTTCATGAGGCATCTTGATTGAAAGATATTCTCTTTTTGAGTTGCATCCTCCTCCTCCTCCAGAAAATTTCCCAACAAACTCCTCACCAAGAGTAGTTCACAACTAGGAATTTCTTCTTCATTCATTTTCTTTAAGAACTCAAGAAATAAAATGGTATGCAAAACTGAAATTGCTTGACCAAAGGTCCAAATCGAACCTTGCTCGATTACCAAATGATGGCCTCCTTGTTGTGGAATTTCGCCATTTGCTTGATTTTCGGTTTAGAAAGCATTGCAACTTATATTTTTGTAATTTTGGGTTTAAGATGGATGAAATATGGGAAAGAAATGATGTGATTTTCTTGGGTTATGTGATGGATAGTTTTGGAATAGATTTAAGCTAAACAAAAGAAATAATCTCTTGTTTAATTCGTCAAGAAGATGGATGTGAAGGTAAGGGGCGTCACCTTGTCTAATCCAAGACTAGGATAAACCTATGAGTGAGAATCGCCACAAGAAACCTGGTTTCTTGATAAGATCAGATAATGGTTCAATCTAGAACCAAAGAGCAAAAGTTCTCAATTTCACACAAAGTGATTTTTGACTAAAATTCTTGTTATCTTCTATTAATTTTGATGAAAACATATATAGGAAAGAACATTAGGATCTGATGTGCTACAAGAAAGAGAAAGTTTACAATAATGAGCATTAGTGTTCCTTAAATATGTAACTCCTTTTATTTGCTTTGTCTTCTCATAATGTCTTGCTTGAATTTGTAACTCCTTCTTTTAATTGCCTTGTCTTTTCTTTATGACTTGGAGTTTACAAAACCAAAAGACTCCCTAGCATCCAAAGCTGATTATTCTTCAATAAGAAAGTGAAATTGCACCCATTTCAATCCTAATTTTCGTTCTCCACTATGCATGCTTCAGCACACACTTTTTTGATCAACAAAGTATGGCTTTCATAGATGAAATGGGCAAGGCCCAACCAGTTACAAACAGAGGGTATTACTTTCCCCACACCCCCTCCTACTCTTTCACACCCCTTAACAAATTTTATTCCAAAAATAACCTCGCGTGAAACGCTGTGAGGACGCGTTTAATGACCTATTCGAACGACCTTATTTGAACACGTTGAGTGACCCCATTCGGCGGTGAAATTTCGCACAAGAGGTGTGAAGTCAATTTTTAACTCACGTGAAGCGATGTCGTTCGAACGTGTTCGATGGCCCGTGTTCGAACACGTGGAAATTCTTGAAAAAAAGACGTTTTTGCTTGTCTTTTGGTCATTTCACACCCTTATGGGGTGTGTTTTGAGTAGGAGGGGATGTGGGAAAAGCAAACCCCCAAACAGATAACAAAAGACCCAAACATAAAGAAACCCGACCCAACAAGCACCGGGGTCCCAAACAAAATAACAAAAGACCTACGCACTAAAGCAAACGAAGAAAACGACTTTTGATAGCACATAGAGCTGGCAAAGCGGGCTACCCGGCCCGTATTGGGCCGACCCGCATCGAGCTCGGGCTTTTAGGGGTTGAGCTAAAAATCCCGGATTGATATTCGGGCTCACACTTTACGGCCCAAGCCTGGCCCTATGCGGGTTGCGGGCTTTTCGGGCTAACCCGCATTACGCACGAACTAGTATCCGGAGCAGAAGAGGATATTAACATTAAATTCTCTTCAGATTTAGTGCTTCAAGCAATACAAAAGTGATGATTTTGCTAGAATGATACATATATATACATGATAACTAGTATGTATCACCCGTGCGCTGCACGGGTATACATGTCATTGTAACTTATAATTTTTAACTTATTTTTTGAGAAAAAATAGTCAGTTTTATATTTTAGTGTTTTATCTGATTTAAAAATGTCCTCTTGTACATCACGGTGAATAAACCTATTATGTCCGGCTATTATTTTCCGATTTAAGATAAAACACTTACCTCTTCATCCATCTTGTATAAGACAAAATGGTCAATGATGGATTTCATCATACATATGCCACTAACAATAAACCTTCTATGACTACTAATTGTATGATTGATAGGGTATTCAACCTTAAAAAGATAAGTTTGTCTATATCTGCCATCCAATTCATATGGTTCAGAAATCTGCAATTCGTAGAAAACAATTTCGTTAGAGATACAATGCTAAAATAAAGCATGCATGCTAAGTACGAAGGTTAATGAAAGTTAATCACAGTTTCATATGAAGGAACATGATTTATACAAAGGTGTTCTTCATAAAAATTGAAGGCTGCATCCCCTTGTAAGGCAAATACTGCAGTACATGTGTGATCCACAACCCTAACTTCAACACCAGACCTACAAACAAAGTAGCATTAAACAGTGGTTCTAACCAATTCTTTCATACTATTTTAAGCGATAAATCCTTATAAAATTGGTATCATTTTATAGCATTCTTTCTCACCAACTACTTGCAATGGAATCAATGATATGGTTGGGACAATATAATGTGGATCTGTAACAAATGATATTTAACACGTTAGTGGTTCTGATATTTCGGTATTCAAGAAGCGTGTAACTCGAAAGTGAAAAAATTATTCCTACATGTAACATAGAAAATCGTGAAAAAAGTTGTAAGCGGAGGAAGAAATTGTACATGGAAAATTGGCAATGTACCAAAATTATAATATTGTAATATTTGGTAAAAGTTTGACAAAAAATCGTTGAAACGAAATAGAACGTGTAAGATAACCAAGTGTTTACATGAATGTCGGGATTGTTGATCAAGCTGTTCCAGATTAGCATTGTTGTGAACAAACAGAAACTCCTCATACATAGATCTTTGAAAACTCCATGTATGTATTAAAGGAATTCCTAAGGTGATACAAATATGTGTGAGGAAACTTGCATGAGATATTGAATTTATGTCATTAGTAAGCCAAAGTCTATCTTGATTGAAAAAAAAATTAAAATTTTGAACATTGCAATTACCAAAATTTAATGTGATTTTTGCGTATTAGATAGAAGCCAAAACAATTTTCGAATTTAGAATTATTAGGTGGAATATTTATTTTATTTAATGATTCTAAACCAAAAATAAATCCCATATCAATTAGAAATTGAAATACATGGTAAAACCAAAATTAAATATAAAACGTAAGAAACTTAAGTACAAATTAAATATTAAATGTACAGAGATTGTAATTAAAAATGCAACAATTGAAAATGAAATTGCAAAAGTTGCAAAAATTTAAACCGAAACTTGTAAAATTCGTATACCAGAACCTGATTAATAATTTTATTTTGCATTGATGCATAATCAAAATCGAAACTTCCATTTCCCCCACCCCACTAACAATTGTCTATCTAAAAAAAAGTGAAACTGCCATTTTAAAGGTGATTAAAAACAATGATTGACAGTTTTCATTTTTTTATAACTGACATTGAATTCCCGTTTACTATGCATTTGAATTTCTCATAACTGTCTCACCATGAGTAAATTTGTTGCTCATATAAAAACTCACATTGATTTACTCATAAATGTCAAATTATTTGGATTTCCTCATGATCATTTTGTACGCCTAGTTTAAATTTATTGGAAAAACTTTGACAACAATATTTGAGATGTAATAATTTAGTTTAAAAAACTTGAACCTTCCAATAACTCAATGAATTGCGATTTAATATTAAAATTAAATGAAAAAAGATATCTGACCAACATAATTCTATCTGATTACTAATTATTAATTTACATTAAACCGCCAAATCAAATAAAAAAACTGAATGGTGGTACATGGGAAGTACATTCATGGAAGAAAATCACTCTTATATAAACATACATTATATATTTGGTCAAAACAAAATAAAACATACATGACATAGCAACAAATGATTAATTTTCCGATACAACAATAACAAAGAAGGGAAACAATCCCGGTTGAGGCAGAGTAGTGAATCAAGTTTGAAATTCCGTGGTGGAATTCCAAATATAATGTATGTTTTATATGAAATATAATGTATGTTTTGACCAAGTTGGAATTGCCAATCACGGCTTGAAGTATATGAAAAATAGCATTTAATATAGTCGGTAACTTTTATTGCACGGAAGTAAGAAACATTATTAGAAAGATGAAAACATGTTATGAAAGAAGAGAAGCAAGAAATTCTCTGTGCAAGGCACTAATAAAAGGAGAAAAAAATAATAAGTTGCGTCAAAACAATGAGGAATAACAAAACCCAATTAGGAGTTACGCCATCCACGGCAACTCTTTAGAATATATATGTTGATGCAATATCTCTCCTAATTTAAGTCTCACATAAGATAAAGGGTTTCATTATTTTTTCAAAAATGGATAGCAATAACACAACTCAATAAACCCAACCATATCAGAGAATTAGTGTCAAAACTCAAAACATGAAACCTATGAACTCCACCTCAACCATTTTCTCACCTCCATCTCTAGCAAATCAAAATATACATGAAAAGTAACGGTTTTAGCCAAAATGAAATTAGAAAAATAATCAAAAATAGGCCTCAGTAATTCAACAGTTCCAACACCCTTAAATCTTTATGCCCTTCAAAATTTGAGTCTCTTGTGATTTATTCTAGTTTATCAAATAACGAACCATTCCATATTTAAAAAAAAAGTAATGAGAATAAGAAGAAAAATTGATGAATTATTTACAACTCTCCGACCTATGTGAAAAGTTAAGAAGCCCATTATGATCAAGATCTGCAATGTCAAATCTCTTCATCCACCAGCCTGCTTCGCCATGCCCCATTTCATTTTTCTTTGTTTCAGCACAGATTTGATTTTCACCATATATTCAATTACAAATTATTATCGAATTTATGTAAACAACATGATCAACCCATGTAAAAACATATAGAAAAAAATAAAGAAAGGGACCTATCACCTAATACTTGATTAGCTCACCATACCGTATTGGAGCAATTGAATGGTTTGTTTGGTGGCTCATTTATGCTCCCACTTGGAAGGTTCGTGAGAATTCTTGAGGTCATTGACATGTACAATTGTGCATATGCCATGGGGGCTGAAATCCAATGGAAATGGAGGGGACGGAGCCACCTTTGCTTCCTATTCTGACGATGCTTTCTACTCTTTTGAAACCGTGGAAGACACAACCTAAAGCTACAACGGTCTCTTCAATGGCTTGTAACATTGCTTTCTAAAACCCCAAAATGGAATATCTGGAATATGGTCTCTTTTTTTGTATTGCAGATTCACAATTATCACTAGGCTTAAATATCATTTACACCCCCGCAAATATCACCATAATCCATTAATTTACCCCCCTGTAAAATAAAAGTTTTAAAATGCCCCTTGCAAATATAAGCTCATTTCTGATTTACCACCTATTTGTTAGATTATATTGACAGTGTTAAGTGTATAATGGGTATAAACCGTTTACGGTTACCCCCCTTCAAAATATAAATCGTTTACGGTTACCCCCTGTAAGGGAATAACCGTAAACAGTTTATATTTGCAAGGGACATTTTAAAACTTTTTATTTTACAGGGGGTAAATGGATTATGCTGATATTTGCAGGGGGGTAAATGATATTTAAGCCTTATCACTATCATGTTTATTTTGTAGTGGTGATTCACTATTTTTTTGAAGATTCAAACCACGCTCTAAAAAATGGAATATTTGGTCTCTTTTTTTGATTCTGAATGCAATATCAACTTAATTACAAATCACCTGTGATTGTAAAATCTGGTCAAGGGTAATGTGCAGGACCATTGGTAGTTCCTCCATACGGATTGTAAATTACAACTTAATTACAATTCAAAGCAATTAAATGCCATTTTGAAAACTATTTATGAATTTTTAGAATTTGTCTCCCATCTGTTCAATAGGGTAGTCGAAATTTGGGCATATCAGGTCCGTTGATATGTTGAAACAGCTATGTATAACTTGATCTCTACCATCCGTTTTAGACTGCCTACCAAGGTTTCAAATTGTGGTTGCGGTTGCGGCTATTGCGGTCGCTGCAATGCGAATTGCGATCGATGCGGCGTGAAATAATTTTATATTTGCACAAATTTTAAAAAAATGCTATAATAATTATAATTCTTTATATATCTTTTATGTATAGTTTTTTTTATAAACTTTCATTCATTTTTAAGACATTAGATCATTAATTGTAGTCGAATGAACATGATCTAAATAATAAAATTTCTAAATTCTATTATTTAAGCAAATATAAGCATTGGCAAGAACTTCATAGTATATAATATATAATATATAGTACAAACCAAGTCACAAATGGTCTTAATTTAAACGGGAACTAGAGTTAAATTGAGATTACAGCTCATACAATCCGATCGTAAAAAGCAACGTCATATTGTCACCACCAGCTAGAGATGTGTTTTCACTGCAAAAAAAATGATAAAAGCCGTAATTAATATCTTAAAGTTTAAACAATATAAAATTCAAATGTTTTAAAAATATAACTTATATGATATTTATACTCAAAAGTATACTTACACTTTGACTATCATCTTGTGTAGCTCCTTGCCCAAAGATATAACCATAAAATCCACTACTTGATTGTTGATGATAAGGATCTTCATAATTCATTGATTGTTGGGAGTATGATGAAGTTTCATCACTTGCATATTGATTATATGGGTTGAAAGAAGGATAATAATAAACAGGTGGATAAGATACTTGACTGCTTTGAGAAGAATCACCACCAATCCCAAAGTCACCAAAACTTTGTGCAATACTAGAAGAGGAAGAATCTTCAAGTGAAACCTTTTGTTTTCTTTTTCCTTTTTTTCTAGAATTTGAGCTTTCTCTTCTTCCACTAGGTAGTGAACTATTAGAAGGAGTCATGTCAGTCAAGCTCCTATAACGTCTATTTGGTGATTCTGAATATGGATCATTTTGAGTTTGCTCATCAACTTCTTTTTCATCCCCTCTACCCTCACCATCACCATCACCTTCTCCGGCTTCTTGATTAACCCCCCCATCACCACTATTATTACTTGGCGGACATAAACCGTCAGCAGTTCCATTAGAATCAACATTATCATCAAGAACTACAACATCATCTTCATCATCTGTATCCAATATAGGCAACCATTCAGAATTTTGTACTCCATCCAATAATGGACCTTCTCTCTCTTCCATCCATGGAGATAACGGATCATCTTCTTGAAATATATAGTCAAGATTAATAAGATTAAAACTTTCTTCAATTTCTTGTTGACTATTTCTCTTTTGATCCCTCATTCTCAACTTCATGTTGTAGTGTACGAAAACAAGCTTTTGTAACTTTTTATACTTGAGTCTATTCCTTACTTTTGTGTGGATATAACTAAATGTACTCCAATTCCTCTCACAATTTGTGGCAGAAGTTGTTTGACTGACAACTTTTATAGCTACATGTTGAAGTTCAGGAGCACATGAACCATAGACCTCCCACCATTCAGCTTTGTAATGGAGAAACAAAAATGTGGTCTTTTCTTCATTAGTCTATGCCCAGCTGCTTTTAATGCTGCCTCATTATCTGTGACAACTTGAACAACATATTCTTCACCCACTTCTTCCACAGCATCATCCAATAATTTGAAATAGTAGTCAGTATTTCTACTAGCAACACTAGATGCATCAACGGATTTCCAAAATATTGTTCCTTTATAAGAATACACCAAAAAATTCATAATGTGAGTATGGTTGATACTGTCTGTCCAACCATCACACATTATCGTTACCCCTCTATGTTGAAAAACCTTTTTCATACCATCAACCCATTTCAACATGTCTTGGTATTCTTTCTCTAAGTATATATCTGAGACTTCATAAGGAGTAGGACATGGTGCTTTTCCCACCTCAGAAGCAATATAAATCAAATTGCGCAACCAAGGAGACTTAGCTAAATTCATAGGTAAGCGTTCATAAATTAAAAATTTTCTTACCGCCTCTCCAAGCTTCTTCTTCATTGATTTCAGGAAGCCCTTATCAATTTTTGGTTGCTTACTACTTTTGCTCCTCAAAAGGTCAATGTTAGTAGATCTCAACGAAAAAGCAATATCTTCTGGCCTTTGAACTCCCCTAACACTCGCACCGGAGCTTCCACCTTGTTCATAGATATTTCCATACCCTCCTGTTTCCCGTCTGAATCGTTGCCTATGTTCCCATGTGTGGTTTGATCTAATACTTTCTTGTGTAGCAAGTCTTATTTGGTCATCAAAAAGAACATCTATGTCTTCTTCATCTTCTCCTCTCAAACATGCTTCAAACTCATTTTTCTTTTCTTAGAATCATTTTTCTTTGCATTCCCATCAAGTAAGAGTTTCATCATATTTTCCCTCACCATAGTATTCACTTTAGTACAACCTGCGACGTGTCCTTTCATGTGTGCTAGATGTTGCTTCAGCCTAGTAATTCCACCTTTTAATATTTTGTGACAAAGTAAGCATTCAACGTTATTCTGATTTCCACCTACCGGCTTTCCAAAATGCCATCCAATATCATCACTTGGAGCATTCTCTAATATTTCCGTTGGAAATGGTTCTTCACTTGGATCATCCATGAATTAGTGACTATCTAAACACAAAAAAGAAAACAAATTAGTAATTACTCTCCATTGTTTTTTACCAAATTAGTAGTCATTAATAAAAAATAAAAATGATGCTGGCCAATGGCCAGCCACTACGGCCCACACATGAAATGATCCATAACTTGTGGTAAAAAAAACACTAAACAAAAGTCACACATTTTGAAAATAAAAAACAAAACAAAACAAAAGTCACAAACCCACAACATTTCTCAACCACACACACACTAACAGATCAAGCACAAATGAAAAACCCACGACACACACACATAAGCATTCAAAATCAAGTCAAAATACACAAGTCATAACCCACACACCAATGAGAAGCAACGAAATCAGAAGAAAAAACCAGATCAGAAGAGAAGCAATGAAATTTGATTCTCTACTTTTACAGGCTACTAAGTACAATAGAGAGTACTATTTAAAGCTGATGTGGTTAAAACGAGGTGTTGTGGTGCTGGTGCTGTTGCGGCTCCGTTGCGGTTACGTTGCGGAAAAACAGGGGATTGGAGATCACAACGCAATTGCGGTGGGATGCCGTTGCGACCACTCCCGCAACCGCAATATTGCGGCCGCAACACCTGTTGCGGTCCGCAATTTGAAACCTTGCTGCCTACCGTGAGATCAATTTGGGCTGTTAATATGATCTGACGTGGCTGCTCAATGTGCAACGTGGAATGCCATGTATTTATTTGAAAATGTGCGTGGCATTTTGTGATTGGTCCTATATGGACGCTTATGTGGACAAACTCCTGATTTAATATACTTATCATGGTGTTACGCCTTGGCAAAGTTGCTAGTTTGAAAATGATACTAAACGAGTTATTTTGCTAGTGAGAGTCTATCTCTGTATTCTAATGGTGGTTTTGGTCATTTTATTCTCGAAGAACAAATTGAAGTTTTTTTTTAGATAGGCAATTGTTAGTGGGGGCGGGGTAAATGTTAGTTTCCGGGACATGAACCCGGGACCTCCTTCTTGCACTCATATGGTGCACTCCTTCATGTCTCTTAACTCGCCAACTGAGCTATCAAATGACATGCTGAAAAGCCTTGATAATTTCACTGCTGATTGACCCAAATCCTTCTTCGAAGTTAAAGCAGGACTGTATTTGTGTTTATCAGATCAGATTGATAGGATAAATCAGATAGTTCAAACCTATTCTATTAAACTGCTTTGGATAATTGGTTTATTTCTGTTGGAATCTTGTTGAATTCGTGGTGGTGGTTCTTTCGATCACCGTCGAAAGTTGCTAGAGAGAGATGAGTTCGAAAGTAAACGAGAGAAGGGAAAATCAGTTATTCTGTTATTCACTGTGTCATTTTTTGATTACAAACTTGGTATATATTACCAAGTTGCCACTGGGCGCCTAAACACTAGCTATTTTGTGCCACCCTTACACAATTTCTATACACCTCCTCATGCCTTTTATGTACAAAGCTAAAACTAACTTTACTTATTTGAATTACAATTACATCACACCCCCTTAATTCAAATCACCTAAGCTACACATGCCAATTATGTTCTTCATTTCTTCAAGCTTCCTCGGCTTCAAAGGTTTTGTGAGCATGTCTGCAGCTTGCTCTGCAGATTTGCAATATTCTATCTTCAGCTTGTCCTTGTTGACTTGATCACGAAGAAAGTGATATTTGATTTCAATATGCTTGCTCCTTCCATGAGCTATGGGGTGCTTTGCCAAATCAATTGCAGACTTGTTGTCTACCTTTAGTACCAAAGGTCTGTCATTCTTCATCTTCAATTCACTTAGCAACATCTCAAGCCACATAGCTTGACTTGCTCCAAGGGCTGCTGATATATATTCAACTTTCACACTCGATAGAGCCACAACATCTCGCTTTTTGAACACCATGATATAGGAGCTTTATCAAGCATGAATATGTAACCTGAAGTGCTTTTTCTGTCTTCAGTATCACCACTCCAATCAGCATCAGTGAATCCAATTATTTCAATATCAGACATTCTATTCATTGCAGGAAACAGAATTCCACAGTCTAGGGTACCTCTTATGTATCTCAGAATTCTCTTTGCAGCAATTAGGTGAGTTTTGTTTGGTTTCTCCATGAATCTACTCACCACTCCTACACTATAGGCTATATCAGGTCTTGAGTTACACAAGTATCTCAATGAGCCAATTACCTGCCTATATAGTGTACTGTCAACTAGTTTATCAGAGTCATCATTTGTCAATTTTCCACCTGGTTCTCTTTGGTGTTGTAGCGAGATTGCATTCCATCATGTTAAACCTCTTCAAGATATCAGTAGCATACTTCTTTTGGTGAAGAAATATGCCACCTTTAGATGTCACAAACTCCATTCCTAGGAAGTATGCAAGCTTGCCCATATCAGACATTTCAAATTCACTCATTAGCTTTTCCTTGAAGGCTTTGATTTCTTGTTCACTTTCACCAGTGACAAGGAGATCATCTACATACAAACAAATTATGATAACACCAGCTGTATTGTCCTTCCTTAGGTACACTCCATGTTCTGTCATGCATTTTTCAAACTTTAGTTGTTGAAGGAAATCATCAATTCTCTTATTCCAAGCACGAGGTGCTTGCTTTAAACCATATAGGGCCTTGTTCAACTTCATTACCCTATCTTCTTTTCCCCTTCAATTCAAACCCAGGTGCTTGCCTTACATACACTTCTTCCTCCAATGGACCATTGAGGAATGCGGATTTCACATCAAGTTGGCTCATTTTCCACTTCTTCATGCTAGCAATTGCAACTATCAGTCTAATAGTTTCAATTCTAGCTACTGGAGCATAAATCTCATTGTAGTCTAAACCTGGTTTCTGCAGAAAACCTTTTGCAACCAGCCTGGCCTTATATTTTGCAACCTCTCCATTTGGCTTCATCTTAGTCTTGTAAACCCATTTCACTTCAATTGCCTTCTTGTCACTTGGTAACTTCATCATTTCCCAAGTTCTGTTCTTCTGAATTGCCTGAAGTTCTTCTTCCATAGCTTTCCTCCAATGAGGATTAGCTAATGCTTCTTGTAGTGAAATTGGTTCTGCTTCAGCAAGGAGGACTAGCTGCAATAGTTCACCATCTGTGTTTATGGCTGTATCAGGGAATACCTCATAGTCTTGAAATCTATTAGGCATATTCCTTTGTCTTTGTGGTCTTCTAGATGGTTCACCAACATTGTCATCATTCAATTCTGCAGGTTCTACATTGTTTGGAGCATCATTCTCTGCATTTAATTCAACTGTCACAGTCTCAGTCTCTTTCTCTCTTGCATTACTCCAGTCCCATTCCTTTGTCTCATCTATTATCACATCATTGCTGATCACTATCTTCTTGTTTAAAGGATCATAAAGCTTGTAGGCACCTGTGCTATGATAGCCAACAAATATCATAGCTTGAGACCTAGCATCAAGCTTTCTTCTATTCTGTTCAGGCAGATGTCTATAAGCTAGTGATCCAAATACCTTGAAATGTTTCACACTTGGCTTGGACTCACACCATGCTTCCTCTGGTGTAGTGTCTTCTAGTCTCTTTGTAGGACTTCTATTCAAAATGTGAGCTGCAGTAGCAACACTTTCTGCCCAGAATTCATTTGGTAAGTGCTTCTCTCTCAACATGCATCTTACCATGTTTAGTATGGTTCTGTTCCTTCTTTCTGCAGTTCCATTATGCTGAGGTGTGTATGGAGCTATCATCTCATGTACAATCCCTTCATCTTTGCAAAACTTCTCAAATTCAAGTGAAGTATATTCACCTCCCCCATCAGTTCTCAATTGTTTGATAGGCCTGCCAGCTTGCTTTTCGACCAACAGTTTGAATTCTTTAAATGTTGCAAACACATCACTTTTTCTTTGCAACAAGTAAATCCACATCTTTTTAGTAAGATCATCAATAAAGGAAACAAAATACAAGTTACCTCCATGAGATTTGACTTCAAAGGGTCCACACACATCTGAGTGAATTACTTCAAGTTTTGCCTTAGCTCTTGTTGAGATTTCTGAATTGTATGATTTCTGGTTTGCTTCCCTTCACAACACACTGCTACATATCGACTTGGCATTTCAATTAGAGGTAGTCCTTTAACCATCTTCTTTCTCTCCAAATTCTTCAAGCTATTGAAGTTCGGATGCCCCATTCTTCTATGCCATTTCCAAGCCTCTTCACTAGTCTGTGCAGACAGACATTTCTGTTCAAACATATTGGCACCTACTTTGAAGGTCCTGTTCTTTGAAGCAGGAGCCTTCAAGACAGTGTTCCCTTCCTTGTCTGCTACTACCATGAATCCATCACTCATGTTCATTGAGTAGCCTTTCTCAAGTAATTGCCCCAAGCTAAGCAAATTACTCTTCATTTGAGGTATCTGTGACATCACTCACCAGTATCTTCTTACCATCTTCTCTCCTTATAGCTACTTTGCCAATTCCTTCTGCCATCACAGCTCTACCATCACCAAACCTTATCCTTCTCTTCACAGTTTCATCAAGTTCACAAAACCGATCTTTGTGACCGGTCATATGATTGGGAAGCGACTGTATCTAGATACCACCACTCCTCTTCACTGTTTCTTTTTTTTTTATCGCCATTACCAACACTTCATCACTGTTATATCATCAATGATGGCCATAAGCATCACTTGTTTCTTCATCGAGTCACGTGCTAGTTGTGCTTCTTCATTCTTCTTCCTAGGTACCTTAGGATTCTCACACTCATCCGCATAGTGGCCCCATTTCGCGATTATAACACTTTGGATTTCATCCTTGGATTTCTTCTTCTTCTTACGAATTATCAATTCCTTTCTTTCGATTTCCATTCTTTGAGTCTCCTCCTCATTCTTGTTATTATTCCATTTCCCTTTACCCTTCTTGTTCTTCCAAGATTCACCTCCATTATTTCCTTTTTACGTGATTGAGCGCATGAGTGCTCTGTCACCTTCTTTATCTTCTTTCTTGGCAATTTCTCTACTTTTTAGTTTAATTTCATGTGCTTCTAAGGATCCTATCAATTGCTCCAATTTTAAACTATCTAGATCCTTAGATTGCTCAATTGCCGAGACTACATTATCAAAGCTAGGAGTAACACAATGAATTTTCTCTACCTTCATTGCATCACTTATACCTCACCACACACTACGCATTTGATTTGTTAGTGATACTAACCTGCTTACAAATTGTGCTATGGTTTCATTTGCTTCCATCTTCAACAAACCCAATTGACAACGCAGTGACATCAACTTCATCTTCTTCGCTTGCTTATCACCGGAGTAAGTAGTTGCTAATACGTCCCACGCCTCTTTCGCGGTTTCGTATTCAATTATCTTCTCCAAAACATTCGCATCAACACATTGATGAATCAAGAAAATTGCTTTGTCATCTTTCTTGGATTGTTCACGAAAGGTTGTTCGTTGTGCTTCCGTGGGAGCCACCCCCAATGGTGTTACGCCATCTCTGATTACTTCAAGCACACCTTGATACCGGAAGACTACCTTCATCTGAGCCGTCCATCGCTCGTAGTTGCTTCCGTCGAACACCGGTAGCTTCGCCGGAAATTGCCCGTTGTTCGTGTTTCCCTGCGTGGCCGCCATAACCTCCGCCCTGAACCGCTTGCTCTGAGGCCAATTGTTGGAATCTTGTTGAATTCGTGGTGGTGGTTCTTTCGATCACCGTCGAAAGTTGCTAGAGAGAGATGAGTTCGAAAGTAAACGAGAGAAGGGAAAATCAGTTATTCTGTTATTCACTGTGTCATTTTTTGATTACAAACTTGGTATATATTACCAAGTTGCCACTGGGCGCCTAAACACTAGCTATTTTGTGCCACCCTTACACAATTTCTATACACCTCCTCATGCCTTTTATGTACAAAGCTAAAACTAACTTTACTTATTTGAATTACAATTACATCAATTTCATATTGAAACCCGAACTAAATTGTTTGTAATTGGTTTAGTTTCTTAGTAAAAAAAAAGTAACAACACTAGTCTATCATAACTAGTTTTAATCTCGCGTGCGATGCACTGGTTAATAAAAAGCAAATCTATTTATTTTTAACATGAATACAAGAAAATTAAATGCATAAAACTACTACATTTAATATGTGTAAAGCTGATCTCAAAAAAAATGTGTAAAAGTAGTTAATTTGGTTATAATTAAGTCAGGAGGAGTACATCAATACATCATGTAGGATTGAATAAAAATCACTAATAAAATAAAAGCATCTACACAAAGTTTTAAGAAATTGTTGGCGAGTTCTATTGTAAATGAGGTTGGAGTTCCCACGAAAAAAGTTAAATTATAACTATAAATTAAATAACAATTTATCAAATTAAAAAAACTTTAACAAAGACATTGGAATTGAACATCCACAAATAATAATAAAAAGTCTAATTTTTTTAATAACGTTATCTATATTCATCAAATGGAAATATAAAAACTTAAATCATAATTAAAGAGAAAAGAAGACAACAAATTAGAAAGTGAAAGCAGCGTACATAGGTATCATCGAGTTTGATTTAAAACTAAACACCAATTTAAGTATCCTTCTAATACTCGTTGGTGTGAAATTATCAAAATAAAGAAGAGAACACCAAGTTTGACATGTAAATTTTTTTCTGGACCCTAAAGTATCCCAAAACACATTGCCTAACATCACACTTTACGTATTTTGTCACAATTTTTATTCATTAAACCGTTATTGAGGAATGAACTTCGCGTATTTGAACATTTAAATTTTTTCTGGGACCCTAAAGCACCCCAAAATACACTGTCACCATCGCACTTTACGTATTTTGTCACAAACTTATTATCATTTTTTACCAAACTGATTATTAAGATGAAACTTCTGGTATTTGAAGAATTAATTTTTTTTTCTGAATCCAAAAGTATCCCTAAACACACCGCTTAACATTTCACTTTACACATTTTGTTACAAAATATTTTTTCCCCATCAATAACACTAAAACACATTGTTTAGCATCACACATTACGTATTTTGTCATGAAATTAAATCATTTAATTGAAAAATTGCATATTTAAATATCTAAAATTTTTCGAGATCAGAAAGTACAATTTAAAATATAAAAAGAAAGAAAAAAGAAGGACCTTGGATGTGGTAAAAACTCTATTGGGGGATATCTACTCGGACTGAGAAAGCCGGATACTCGTGGTCAGCCATACTTCCCAGTGTAGATTAGTCGTCGACAAAATCGATGGAAACTGCGTACCAATTACATGGGAACAAAAAAAATTAAAGCAAAAATAAAAAAAAAGTAAAAGGAATAAGAGAAACAAAAAAAATAACCGAAAAAAAGATTTGGTGCACTCTTGAAATTAAATAACAATATTATCAAATTAAAAATAAACATTAACAAAGACATTGAAACTAAACATCTACAGATAATAATAAAAAAAGTCTAATTTTTTTAATAACGTTATCTATATTCATCAAATGGAAATATAAAAACTCAAATCATAATTAAAGAGAAAATAAGACAACACAATTAGAAAGTGAAAGCGCGTTTGTAGGTATCATCTAGAGTTTGATTTAAAACTAAACACCAATTTAAGTATGCTTCTAATACTTGTTGGTGTGAAATTATCAAAATAAAGAAGAGAACACCAAGTTTGACAAGTAATTTTTTTTTTGGAACCTAAAGTACCCCAAAACACACTACCTAGCATCATACTTTAGTATTTTTTCATAATTGTTTTTTAAGCAAACCGTCATTGAGGAATGAACTTCGCGTATTTGAACATCTAAAAATTTTCCGAGACCTTAAAGCACCCCAAAATATATCATCAAGATCGCACTTTACGTATTTTGTCATAAATTTATTATCATTTTTTACCACACCGGTTATTTACAATGAAACTTGGTATTTGAAGAATTGTTTTTTGAATCCTAAATTAAGTACCCCTAAACACACCGCTTAAAATTTCACATTACGCATTTTGTTACAAAATAATCTTTTTCCCCAATAACTACAACAAAACACATTGTTTAGCATCAAACATTACGTATTTTATCATGAAATTAAATTGTTTTTCAATGAATATTTACATATTTAAACATCTAAAAATTTTTTGATCAGTAAAGTACCCTTAAAAAGACAAAAGAAGAAGAACCTTAGATGTGGTAAAAACTCTATTGGAAGAGAGAACCACATGGGCCGACAAAGCCGAATACTCGTGGTCACCGGACTCGCTCAACGTAGATTAGTGCGTCGATAAAGTCGATGAAAACTACGTCACCAATGATATCGAAACAAAAGAGTAAAAGAAGAAAAAAAAAATAAAGACAAAACCAAAAAAAATTGAAGCAAAAAAAAAGTGAAACAAAAAAAATTGGCGAGCAAAAAAAAATTGGCGAGCAAAAAAAAAATTGGCAAGTTCCCGCCATAATGACAAGCGGATTATGGTTTGTAGATATTGAAAGAGAAGAGACACTGGCAGTGAGACAATTTGGGTCTTTAATTTGGTTTATTTCATGGGCTTGCGGGCTACCCATGACCGGTCGGAGTTAGCTTGAATCGGACTCGAGCTTTTTACGATCGAATTAGAAAGTTCGAATATAAAATGGGCTCAGTTCATTCGACCCAAACCCTATGTTTTTCTGACTAAATGGCGTTTTGTCAGCTCTACTTTCAACCTCCTTGATATGTGAATAACTCTACATCAAAAAAGATATGTTAATCTTGACCAAAAAAAAAATATGGTAATAACTATCTTCACCTACTTTCTCTCTCTTCACTTATTCTCTCTTCTCACCTACTCATTCAATATGAGTTACTTTCTTTACCTACTCAGTAAATACAATTCAACCTCCTTTCATTTAAAACCTCTCTGCTACTTCTCTTCATCTACTCTATAAATACAAGTTATCTCCAATCTCTCTTCACAATAAAAAGCTCCCTTCAAACTCTCTTCAGATACAAACAACTTCATCCTCTCTCTAGCACAAACACATGCTCAAAAGAAAACCCCAAAATCAAAAACAAACCCTAACACCCAGCAAATGAGCGAAATCAAGCTTCACAAATCTCCTCCGATCAAACACATGCATCAACCAAAAGAAGAGATCGAAGCTGAATCGGAGGAGAAGAACACCACCAGCAAGGTAACGTTCCAGAAGACGCCATCTTTGCCACACAATCCGCTACCATATTCCCTGCGCGATTCGTCCAAGAGAAACCACACGAGGTAAATAACTTCTTGAGTTCGACAATGTCTTCAATTATTACCTCAATCTCACCCCTTTTAATCTTTCCAATGCAAGCTTCAATTAAACTAAGGGAATCAGATTCGAAAACAACATCAAGGATCTTGAGGCTCGATGCATGAAGAACAGCTTCGCGAAGAGCAACAGCTTCTGCTACTAACGGAGAGAAAGCAAATATCTTTGAGGTACATCCTGCTATCAACTCACCCTTGTTGTTCCTGGCAACAATACCATAGCAACCTTTTCCTTTTTTCACATCATAATGAGCATCAGAGTTAAATTTGATGACATTAGCAATAGGAGGTCTCCATTTAGCCACAGACCTCCTTTGACAAGAGGAAACACCCACATTTGATGTATAAATAGGATTAGGAGTAATCAAAGTAGCATTATGCATAATCGATATAGAAAGAGATTTTTTTCCTGAGAAGGAATTTTCTTTTTGAGGTAATTCTGAGAATAAATTGACTAATAGGACTTATGAAACTTTATCAAATATCACCTCATTTTTTCTCTTTCTTAAATCAACGTTTTTGATGATATATGTCTTCTTAAATGTCGCACATGCACCCTCCTGTAAAAGGGTTGAGAATATGAGAAGATATTTTACATTTTTTTTAGTACAAGAAAATATTATTCTTTGTATATGCCATATATAGTGTGGTTCATCATATACATAAATTACTAGTGAGTTGGAATGGATTAATGGAAGCATACATTTTGAGAAATGAAAAAAAAAAAGAAAAACAAAAAGTGAGAGAGGTACAATGGAGAAGTTAATTTCTAAACTCATAGGATTAAAATGAAATAAATGAAATTGGTATGGTGAGTTGGTGAGTAAGTGTATATAATTAATTAATGAGAACACGTACCTCAACAATGCTAGTCCCATTATAAATAGGGATCTCATGCATGCGACCTTTCAAACTCATCACTCACAAAAACACCAAAATCAATCATGATCATGAGTCTATGCGCCTGACGAGAAATGGGCATTGCGGTATTGGCCATTTTCACCGATTTTCTTTAGTGTTAATGGATCAATGACTTTACTCTTTATGAGTCTCTAAGCATGTTTACTGAGAAAAACAATTGGTTCACGAGAAAAAAAGTACCATGGTCATCATATCCGCAACATGATATCCGTTCATACCGCCGCTCGACTTCCAACAACACACGACATGCGACCACCGCGCGTTGGCATTGGGGCGGCGGTGGTGCCCGACTCACGTAGTGGTTATGTGTGGTGGCATTTGCCCGCAGAAATCGTATGTGGAGTTTCTTTGTTTGCGTTGATTGGTTCATTACTCGCTTCTTCTACAAAAATAGAAATTACGGGGGAGGCGGGGGCTTGTTCACATTGTTCTGCAATATCGGGTTACGTGGGAACCATTTGGAGCATCTGCTACTCCCGCTTTGCTCCAAATGATGGGAGCCTCCGCGGCACCTCCGCCCGCGGGTGCAATTAGAGCGGCAGGAGTAGCAGATGCTCCAAATGGTTCCACAGTAACAGGATGTTGCAGAACAATGTGAAGTAAGTCGCACCACTCTCCCTTCTCGAGTTTCTATTTTTGTACAAGAAGAAGAGTAATGCAAGCAAAGAAACTCTTCCTCCGATTTACTCAAGAGCAAATGCCACCACACATAACCAGCCTACTGGAGGGTGGCACCACTGTCGGCCCCAATGCCAACGGCGGTGGTCACATGTCAGGTGGTTTGAAAGTTGAGCCGGCGGGTATGAACGGGATATTGTGTTGTGGATATGATGACCATGGTACTTTTTTCTGTAAACCAATTGTTTTTCTGTAAACATGCTTAGGAGACTCATAAGAGTAAAAAACCATTGATCCATTAACACTAAAGAAAATCAGTGAAATGACCAATACTGCAATGCCCATTTCTGGTTGTGGGCGCATAAGACTCATTATCATTATTGATTTTGGTGTTTTTGTGAGTGATGAGTTTGAAAGGCTGCATGCATGAGATCCCTATTTATAATGGGACTAGCATTGTTGAGGTATGTGTTCCATTAATTTATATACACTTACTCACCATACCTATTTCATTTTAATTTTAATCCTTTGAGTTTAGAAATTAACTTCTTTAACCGTACTTCTGTCACTTTTGTTTTTCTTTCTTTGCTTTCATTTCTCAAAATGTATGTTTCCATTAATCCAGTCCAACTCACTAGTAATTTATGTATATGATGAACCACACTATATATGGCATATACAAAGAATAATATTTTCTTATACTAAAAAAAATGTAAAATATCTTTTCATATTCTCAACCCTTTTACAGGAGGGTGCATGTGCGACATTTAAGAAGACATATATCATAAAAAACGTTGATTTAAGAAAGAGAAAAAAAAATGAGGTGATATTTGATAAAGTTTCATAAGTCCTATTAGTCAATTTATTCTCAGAATTACCTCAAAAAGAAAATTCATGAATCTGTTGGAGTACTTGATAAACTAGTTTATTTAGGTGTTGAAAGGTGTACTGAGCTAAAGAATTTACCAAGTGTCCTGAAATTGCCATCTTTAGGATGCATTGCACTTAATGGATGTTCTCAACTAGAGAAGTTCCCAGATTTGTTGGGAAAAATGGAAAATCGAGAATTATCGAAGCGGAAGAGATGGCTATACAAGAATTACCTTCAATCTGTAGTCGGTTCAGTGACCTTGAGGTTTTAGTAATGAAGTCTTTGCTTTCAAATCTCAAGGATCTTCCTAAAACCTTTGCAATGTTGCCAAATCTTCGCCACTTGACATTTACGGATGTCCAAACCTTCATCTGCTTTTTGAATAAGCTCGGTTGTTTCAAAGCGAGAATTGTTCAACCAATGAAACTTCATCAAATTTAGACTTATTGCGATCTTCATATAGTTTCCCTTTATTGGAAAACCTTGAGCTCGAGAAGCGCAATCTAATGAGAAGAAGATCTACATATCCTCAGTTGTTTTTCAAACCTTACATCCTTAGACATATCAAGAAACCATTTTGTATCCCTACCTAAATGCTTCAACAGACTTAGTAGCTTGGAAGTGCTTTGCATGGCCAATTGCAAGAATCTTCAACAAATTTTTGGGATTCCACCTAATTTAGAACATATAGATGCCACTAGTTGCACATTGTTGAATTCACAATCATTAAGCTTGTTATTAAGCCGGGTTTTTTCTCTATCTCTCTTACTATGGTTGGATCACTTATTTAGGCTTATATCTCGACATAAGCACTTGTAAAACTGCTTGGGAGAGCTTAGGGAAACTGCTTATGACATCCTCATAAGCTTTTTTAGCTAATTTTCATAAGTTGTTTTTAGCTTATAGAAAGAGTTTGCATAAGCTTTTATGTTATAAGCGCTTATGCTATAATTGCTTAAATAAGCTGTTTACATGGCCTATGGGCCCGTTTGGATCAGCTTATTTCGACTTATCTACTAGCATAAGCACTTGTGATATTGTTTGGGAGAACTTATGGAAACAACTTATGATATGTTCATAAGTTTGTTTTTACTAATTTTCATAAGCTCAATAGGATAGCTTATGAAAGCGACTTATAGCTTATAGAAAAATAGTTTAACATTATTTTATCATTTATTTTATAACCGACTTATACATAAGCACTTACAAATATCGCATACTGCATAAGCACTTAATTAAGTCGTTTATCCAAACGGGCCCTATTTCAATTAAACCAGAAATGATTGAAGTTAATGGTTGTATTGCTCAAAAGAAGGTAAATGCTACAGATATTGTGTCAGCTGATACAATACATCAAAACAAAGATGACATTGCATATTCAGCTATATGGTGATAAATTATGGGATCCAATGCTTTTGGAATGCCAATTGAACAGTATGAATGACAACCTTCTTCCTCCTAATGACTACAACATCTTTCAAAACAAAGGTAAGTGTAAGAGATATCTAACTCAGTAAACAATGTATACCTTTCCTTCCCTAAAGAATAACAGAAAGAATTAATAATATGTAATTATATGTAAAGTAAACTGCCAAAGTAATTCTCTGTTACAGGATTTGAACCTATACATGCAATTTCTTTAGTCCATCCCACCAAATATGGAAGTAAAGCCTATGAAAAAGTTGTTCATAAGGAATACTCAGAATCTCATAAGATAAGAATGAAACCAGATGATGTCTATGTGGAGTCACAGGAAAGAGCTGAGGTAAATTTATTTATCCTTTTTTTACAAGGTTAAATTGAAACATTTGCAGTCCATTGTTTTGCAGAAAATGTTCTTGCAAATACCAAATCACCGCAGTGGTGGAAGAATAAACGATGTTGGATGTAGGAGTTTCTAGTGGTTTGGGTAAATCCAAACCAACCTGTTGTCTGATTCAAACCGAAGTGTTTGGTTTGGGCAATTTTCGTGATCGGACCAAAATCGAACCAACTCATAAAGCTCGTTCTTGTTAGGTTTGGATAACGAATTTTAAAAGTTAAATCCAATCCTTTCAGTCAATGATTTTGCCTTGCTTAGGAGAATAGATATAAAGTTCACTAACTCAATCTTTTGAGTTTTTGTTTTACATATTTAAACTAGGCATTCAAAGTTTTATTGCTGTAAATCAAACATAGTATTTAAATTACAATTTTAGTTTTGTCAAACTATTTACAAACCCCTCTCTGCAGAAAAACAGGTAAAAAATAATACATGGTAGCTATGACTCAAGAGATTCCTAGAAACTTTACTCCTAGCTTAGGAACTACTATCTAGCGGTTTTGCCAATGGTCCAAGGGTCAAATTGAGGGTTGGCCAAAGCATATTCCTCATCAAAAGCTTTAGATCAGAGTTCCAATAAAGTATAAAGTGAAAATAATATTGAGTAACATCATAATGCAGTAATAAAGTGAAAAAACAGTGTAACAACAAGGAGTTCACATTGCTCAAATATGGTAGGTTTTCAATAGGGAAGCCCAATTTGTGTTGAAAAAGAAAAGCTGAAAAAGTTTGTTATGTATTCAATTGGAACCAATTATAAATTTAGCTTTCTCTCAAATTTGAAATGAAAGCAATGAGAGGGCTACTTTTGCAATAGCTATTAGCAAGGTCAGCTTATGAAAATTGAAGTTAGTAAACTTTAAACTAAACATGCACTTATTGCCAAGTTATATAAAATCATTTTGAAAAAAAAATGAAAACAAAATTGAAGTAAAACACATCACACAACCTATATCTATCATTAAAATACTGCAAAATTCAGTTATATGCTATATTCTAGTTCACAGCCTAAATGGATGATTTGCCATCTAAGTACTCAATATTAACCCCATCTAAGCTTTTGTTGAAATTTTCTCCAAGCTTTGACCATTCAGCTCGAATATTTTCTTGAACTTTTTTGGCCACTTCCATTTCATTCTTCAAGTCAGGCACTTGTTCCCTCAATTCATCTCTTTGTGCTTTGAGAGTCTTTGCTTTTTCAAAACCTTCCCTTTTTCTCTTAGTAGTTGTGATCTTGGCTGACTGAAACACAGATATGTCAGCTTTGATTGCATTTATTTGCTCTTCTAGCTCTTTCTTTTTTTGCTCCAAATTAGCTATCTGGTTGTTTAACTCATTTTCTAAGGATAAAACTTCTTTGAACTCGTTCTTATTACCCTCGAGCCCCAAATTACCTAATTTAAAGGCATATTTATATTTATATTTGGCTCCAGCCCCAAGACCTAAATTCTTTCATTTTTACCAAATTACCCTTCTGTTTTTGCAATACCTAAATTCTCTCTCTCTCTCTCGCTCTCGCCACACTTCCCTTTCCCCCGTGACCTTGAAATTCATTTTCTCACTCTAATGTCTACAACTCTCTCACTCTCATCTTCATCACCCACTCATCTCTCATTTCCTACGTGACAATTTAACCACAAATCACACATTTTAAAGTGTTTAACCAATGTTTTTTTTACAGTACCAAGTTCAAATCTACAAAACATGGCTTGGTTGAAACCACAAGCCGCACAAAAGAAGTTTAATTCTTCTATTCGTTGAATTTGATCCAACATCCGGTAACTTTCTATAAACTATTTCAACATTGTTCATGAGTATTTTATTGTTAGGTTTGTATGGATATCAGAAATAACGTGATTCTAAATTGTTTCTCTTAGACCCGAGATCGATAGAATTGGATACATATTAACATACGGTAGATTGAATAGAATTTTGGGCCATGTTTCTGTAATGCTGACTTGATGTTCCTTATTATCCATTTTAATTTGACAGGACTATTTGACCAATAAAATGGAAGAGAGACACAAAGGGAAAACATATTTGGTTGTGATCTGGAATGGTTAGTCTCAAGCTTTGAAAATTGTTGACAGAACACAATCTGAAGGTACATCTACTCGAGAGTTATTGGCTTGGCTAAGCATGACCTTACCATGCTGAATGCCCATGTTTGCTGAATATTTTTAGGGGAGGCTTTATCTGAGCTTATTAGTTTTGTGCAGGAATCTGAAGCAAAATATGTTGTTCTGTATGTGTCTGATATCTCGAGGTCGAGGGCCAAGGCCAATCCAGTATCCTTCTTACAGGGAACTGCAAAGGTTTCTAGCAGAACGTGCAACAGGGAATGAGTCAATCAGTTCCACAAGTTGTGATAGGGTCTACCAAATTAAATCACCCCTCCTGGAGGCAATTACTGCAACATAATCATTTCATTCCATTGTCTTTGGTGTTTAGTCGACCGCCATGAAGTTTTATATGTTGGTGCTTTACTTTTTTGTGCGTTCCTATCATAAATTAACTCTCCCAAAATATTAAGTTGTTGAGCAAAGGACCATGAATGGTTTTATTATGGTTCTTAATATCCTCCCCTCATGCATGATCTTATTGGACTTGAAGTGTGGACAGAGCAAAAGACCACCCCTATACTATACTGAAATGCAACTTTCATTTAGAAGAATAGTAACACTTAGGATTGAATTCTAGATCACATGGTCGTGAAAGTTTAATATTATGTTCTGAAATAACTCTTCTAAAAACTTAAGTTTATAGCTAAACGCATGTGAATGCTTTTATTACAGCTCTTAAGTGTTAACAATTACTCGGGGTAAAAACTTAATTCCTCTCATTGGCATATTGTTTTGCAGCTACTTAGCTCCTGAATGTGCAATGACTGGCCATCTCGTAAAAAGTGATGCTTACAGTTATGTAGTTGTACTCTTTGAGCTCCTGATTGGTCGAAAGCCTGTGTATTTGTCACAGCCACCAGGTGAATTTTTTCAAGTTCTTGATTGGAAAAGATGAAGAGTTCTAATTTTCATTTTGTAGTTTTATTTAATTTTTTTAACTGAAAGAGATTTGTAAAATTGTTTTATCTACCAAGTACATTTTGTTTGGAAAATTTTTTCTTTCATTTTTTCTTCTCAAAGCAATTCATTTTTGCTTCTTTTCTAATAGTTTGTTCTTCATCTTTTGATCCCTAAATTTTGTTTAACGACAATTGTTTTTGAGATAAGAAGTGTATGTCAAAATATGGTGGAAGAGATGAATGGTTATGTATCTTCATTTGTTTTCTCTCTGGGATCTGTTAGTATGTATATACAATGAAAAGAAAGTGAGATTTTTGGTAATTTGTTTAGGTTCTCTATTTGTTGTGCTATGTGGATAGTTTCTGCTTGCATATATGTGTAAATGCCCATACTAAATGACCTGTATCTATAACTTTGAAAAAAAAAATGAGATTTATACTGAAATATTATAAAACTACATTATGCACTTCTTGAGTCACAGATTGTTCGTGAGGTATATATGTTAACTGTTGTTCACTAATGTTGAGCTTATGTTTGTTGGTAATGTGTTTTGAAAGTTTTGACACTGAACTCTTGCTATGGTTTAGTTTGGTTTATGGGCACTTCAAATCTGGTTGGTAAAAATGTTTTTGGCATATGACTCTCCCTTTGAGGAGAGTCTCTTAATTGAAAATTGTCACACAACTTACAACCTTTTGTAGATCCTTTTAGTTTTTCTGAATCATGGAAATCTGTATCAGATAAGTTCAAATGTTTCACTCAAGCACTTAAAATTTTATTCAAAACAAGTCTCTTAGTAACTTATTTCACCAGCCAATTAGCACTTATATAAAGACATTTTTCAAGCCCATGGATCAAGTGGGCAGAACAAAGAAAAGGGGCTTGAGTAGAAAAGCATGAAAGTTTATGAAGGAGGACATAACAAATATAGAAAGCTGAACTGCTGAAATAGTACTGTTCTTAATGATGCTTTTAATTGATTTAATGTTTTCTTAATTAGGCATGGTCTTGTATTATCATTGGATTACCACCTGCGTCCCAAAATATAGGACCAGTCCAATAGTCCAAATACATGTATTTTTGGTTCTTATATTTTGGGATTGTGAGAGTATATTACTTTTGACTAATCTTTATGGGACTTCTTATTGTCATTATTTTCCAGAATGCTATATTTTGCAAGTCCATCCTGGACGAGTATGCTGCAAAGATGAAGAAAGGAAAACCCGTATTCAAGACAGTTCGACGTGAAGGGGTGGTTCCATATTTTGAATCATATTTGGATTTCAATGGTAAAACATACACTGGCGGTGCAGCTATAAACGAAATGGATGCTGAGCATTCAATTCTTGGTATCTTTTTGTTTCCTTTACTGTAAATTTATAACAGATCATTACAGTTAAAAGTTTTTATGTAGGTACGTCGTAGCTTTACTAAACAGATATCTAATGCAGGTATCTCGAGACTAGTGATCTTCCAGATTATCAAATCAAAATCTAAGCTTTATGATGTAGTCAAAACAAAGAGCTTGCAACTTGCTATTTCTAGTGGTGTGTCGCCCATAATAGCAAATACTGCAGACTACTCTATTGGGATGGAGCATAAAGCTGCAGATTCCTCTGTTTTGATTGATCATGAAGATAAGGAAGTTGCAGATCCCGTGGGCGACATTGATAATAATGAGGTGGTTATGGTTGCATCTCTCGAGTCTCGTCCAGTGCCGGCATGTCAACAATCATATATACCAAAACAAGAACAAGTCCATGAAGCCGTCAACTCACTAAATATGTCTCAGCAACCGGATTCTGTAGTTCCTATTGGAGATGTGTTAAGTTCAAAAATGCGGCGAAAGAACAACAAAAAGGCTACTAAGAAGGCAATGATTGAAGCTGAGTAAGTTTATACTTTCTGTAATATCTCATTCTATTATATTATCCATTGTTTCTTTTGCTTCCTTTGATTTATTTATTTCTTCACCTCTTATTTTTTACCTGTTTGGTGTATCCCAACTGGGCATCTTTTCATAAAAATAAAAAATAAAAACATTATTTAAGGCTTGCTTGATTTCAAAAATATTTTCTCCGTATGTTTTATATACTTTGTTCTCATTTTAAGTTGCTTACAAGAAATTGGTAAACTATTGTTGTGAATAATTGTGATAGAGAAAACATATTTTTGGAATCAATGACAATTGACAACAATTTTTTGCCATTGTTGGATTTGTTACCTATGATGTTTCTTACTTTTTTAGTCAACATGTTTCTCATGTCTGTCTAAAGTTTTTGAAGATCACATTGTCTACATGGATCTTTTTGCTGTCTTATTCAAATCTTTCTGAGGTATTAACTATCAACTATTACCTTTACCATATATTTCTAAAGAAAGGTTATTCATCTTGGCATCTCTTTGAGAAGTAATTCATTATTTCTAAAGCTGGAACGGCACACTTAAGCTTGTGTCTTAGAAAAAACTAAGTTAGAGTTATTGTAGGATCTCACATGGCTTAAGCTAGCTATATGCATGTATTTTTTTGCGTATGATTAATTGGATGTTCTTGTAAACTTACTCAGCTTCAATCCTTGCCTTCTTATTAGCCTTTTTGTTGTTCTTTCGCCGCATTTTTGAACTTAACACATCTCCAATAGGAACTACAGAATCCGGTTGCTGAGACATATTTAGTGAGTTGGCGGCTTCATGGACTTGTTCTTGTTTTGGTATATATGATTGTTGACATGCCGACAGCACTGGACGAGACTCGGGAGATGCAACCATAACCACCTCATTATTATCAATGTCGCCCACGGGATCTGCAACTTCCTTAGCTTCATGATCAATCAAAACAGAGGAATCTGCAATTAAACATGAAAAGCAATAACAATGCACACATTGCCAGTTTGTGGGATGTGGTTAGTGATCATAGAGGGTTTTTTTTTGGTCGTATAGAGGGCTTGTTTAGTGTCCATGTCACAGATACTAGAGAAGTTTAACTCCTCAAGTATCTGTCGTATCAAGTATGTAGAAGAGAGTGACACATAAAATATTTCTTTTGACCAAGGAAAATTCATCTCATTTCATTGATAATAAGTGTTTCAATACAATTTGGGATATACTCATAAGTGACACATAAAATATAATATCTATTGTATTTGTTATTTTATTATCTCTCTCTCCCTCTCCCTCCCTCCTTATGGACACAAGTATTTAATAGGATCTATAAAACCAAGTTTGTTTGAGAGTGTAAAGAGAATATAAGAGCATCTCTAATGGTGAACTCATTTTTGATTGCTTAAGTGGGCTCCATAGCACCACCTCAATGTTAAGCAATCCTTTCATTTTTTTGTTCCAATGGTGGATCTAAATGGGAGTTAACTAAATGGGACTCCATAGCACCACCTCAATGTTAAGCAATCCTTTCATTTAATGGGAGTTAACTAAATGGGACTCGAAATGTATGTCTGGTAGACTCGAAGTGATTTTAGTGGGTCCAAATTGCCACATAGGATTTAAGAAATTTTTAATTGACTCAAGTGATTTTTGCTTCAATAGGAGTTATTTATAAGAAATCATATATGGACCCACTTGTTTATATTTTTTATTTGTATTTAGTTTTTGTTTATTTGCTTCAATTTTTAATCAATTAATTTCTATTCGTTGCATGCTCTTTTTTTTTTCCTTTTGCTTTTTTTCACCATTAATTGTTTTCCTTGATTTTTCTCACCGTTGCACATCAATCACACACACTAGAACCTTCTCTCTTTTCCAGTTTCCAATATCACCACACACTAATTATTTTATCTCTCTCACAAACCAAATCCTTTCATCTCCACGTTCTAACTTCACTGCCTTTCATTCTCAAAACCTTTCATCTCTTACCATCCCTCCTCCCTCCTTCATTGCTAATTCCTCTCCAATCACTTCATCTACAATTCTCACCTCCCCATCACTTGATGTACGGTTTAACACACACAACCCTCATCTCCCACACATGACACAACCCTCAGTTTAAGCTTGTAATTTTTGGTTATGGATCTTGTAATTTTTAGTATTGATTTTAGTAATAAAAACCTAAAATACCCTCATGAAGTTGTAAACGGTTAGACACAAGCCAACTAACCATTTACCAGCCGATCCTCTAACTAATAAGTTGTTATGGAGTTGAGAAGTTAGTTACAACTTGTAACCAACTTAACAACCTCATATTCAACTACCTAGTTGCCTATATAAGGTCTTATGACCCTTTACAATGTACATAGAACATACTCATACAAAATAACAGAAATAAAGTGAATTTACATTTTGAAGTTTTTTTCGCCTCTTAGGGTTTTCTAATCCTAATTTTCTCTCTAAGTTATTCTTCTGTTTGTGTTGAGATTTCAGACTCCTTACCATTGTTGCGTTGTAAAGGTGTACCTCGCATAGAAAAAACAAACTGAGTTAGGGTTTATTAGAAATATTATAGTTAGTTGGTTAATTAGTTAAGGAAGTTTGTTAATTGTAACAACTAACAAACTTCCTTAACTAATTAACCTAATTAACCAACTAACTATAATATTTCTAATAGGGTTTGTTTGATTTGTGTAAGGAAGCGTGAAAATCAAAGAAACGAAGAGTGAGAAAGTATGAGATTACTGGGTTCGCTTTTTAGGTGGTGAAGATTCAGGTTCCCTCTCAAGCGTGTTAGAGTTCATGCAAACAAAAGAAACAACACAAATTAGGATTTGTTGTTGTCTCACTAAAAATCTACAAGAAAAGGTTACTAGAAAGAGTTCTACCTTAGATTGTCTTCGTGGAAGCTGTGTTTCCTTTGGTTCCTGCAAAATAACAACAAGTTAGGGTTTCATGTGTTGAAACCAGAAATTTCAGAGAACAAGTGTGAGAAGAACATTTGTTACCTTCGTTTCTATCTCGTGTTCATTTCTGTGGTACAGATCTGTTAATTTCACCAAGGTGGTGAAATTAGGGTTTCTAAGAGAAGTGATCAGATCGTGAAATTGAAGGAGGGGTTTTGATCGCGAAGGCTCGCGATCGCTCCATTGGTGGTGTTAGTTTGTGGATTGAATGTGTCTTGCTAGGTTTTTCGTGAAACCTCAGCAGAGCCGTGAATAGGGTGAGAGGTGAGTGTGTGAAGAAGACGATTGAGTGAGAGAGAAAACGCGCGCGTGTTTTGTTTCTTCAACCGTAAGTAAGTTGTCGGGTCCGTGTATCCAAAGACAAGATCCGGTGGGTTCCGCAAATACCCACTCTCGGTGAAGTGGTGTGGGTTTGGCCAAGTGGGCCGTGTCTTTTGTTTCTTGCACCCCAACAGTTTTCAATAACACCCATCGATTGTAAAAATTGAAAAAAGTGCAAAACTTAACATTTAGTCAGTGCTGGATCCGTGTTCCAAGATTTCAAGATTTCTCAAAGGCAACTAGATTTCAGATCGAGGCGTTAAGCTCAAACAGCTTTAGCTACGACAAAGCTTTTTAGAGGTAGAAAGTGAGAGAAAGGAAAGAGATAAAAGTGATATTGTACTGTTTGTTTTAGGAGAGCAATAAGATTGATTTAAGAGAGAAATGAGATAGAGAGAAAGATAGTGAATTAATTAAATATTTTACACAAAGTGTGCTCAGAAGATAAGAGAAAGAGGGAAGAGAGAGGAATGAAAGAGAGAAAGAGAGAGTGTGTGCGAGCAATAAGATTGATTTAAGAGAGAAATGAGATAGAGAGAAAGATAGTGAATTAATTAAATATTTTACACGAAGTGTGCTCAGTATAAGAGAAAGAGGGAAGAGAGAGGAATGGAAGAGAGAAAGAGAGGAGTGTGTGCCAAACAATAGAAAGAGGGAAGAGAAAGAAGATTATTTCTTTCTTTCTTCTCTTCTACCAAACACACCCTTAAAGTGGTTTTTATTGTATTGCTTTTAGGTTTTACAAAATTATGAAATTTGCCTTTGATATGAATGGTTTGCTCTATATTGAGGAGTGGGTGGATTGATTGGCATTCACACCGTTGATTGCCAGTTTGTGGGATGTGGTTAGTGATCATAGAGGGTTTTTTTTTGTCGTATAGAGGGCTTGTTAGTGTCCATGTCACAGATACTAGAGAAGTTTAACTCCTCAAATATTTGTCGTATCAAGTATGTAGAAGAGAGTGACACATAAAATATAGTATCTATTGTATTTGTTATTTTATTATCTCTCTCTCCCTCTCCCTCCCTCCTTATGGACACTAGTATTTAATAGGATCTATAAAACCAAGTTTGTTTGAGAGTGTAAAGAGAATATAAGAGCATCTCTAATGGTGAACTCATTTTTGATTGCTTAAGTGGGCTCCATAGTGCCACCTCAATGTTAAGCAATCCTTTCATTTTTTTGTTCCAATGGTGGATCTAATCTATATGATACGATACAGATACGGGGATACGAGAAAATTTTGAAAATCAAGATACAACACAGTTGAGATACTTTAATAAGAAATTAAATTAAAATCTAAATATATAAAAACCTAACAGAAAAATAAAATGGAATAGAAATACAATTAGAAAAAAAACAAAGATGAAAAATAGAAACATTGCATTAAATATTGAGGAGAGTGACAATTACTAACTAAAATGTTATTGAATGAGAACTTCATATATATATATATATATATATATATATATATAGAGAGAGAGAGGATTAAATGTCGACACGTGTGTAAGTCAAATGACTTACACGAAATCACAACCATTAAAATTAAGTGATCCTATGGCTAAAAACATCTCAACAAACTAAAATTAATAATAAATAAATAAAATAAAAAATGGTCACGTGATACCCAAAATTTGTGTTTCTGCTTTCATTATTCCTAATTGTTCTCATATTATTCCTAATTAGTCTCTTAAGTTGTGTTTCTTCTTCCTGCAATTTGTTATTGGATATACTATTTTAAAAGGTAAATTCTAAAGTACCTACTACATAATGTGTGGTACCAACACTTAGATGAGTTATCAAAACATTAAGAGGTGATGTGTTTCAATTCCCAAGCACTAAATGTGCTTACTAATTATTAATTACATTTTAATACCCAAGCACTAATTGTGCCTTTGCAAATTCAAATTCAAATCTTTTAAAAATAAACACTTTACACCAAAATTGTTCAATTAGAGGTTCGAACCTTAGACCTCCATCTGGGGTTTAACGATCTTACCACTAGGCCAAACAATATTTTTGTTGATATTAATTACGTATATTGCTATTTATTATCTAAAAAATTGGTTGAGATTCAACAATTGACCATTCGGTTCAACCCCTTGACCTATTGATCCAAAGATTCACCGAGCCGATCAGGCCGAGTTTTAAAACACTAATTAGGTTGACAATGGTTACATTGACTAAGGTTGGGACCTCCAATCAACACAAGTCTAACCACCGGTACCTAACTAGGTTGACTATGGTCGATAGAGAGTCAACAGCCAATGAAGATCTCACGCTAATGAAGTGGGGAGGTGCCAGACGACTCAAAGGAAGCAACCCTAACCAGAATGCGGGCATCATCTTATTCTGTCATAAAAGGAAAACTCTACCAAAGAGGGTTTTTCATGCCGCTCTTGAGGTGCTTGAAGCCAGAAGAGGTCGATTATGTCGTGCCTACCAGAAAATCGAGTCGTGCTCGGAGAACTAACAAGTCGCTCTCAGAGTGCGCAAAAAGTAGGGAAATGTTCGAAATGAAGAGAACTGGGGTCCTTATATAGTGGGCCTATCAATAGATTGTGGGCCGAAGCTGAAACGACGCGACCCTTCGCCCCTATATTAAATGTGTGCCTCAAAATAATCAACAGTCGCATCTCACCATCAATTCACACCATCTCGAGGAGTGAAAACGTCACACCAGACAAAGTTCAACAGTCACATCATTTCATCCATGTTCAGTTGTTAGAATACCCAAAAAATGTGTGTGGATGCCACATGTCCATAACTCGATCGAGCCATTGATCGACCCGCCGGAACGGCTAGGGGCACGATCTCAAGCCTGAACCTGCCTCAAGGACGACTTCGGCGAGAGGAGCTGTTTCGATCGGGCCGAGGCCCAATCGCTTGATGGGCCGAATCGCCAAATGATGGTTCCAAAGCTTGCATAGCTAAAGGAAATGCATGAAGGTCGTGATCAACGGCTAAGATCGAGTCGGCTGATCCTATGACCTGGAAGCGCCTTCTGACTATATAAATAGGAGTCAACCCCTGCAGAAATGTACACTTTTCACACTTAACTCATTCCCTACTTTGACTTCTTCTCCCCGGCTTAGGTGTTGGAGTGTCTGCGTGTACAACTCGCCCGAAGCTCGCTCACGACTTCGTCAAGAATGAACGATCTTAAACCCGACCAGCTTCTTTCCCTGGGACGCCAGTACAGTACGGATCAGTGTGAACTGGGTATCCTTTGCATGCAATTGTAGAGACTAATTTTATTTTCAAACTAAAATTCAAATGAATTAATCTCAAATTTTCATAATATACATTAAAAGTGATAATTTATATTATTAATATTTATTTAAAACATTAACAGATAACGTATTTTCTTATTTCATTTTTATACTTTTAAACGTATTTTATTTTTTTATTTTAACTTTTATACTTTTAAAATATTAAAAGATATTTGTCAAAAAAATATTAAAAGATAACGTATTCTCTCACCGGTGAACTACTAAAAATGATCGTAGGATATTGTGTAACATGCTATGAGTGATTAAGACGGAACAAACAAGTATTAAATCTCAATCGTTGATGAATTTGTATACTATATCCTATGGTCATATGTAATGATTCACCGGTGAGGGTTTTGATTTGTTGTTTCACCCTAGAAACACCTGCAAATAAAAAGGGTTTTAATAGTTTTTTATAACATTTGAACAACCTTTTACTAGGTTTTCCTCTTTGGCGCCCAACATAAATCTCAATACTTCTTCATTCCTCTTAGATTCATCGTATCATATAACTTATGTCTTTGATGAGCATTAGTCGTTGTCACTTATTTAATATACTAGATTTAACACCACATGAGTGAACGAGGCCTAGCGCCACTTAAAAATAGTCCCCTATTTTTACCAACTCGTGATTTTAGTCCCCAAATTTTTTTCCACAAATTTAGTCCTCTATTTCACCAACTCACGATTTTAGTCCCCAAGAATTATTTTCACAAATTCAATCCTCCTATTTTCCCAATTTGTAAAATCAAAGTCCCCAATTTGGTCAAAATTGGTATTTGAGTTGCCAAATCACTTATCCTACGTGGTCGACACGCTAGCTTTGTCTTGTTGGAATTTAAACATAAAAAATAGGCTTAAATATCATTTACCCCCTGCAAATATCACCATAATCCATTTACCCCCCTGTAAAAATAAAAGTTTTAAAATGCCCATTACAAATATAAACCGTTTACGGTTATCCCCTGCTGTTAGATTATGTTGACAACGTTAAATGTATAATGGGTATAATCTGTTTACGGTTACCCCCCTGCAAAATATAAATCGTTTACGGTTACCCCCTGTAGGGGGGTAACTAGAAACACTTATTATTTGCAAGGGGCTTTTTAAAATTTTTGTTTTTACAGGGGGTAAATGGATTATGCTGATATTTGAAGGGGGTAAATGATATTTAAGCCTAAAAAATATTATTGTTACAAAATTGTTTTTTTAATTATATATATATATATATATATAATAAATAAAAATTTCATCTTCTTCTTCATTCGATACTTCTTTTCCCTTCGCGAATCCAAACCCAACATCGTTCCTTCAAGGAATTTTTATTTATTAAATATAATAGTTTGATTTGCTATTGAAGGAACGATGTTGGGTTTGTTGAGTTTGGGTTCGCGAAGGGAAATGAAGTAACAAATGCAGAAGAAGATAGCATTTTTATTTATTAAATATAATAATTAATTTTTTTTTGTAATTATAATAATAATTTTTATGTTTAAATTCTAACAAGGCAAACCAATTTTGACCAATTTTTTTTGTTAGTCACTTAATAATGTTTATGTTTAAATTTTTAAGTGACTACCAACCCATCGCCAATTTTGACCAAATTAGAGGGGGACTTTGATTTTAAAAATTCGGGAAAATAGGGGGATTAAATTTGTGAAAATAATTATTGGGGGGCTAAAATCGTGAGTTGGTAAAAATAGATGGACTAAATTCGTGAGAAAAATTGTTGGGGGACTAAAATCGTGAATTATTGAAAATAGGGGGACTAAATTTGTGAAGGGATCATAATCGTGAGTCGGTGAAAATAAGGAGATAAAAACTGTAAATAAGCTTTAAAATAAAATAAGACAATACATTGGCCTTTTATTAAAATAAATAATATATCAATTTAGTTTTTTAAATATAACAACAAAAATCTTTAAATAATATTTATTTAAAACAACTATAAATTCAGATTGAAAATTTAGATTTATTAATATTTATTTGAAACATTAAAAGATAATGTTTTTTTTTATTTAATTTTTTATGCGTTTTAAGGCTAAGTATTTTCTCCATATTTAATAATAGACTAAACGTAATAAAAGACTTTATTTTTTATGGTGAGATTAAAAGGCTTTTTTATAAGAATAAAAAATGTTAGAAAAAAAACTATCCTGATAAAGTTAAAAGAACAAAAGACTTATTTAAATTTGATTGGCAACACTATAAAATCCATACTTTTTTTTTGACCAACTATAAAATCCAAACTTGAGAAGAGAAAAAATGGATTATAATTGATTGACAACAATAAATAAAATCTAATCTTAGCAATTAATGCAAGGAGTCAGAGCAAATAATAGTGATACTAAAAAAATAGGTTTTGGTACTTATATTTTTTTTTTTTTTTGAGATTATTGGTACTTATATTTTTTAGATGGGTACCGAAGTTGCCACCATTTTAAAATCCTTGTTGGCTCAAATATGTCAGCTCTTCATTTTTACTTTCTATTTTGGTGAAACAAAAAATAAAGTTATATTAATAAACTTATACAAATCCTTTGGAAATACTTGATATGTTTTTTTTACGACCTGTTATTTTTTTTTCCTCGACAAAACGACTTGTTATCTTAAACGGTAGTGATATTCAAAAAAAATTAAATCACATTATTATATGGAGAGAAGAAGAGGAATAATGGTATGATAGAGAAGAAAATTTTGCTGCTCTATATGCTATCGTGGTAGACTCGAAATGTATGTTTGTTCCATTGAGAGCATCTTTAATGGGAGTTATCTAAATGGATAAACTAAAATGATTTTAGTGGGTCTATATTGTCACGTAGGATTTAAGCAATTTTTAGTTGACTCAAGTGGTTTTTGCTTCAATAGGAGTTATTTATAAGAAACCATATATGGACCCACTTGTTTATATTTTTTATTTGTATTTAGTTTTTGTTTATTTGCTTCAATTTTTAATCAATTAATTTCTATTCGTTGCATGGTCTTTTTTTTTTCTTTTGCTTTTTTTCACCATTAATTGTTTTCCTTGATTTTTCTCACCGTTGCACATCAATCACACGCACTAGAACCTTCTCTCTTTTCCAGTTTCCAATATCACCACACACTAATTATTTTATCTCTCTCACAAACCAAATCCTTTCATCTCCACGTTCTAACTTCACTCCCTTTCATTCTCAAAACCTTTCATCTCCTACCATCCCTCCTCCTCCTTCATCGCTAATTCCTCTCCAATCACTTCATCTACAATTCTCACCTCCCATCACATGATCTACGGTTTAACACACACAACCCTCATCTCCCACACATGACACAACCCTCAGTTTAAGCTTGTAATTTTTGGTTATGGATCTTGTAATTTTTAGTGTTGGTTTTAGTAATTAGTAATAAAAACCTAAAATACCCACAGGAAGTTGTAAACGGTTAGACACAAGCCAACTAACTGTTTACCAGCCGATCCTCTAACTAATAAGTTGTTATGGAGTTGAGAAGTTAGTTACAACTTGTAACCAACTTAACAACCTCATATTCAACTACCTAGTTGCCTATATAAGGTCTTATGAAATGTACATAAAAAATACTCATACAGAATAAAAGAAATAAAGTGAATTTACATTTTGAAGTTTGTTTCGCCTCTTAGGGTTTTCTAATCCTAATCTTCTCTCTAAGTTCTTCTTCTGTTTGTGTTGAGATTTCAGATTCCTTACCATTGTTGCGTTGTAAAGGTGTACCTCGCATAGAAAAAACAAACTGAGTTAGGGTTTATTAGAAATATTATAGTTAGTTGGTTAATTAGTTAAGGAAGTTTGTTAATTGTAACAACTAACAAACTTCCTTAACTAATTAACCTAATTAACCAACTAACTATAATATTTCTAATAGGGTTTGTTTGATTTGTGTAAGGAAGAGTGAAAATCAAAGAAACGAAGAGTGAGAGATTACCCGTTCTGTTGTAAGTGTGCTTTGATTCTTCAAGGTGGTGAAGATTCAGGTTCCCTCTCAAGCGTGTTAGAGTTCATGCAAACAAAAGAAACAACACAAATTAGGATTTGTTGTTGTCTCAGTAAAAATCTACAAGAAAAGGTTACTAGAAAGAGTTCTACCTTAGACTGTCTTCGTGGAAGCTGTGTTTCCTTTGGTTCCTGCAAAATAACAAGTTAGGGTTTCATGTGTTGAAACCAGAAATTTCAGAGAACAAGTGTGAGAAGAACATTTGTTACCTTCATTTCTATCTCGTGTTCATTTCTGTGGTACAGATCTGTTAATTTCACCAAGGTGGTGAAATTGGGGGTTCTAAGAGAAGTGATCAGATCGTGAAATTGAAGGAGGGGTTTTGATCGCGAAGCTGCGATCGTTCCATTGGTGGTGTTAGTTTGTGGATTGAATGTGTCTTGCTAGGTTTTCTGTGAAACCCTAGCAGAGCTGGTGAAGAGGGTGAGAGGTGAGTGTGTGAAGAAGACGATTGAGTGAGAGAGAAAACGCTGCGTGTTTAGTTTCTTCAACCGGGTAAGTTGTCGGGTCCGTGTATCCAAAGACAAGATCCGGTGGGTTCCGCAAATACCCACTCTCAGTGAAGTGGTGTGGGTTTGGCCAAGTGGGCCGTGTCTTTTGTTTCTTGCACCCCAGCAGTTTTCAATAACACCCATCAGTGTAAAAAATTGAAAAAAAGTGCAAAATTTAACATTTAGTTGGTGCTAGATCCGTGTTCCAAGATTTCGCAACGGCAACTAAATTTAGTTGACCCACACCTCCACCTAGGACAGCTTTAATGCAAGTGTGTTACAACATACGGCAACTAAGTTTAGTTTACCCTCTTACTTTCTTGCGTTAAAGATGCTCTGAAATAGGAACTGACGGGAGAAAAAGGTGAAAACAGGAGTGCTAAATTCAATGTGAGAGATCCAATTTGAGTTAGTTCAAATCAAAGAGAGTAAAAGCCAAGAGAGTAAAAGCCAACTACTCTCATTTAATTGTGCTGCGAGGTCATGTGATTTTTTTTTATAGTAGCTGCATAACGTGTCTAGAATTTTGTTTTCCACAAATGTTGATAACACCTATTTTCCAGCCCCTTCCTGTAGGGAGAATAAAATTAAATAATTGTTAATAATGGGTAGGACCAAATGTATAAATAAAAGGAAATTGAATTGTGCCATAAGTAAAGTTGCAGAGGACATAGAATTAAATGGCAATTTTTTTACCGTGGAAAATTTTTGGCTTTCCAGATCCATTAGCACCAACTGCAAAAATAAATGAGTAAACACATATTATTGATGTTACTAACAAATGCAATCAAGACACGTTCATTTTAGTTAAACAGAAAAGATTGAAAATTGAAACAACTTGACATTTTTTTTGGAAGCAGAAATAAACTTGAAATTGTTGGATTTATAATCAATTTCAACCCTAGCTAAATTAAATAAACTTCCAACGGCTATATTAAAAGAGTACCGTTGGAGTTGTATAACAAACAATGTAGACGGTTATCTAACTAACTAACTACCTCTAATTTGTTTTACAACAAACTGAGTTTGTTGATTAGCAACAAACTCTGTGCCTATCAGCTAGTTCTTGTGTCCAGCAAAAGCAATATAAATACAATCATGTACAGAAACTATTTTACAGTTAATGAATAAGATTTTACAGTTTTAAGAAATTGCCTAAGTGTTCTAAATTCTATTCTAAATACAATCCCTGTACTTTGTGGACAGTATTTGTTTTGTAATATTATCAAATTACCTTCGTTTTGTAAGCCATTTTCTTCGTTGCGCTCTGATCGCGTTATTTTGTAGTATAATTGTTTACTACGGCTTGTTTCACCGGTTGTGCGAATGGCCTTGTTGGTGCCCAAGGGTTGTATGCCGGCTTTCTGCCAGTCTACACCTGTCGGGACTTGGGTTTCATGGGCTTTCCTAAGTGTCGGGCACGTTGGCTCCGACGGCGAGCGCGTTAGCTTCGCCTACACGTTGGAAAGCTCTTACACCGCACCGAGCGTGTTAGCGTCGACGACAATTACTTTAGCCTATGCGATGCAAGCTCCCTTTCAGTTTCCAGTGAAGCGTATGTCCACGTCGAACCGAACTGGTGTGCCCAAGGGTGGTGCGTGGCTCGTCATCTACTCTCTCACCTGTCAGGTCTTTAGTCTTCATTGCCCAAGGGAAACATTGAGACGTTGCTCGGACCTTGCCTATCGAACTTTGCTATTGTGGTGCATTCTTTGTTTTGAGTTAGACTTTGTTTGAATAAAAATCGGTTCTCTTTATTCATAATGAAGATGGATTACATTTGGGGCTTTTATATTGCCTCATACAAATGTTACATGAAGTGAATAATGGAGGATGGTGAGAACCGACGCTCTGTTGCTTGTTTTAGCTGTAGTAGAACCAGAGATTGGCAAAGATTCCAGATCTCGGTATTTTGCCGCCGCCCAAATTTTTCGGCTTGAAGGCTCCTTGGCCGATAACTTCTTTAACTCGAATGGTCCTTCCCGGTTAGCGCAGAGCCTTCCTCTGTTGCACCGACGCGATCGATCGCTGTGTACTAAGTCACCGCCTTGAAAGTTCTCGCACCACCTTAGAGTTGTATCTTTTTCTTTGCTTTCGCACGCTTCACGCCTATTCTTTTTACTCTGGCCAATTCCCTTACTTCATCAAGCAGGTCAAGGTTGGTTCTGAGGGCGGCTTCATGGGGGACTTCCTCTGTTAGAGCTCGTCTTGGGCTGGGCTCAAGCACTTCTATCGGAATAAGAGCGTCGCTGCCGTAGACCAACTGAAAGGGTGTTTCTTGAGTGGAGGACTGAGGGGTGGTGTTGTATGACCATAACACCAGTGGGAGCTCCTCTGCCCAGTTCTGTAATGAAGAATTTAACAAATACTGTAAGGATCATGGTATATACAGGAACCTAACTGTGAGAGGTGCCCCTCAACAGAATGGTTTGGTTGAGAGATTAAATAGAACCATGTTGGAGAAGGTTAGATGCATGTTGTCCTGTGCTAGATTGCCTAAAACTTTTTGGGGAGAGGCAGTTCACACTTCATGCTATTTGATCAATAGAAGCCCATCTACTGTTCTTGAGCTTAAGACACCTCAAGAAGTGTGGAATGGCAAACCACCCGATCCAGAAACTTAAGAGTATTTGGTTGCCCAACTTACTTCCATGTGAGTGAAGGAAAGCTTGAACCAAGGGCAAAGAAAGGATATTTCATGGGGTATCCTCATGGAGTTAAAGGATACAGAATTTGGTCTATCAATGATAAGAAATGTATCATTAGTAGAGATGTTACATTCAATGAATCCAAATTGATTGAACCCGGTCAATACAATGAAACTCTTGATGAGAAATTGCCTAACAAGGAAACTCAGGTTGAGGTGGAGCTTGAGGAAAAGCAATGTGAGGATCAAATTGCCATTAATGAAAACTAAAAAATTGAACACTTTTATGTGTTTTATGTTTTTCTCATAACAAGTAACAAAAGCTTTGAGTTTATCGTCCCCTCACCGTTGGTTGCCTTGGCAATTTCAACGACGTGAGGACATTGGCTCTCGGTTCGAACCGGGGAGTGAGTAGTGGTAGTGTGTGTGATGTTTATTTGTCATTTCTTCTATTAGACCAAAAAAAAAGCTTGAACCTATCTATAAAAATAAATAAAAAAGTAACAAAAGCTTGAAAACCCAAAACAAAAACAAGTAGAACTAATTTTCATTTTTTAGTTTTTAAAGAAATAGTTTTTTTTTTTAAAAAATTTGGTAAAAAAAACATTTTAAATAAGGGTGTTTATTTTTTCACCCCCCTCCTTCTCTCTCACACCCCCATTTTACCAAAAATACGCTCTGTTTTTAAAAAAAAATTAACTTTCTAAGATTTGGGATTTCTGGATTTACCTCATAGATAGGTAAATCCGATTCACAATTTGTGAACCGGATTTACCTATCTATGAGGTAAATTCGGGAAACCAGTGGGGGGTTTTTGGATTTCCAGATTTACCTCATAGATAGGTAAATCCAGTTCACAATTTGTGAACCGGATTTACCTATCTATGAGGTAAATCCGGGAAACCAGTAAGGGTTTTGGGATTTCTGGATTTACCTTATAGATAGGTAAATCTGGTTCACAAATTGTGAACCGGATTTACCTATCTTTGAGGTAAACCGAAATCCAATGCACTCCCACCAAAAGCGTAGGTATTTTCGAAATTTTTTGTAAAATTAGGAGTATTTTTGTTCAAAATGGTATTTATGGGGGTGTGAGAGATAAGGAGGGGGTGGAAAAAAAACCCTTTAAATAAAGAGTCAGCACTCCTCCGTCACTTACCCGTTTTCCATCTTCACTTCTCCATCGCTTTTACTGCTTTTGATATCCCCTCTTCACTCTCTCTCGCGCCTAATAAATGGGGAGAAAAAAGCATGTTCACAGAAAACCAACTCGTTCACAGAAAAAAGCAACATTTATAGAAGCACCATGGTCATTTCCACAACACAATATCCCTTCGTTCATACCCGCCGCTCAACTTCTAGCACCACCGTCTGACATGCGACCACCGTCGTTGGCATTGGGGCCGACAGTGGTGCCAGCTCCTGTAGCTGGTTATGTGTGGTGGAATTTGCCCGCAGAAATCGTAGGTGGAGTTTCTTTGTTTGCGTTGATCGGTTCATTACTCTACTTCTTCTACAAAAATAGAAATTCTGAAGGGGAGGCAAGGGGCTTCTGTTCACATTGTTCCTGCAATATCGGGTTCTGTGGGAACGATTTGGAGCATCCTGCTACTCCTGCTGCTCCAATTGCACTCGCGGCGGAGGTGCCGGCGGAGGCTCCCCCATCACCATAGGCTCCACGTGTAGATTGAATCGCATCATATTATACTTCATACTCTGTAATTCTCAGGTAAACTACACTAGTTTGCTGAATACCATACTACTTGAATTAATATACAGAGTTAATTTCACTTGTTTGTTTGTTACTAATTAAAAAATTGTTTGTTACTAATTAAAAAATTGTTATTGTCAGCTACCAAATGCCAACGGCGGTGGTCGCATGCATGTCAGACGGTTGTTTTTGTTACTAATTAAAAAATTGTTATTGTCAGCTACCAAATGTGTATGGGCTTATTGTTGCGGTGATGCAGCTGATAACATATGCACTCTTCCGGAATTTCTATGTGGTTAGTTGTATTATTATTATTATTATTATTATTATTATTATTATTATTATTATTATTATTATTATTATTATTATTCATGTTTGTATATGTGATTGCAAAGTCTTCCTGGAGTGGTTCTATGTAGCAAATTTTTTGAAACACTACCTCTTGCCTCTTCTCCTTATTTGCTTCTCACCCTCAACCAAACAAAACACATGCAAAATATACCATTTCACGTACGTGGCCATTAGCTGAAACACTAGCACTAATAATGTTGTTTTTATATGTTGTTTTAATTAGTTGCGACAGAAGACATCACAATAGTGTCATTTGTAGTGTATAGAGACTGATCATCCTCAAAGGTTAGTTAACAGTAAAAAGGTTTTATATAGTTAATTAGTTGATTAAATGTCTATGTTTAGAAATTATATGTTTAGGTTTTTTAATATCTTATGGAAAATATGTTTAGTAATTAATAAATTATTATGTTTAGTAATTTGATTAATATATTTAAGAATATGGTAATATTTATATATGTAAAATTATGTTTAGTAAATTACCTAATAAATTTATTAATTAGATATCTATTATTCGATTTCATTTGTTAGTTTATTATAATAGTTTATAAAAATGTAATTAGTTATATGAGTTATGTTATTTTATGGTTGTAATATTTTAGTTGTCATGTTTTTAATATCTTTTGAAAATATGTTTAGGTATGGATCTTCAACTCGGAACACTACCGAGCAGCGACACAAGAGATCATATTCAATCTTGGGGTGTAGATCTGATGTCTTGATGTATTAGGTGATTGGGTGATTTAGATTAAGTCTTGGGATGTAGTGATGTCTTGATGTATTGGGTGATTTAGATTACCAAAAAAATGCCACAAACATGTGATCCTTTCATGACGGAATTTGGATGTCAAAATTCGAAACCTTGGAATCAATATAGTTTGCATATATTTATCAAGCGATGAGTAAAAGTAGTCAAGTACTGTAGCATCCCGATGAGTTGAGTAACTTAGTTGAATCAATGCATAGTACCAAGTAAAGTGCCTTGGTGTTCCTAGAAGGCTCATTGCACCTCTAGCTTGGGAATCTCCATCTTTACATCATTGGACGATAATCAAAGGAGAACTTACATTCTTGTATGTCATTTAATTTTTATTCACATTAATAATCCCCATCAACATTAATGTTTTTGTTTAACTATCTTGGAAGTCTGATGTGCTTTGCTTTGTTGGAATGAAGGCTTATTTTATTTTTTACTCAACTTTGGGATGCGGAAAGTTTGGACATGTTAAAGTAAGTGTGGATAGTTTTCATGTGTGTTGTTTTGTCTTCCATAATCCATCCATGGAAGAAAAAAAGTGAAATAAGTGCTTCGTTGAATCAATGCAGAACTTACATTTTGGTTAAATTTCATTAACCTTAGTTTTCAATTTCATTAACCTTGAAAAGATTAACAATAGAATTTAAATATGTTTTATTATATATGATTTGTCATACCAAGTCTTTGAGAAAAAGGGATTTTGTGCGGACATTGGAGAGGGGGCAAATTAAGGGCTTCACATGATGGGGTGAATGTGGTCTCAATTAGAAATGATTTATTTATAATGAAATGATTTTATCAAATTCTATATTTTGTGTTTTCTTGAATGTTATTATGTATGGAACATAATCTTATTTATATAGAAAAGGGAATACACGTTATATAGATTCCTTTTAATTTTTCAATTCTCATTCTCCCTTAAAAAAATCTCTTTCTCTCTTTAGTTTCTTTCTCATTCTCAGTCGTTTTATATTATGTTAGTCTCTCTCTCTCTCTCACTCTCTCTCTCTTCAATGCAACCCTACCTATTATTAAACTTCCACCTAACATTTTTCTTTCAAAACATCAACACCAAAGCAAGACAAATAGTTTGTGTCAAAAAAAATATAGCAAGACAAATAGTTTCTCTTTCTCTACCTATAATTAACACCAACACCAACCCTACCTATCATTAACACCAACCCTACCTATCACCTGAGTCAGACTTAGAAATTGTGTTGTGTGCCACCTTGAATGTAGGTAATCATCGTCTAATATTGAGAATTGTTTAAGGCACCATCAGCAGCATCACTCTCAGCCACAACATTGACAGGAGAAACAGATGTGTAGTCTTCCCTTTCTTGTAGCCACGAGGGTAATAATGCAATTTGAGACATTTTTCTTTTACATGGTTGAGAAGACCACAATGAGTACACGGGGGATGATCTTTCTTCCCAGAAGCAACCTTAGGTTTCGCAAGGACGACACACACAAATTGTGCATCTTCATTGCAGTAGCAAGGGTTTAAACCTCACGTTGCTTCTCTTCTTGCACAGTCAAGGAGTAGGCACAACCAATGTTGGGAAGAGGATCCTAGAGGAGGATATTTCCACAAAAAAGTAATCATTTAGCCCCATAAGAAAGGTAAGAACATGCTCACAATTAAGGTGAGTGGTGAGAGGTTGGCCGCCGCCGAAGACGCAATTATGGATAGGGAGAAACTCAGCCAATTACAAATTGGTAGTCAGATCAAGAACAAATTGCTAATAAGGTCTTGCAAATAAAATCAATAGCAAATTTACTTTTCAGATTAAGGCATTTTCACGAAAGTTAAGGTTTTAGAAAATGAAATAAGTCTAATTTGGAGTTTTGAAAATCAGAGAGCAGATTAGGATTAAGACATTTTAAGCCCAAATCAGATGAAACCAAGTTAGAATCTAGGGGTAGGAAGTAAAAAAAGCGAGCAGAGAAGAAGATAGGAGAAATCGAAGAACGAACTCGCTGGCTGGCGTCGTCGCGAACCACCGGAGGACCGACCCGGCTGCGTCGTCTTTCTCTCTCGGTGCATGCGCAGAACTCGACCCTCCATCACCACCAAACGCCGATCGTTCTCTCCCTCCCAGAAATCCTCGCCGGACTTTCTCTCTCTCCCCTGAATTTCCGCCGGAAATCGCGTCTTTCTCTCTCCGAGTGCTTTCAGCTGCAGTGTGCAGTGGTGGGAAGGAAGGAGAGAAATGAGATTTAGGTTTAGGTTTTTTTGGTATTGGGCTTATATGGGTTCTGTTTATTTTTATTTTTTTATTTATTCAGATTGATATTTACATCCCCTCCGTTCATGCGCGCTCTCTCCCACTTAAGCCCGGGGCCGCATATTGGGCTCTCCTATGCGCCCGGGCTTTCCTTGTTGCACCTCCAATTAATTATGCAACCCCTGCGATTAATAAATCCCCAATTTACGATCACGCACCCTATTTCTCTTTTTAATTCTTTTCCAACTCAAACATAAATAATTTTTCTCTCGAAATCAAATAAGCGGCTAAGTCGGTTGTACAGCGGGGTTAGTCATCATTTAGGACCAATGAGTACATGCAGTTCGGTAATCCTACAAAAACTTAATAAATACGAATAAACTATTTTTTTGAAATAGGGGACTAAGTCGGTTGTACAACAAGGTTAGTCGGCGTTCTAGAACTAATGAGTCAGACATGATTCGGGAGTTCTAGAATACCTATTCTAAAATCAACCCATCTCACAACTCCTTTCAAAAATTCAAAAATCATTTTCAAAAAGTAGGGGACTAAGTCGGTTGTACAATCGGGTTAGTCGGCGTCCTAGAATCGATGGTACATGCAGTTCAAGGAATCCTAGGACCCTACGCTAAAAAAACACCAACCCACGAACTTTTTGGGAAGAACTACGTAGCTTTGATTCCTCCATTGCATCCGAGAGTGCGTAGGAGCAAGACTCAACTCTTGTCAAGCACTAAAAACCAAAATTTTAAAATAAGTCTTTTTCTATATAAATAAAAGGGTAATTATTAAATAAATCTTAAATAATTAGACAATGGATGTCGTGGGCTGCTAATACCTTCCCCACACCTAACGACTCCGAACCCTAACAACGTCTTGTCCTAAAACCTAAAGGATTTCCGAATTTGCCCTTAAACTAGAATTTCGGTGGCGGCTTCCTATGAACCTTTCGAAGAATCCTTTCCCGGATTTTTCGGTCGCTACAGCTGGCGACTTCACTGGGGACTTAAATTATTTTTAGAGAGTTAAAACCTAGTCTAATTAGTTATAGGATTAATTTAATTTTTACCCTTATATTTATTTATTTACTTTCGCACATTATGTTATTTATTTGATATATAAACCCTAGGATAGAAGACAGTATTTGTATATATGTTTGTTTGTCTGTTTGCAGCTTTTGATTTGTTTTTAAATTGCTCCTACACACACTTCACAATTACATACGCACACACATGTGAGAAAAGTCCTCTACCCGGACTTGAGTGCAAACCTAAGTTAGAACGAGATTGTGTAGTGATGGCCTGCGGGACGTACGTCTCGTTGGGTGGTCACGAAAATCTCACCTAGAGTTTGATTCCTTTTGAGGATGCTATCCTTTCTAATAGCTTGCCTATTGTTGGGGTCAGTATTCTTGACTGGAGTCCTTGGCTCTAGGAACCATGTGTAGGATTCCTTAGAACTACCTTTGTGAGGACCACTATAAAAAAACCTTAGACCCACTCCATAGGATACCTTCCTAGGGTCACAAAGGAGCTTCATACCCTTGCATTCAAACAAATATTGATGCATACCATCTTTTATCAACAAAAAAAAATCAAAAAAAAAAAAAAACAAAATTGTTATATTCCACAAGCTTTTAGAAGTTATGTCTCATGCATTTTTCCTTTTCTTTGCAATAAAAAAATCCCATGTCGCATGTATTTTTAGGATGATCACGAGAATTAAAAGCTTTATTTTGGAGAGAAGCCATGCATGCTAAAGTCAAAGTCAAACTTTGTACTTTACTCTCCAAACGTAAAACTTATAATTCCCCGGCGCTATAAATAAAATCATATATTATCATTTCATGCACGTACATTATCATTACATTCGCATCTCACATACATCCATTCGCATATCATGCACATTCATTCATTGCATACTCACATCATGCATTAAAAAAAAAGAACAGTATAAATTTTAGAGAAAAACTATGATGAGAGATGAGGCGTTCTTGTGAAATAAATTACTCTTCTTTGGAAAAGTTAGTTGCAAGCTCAAGGTGTTTCAAGGCACTAAATTTTTTAAATTAGCAGCTCGTTCACATTTTTTCTAACAAAGTGTTGCATCCCATGATGAATGACCGAAATGGTCTGTCCAAAATTCCTTTCATGCTTTAACTAATGTTAACTCTCTACGAAACATTTGTATAGTAATTTGTGTGTAACATGTGTCCTCATTCTTGTTTGAGTCAGTTAATGTCCATACCTTATCATCACCCGCCGTCCAAGTCTAATCCCACCCCGACCACCCTAAAGTACATACTCCCCGACCTAGTCGACTTTTTGGTTTGTTCTCACTAATGAAATAACGCTTTAGGCCCTCCACACTGGGGCAAATTTGTGATCTCTAAAATACCTTGTCAATGTTGTATTCCCTTGGTGCAAGTCCTTTACAAAAAAATAAAAATTCAAAAAGGCCCGTTAGGTTGAAAACTCGTAAGAGCGGCCTAAGCAAAAATTAGGGCATAAAAAAGAGAAATAAAGGAAAAGAGCAAATATATAAAAGTAAATAAATTATTGTCCTTAAGTTAACTTTTGAGAAAACGAGCAATCATGATTTTAAATGAAAAAAACCTGTGCTACCCACCTTAAGCCAAAAACCCAAAAATCTCTCAATCACCCTAGACAAGGATCGATTCCGCATCAAAAAAAATGGTGCATTAGCTTTATCAGCTCACTCACCCAAAAAAAGAGACAAAAATCACAAAAGAGTGAAGTCGAAAAAAGAGGATTAAAAAATCCCCAAAAAAAAAAACAAACAAAAAATACAAAAATAGTACAAATCGTGAGCCGATACTTCATACCATTAAACACATAAGAGATCCTTGTCGGAAATCAACTCTCAAATACTTCCTTTGGCCTCAATATCCTACCCTCCACAAACCCTTGGCCAAGTGACAATCCTAAACAGGTCCATTCTACCATGAGGCACATCAATTACTGTCTCAATAAAACCTCAAAACGCTCATTTGAGCCTAATAACAATTCCCTTCATAAATCATTACCCGTTAGCCAAGTTACATCACCAAATAAAAATCATTTGTTCTATCAATCATCAAACACTTCTTCGAGCCCAATTATCCCTTCCTTCATAAACCATTAACTATCAACCACATTACAACTCCAAAAATCCATTCCGATCAATGACCGATTGCTTTTGTTTTCTCAAAGTTTTTAATCTTAGGACAAATAAGTTTATTTATTTACAATATGTTTGCTAGAAAAATATATTTCTCAAAAAAATAAAAAAATAAAAAAATAAAATCAAAGAGGGCTTGCACCCTGAGGAGATTCATTCAAGTTCCGTTGATATAAACACAAGACTTAGTTATCACCAAGTGTAGTTTTCATCATAGCAAACTCAAGACTATCATAGTGTGAGAGTCATTCAAAAGATAACCAAAAGTTTATACTAGGATCGTCACCTATATCCTAAAGCGGGGCATCCCTTTCACCATCTATTCCATTTGAACTTGGGAAATTTATGCGGTGTCATACCACATCCAAACATATAGCCATACCAGACAAATTCCAAAAACCCATAACCTTAACTTTGTCACCTTTTCCAACCTCACTAAAGCTAACCATTCGAAATACCATTCCAAGTGGGGCAATCCTGTCGCTCTTCACTCCACCTTCAAATGGGAAAATTCACCCTACACCCATCTCATCCCCTTGCCATATTCACGACCAAAAAAGCATCACTGGGGCAATTTCTCAACTCACTTTATCCTAAATGTTTCTACTCTAGTCGGGGCAATCTTGTCCTTACCATAATTAGGGAAACATCAAACTCTATGGGTTGAGATAACATCTCCTACTTGCCACCTTTCATTCCAAAGCCAATGCATTCCCAACTCATCATCTTCTACACCCCTAGCTTGTCACCACTAGACAGGGGCAGACACTCACCGTCATCAAATCTAAATTGGGGCAGTCCTGCATTCCTTGGCTTGAGAAAACCTACCTTTCATTGACAAAGACCAGTCAGTCATTCACCCCTTCATGTGCCACAAATGTCCACACCCTAGGTCTTTAGAACCCCAAGTTAAGCGACTCATTCATCTATATATACCTTTGCTATACATCTTTACTAAGCAATGCTTCAAAAAGAGAGAGAACACAAGTTGATAATATGATCACTGAAAATCCACTTGGTTAACTTTGTGGACCAAAATTTCGGTCATCATGGGGCATCATAGTGGAAAAGAAAAAGAAGCGAGCTTGCAAATATAGTACTTTTTCACATCAGTGTCTGTAAATAACAACTTTGAGATTGCCAAAGTTGAATCAAATCTAGCCTTTCCAATGAATGATCAATCTCCACCTCTCACATCCAAAGTCTCACATCTCATCATCACAAAAAAAAAATAATAAAAAAAAAATCAATCATTTCATATCATCGCACCATGCACCATAGCATTTGCATTCAAGCATTTCATCCACATTCGCATTTCATGCATTTATTGTATACCAAAAAAAAAAAGCAAAAACTAAAAAACAAAAAGAGAAAAGAATCACCTATTTCATTCATCACATCGCCAAAAATCAACTGTTGCATGTATTATTGGCATTGTATATGCATTACATGTATTGCTTCTGAATCGACTTCAAGTGTCGATCCCTATATTTTGTTCCTCTAATATCAGCGCTTTAAGCGTTGATCTCATATCATATCACAGATCACCGGGTTGATCCTTGGACCCCGAGTGGTCGCCCGAGCACTACGCTCCGCCGGTGCCACTAAGTGGCCCAGTGCGCAAACGTCGTAGTCGAGCAAGCGGACCTTCCGGACCGCGTGGTCGCCGGACTTGTGTCGGCCTAAGACATGGTGGGCGTCCTCTATTGGTCAACATATCGATTCGGATCTGATCTTGACCCCTGGCCGCTCGAATATAAAGGCCCCCTCAGACCGTTTAACTAGTACCGTAGCTAGTTGCGCTCCTTCAGACCACGATGGTCCTTCAATTAAGGCTTAGGCAGCCTTCCGGACCACTGAGTGGTCCTTGAGCCTTAGTGCTCCTTGAGTCCTTGTTGACCCTTCATTGACTCTCGGTTAATCGCCGAGTGTTAACTTGACCCCTATTATTCCTTAAACTTCTCGCTTCCCCCTTAAATGGACAAAATTAGCGTCTATCTTATCTTTATTCCTATTCCTACTACGAAAGTTCTAGAGCTCAGCACTTTCTAGTAAAATATTAATAAAGAGAGCGGTATTATACCCAATTTTGTCCGTCTTCTTTTTCTTGCTTTAGTCGTCTATTTTTATTAGGGGCGTGTTTGGTCGCATGATTCACGAGATTTATTAGTGAAGAATCTCGGTTACCAACCCAAACCAATTCCAGTCACTCAGTTCGGCTAAATCGAAAGCGCCGTTGTTTAAGTTAAACGCGCTTGCGAATGATCGATCTTTTCATGCGTTCTTCAATTTAATATCCGTATTCGAGTTTGGTCGAAATGCGTGAGCAGTCTACCTAAAAGCATTTTCTCAAAATTTGGTTTAAATTGGACTTAATAATGCGATTGAGTTAATTTTGTGGTTTCTTAGTTACGCGCCCATTTCTCTTATTTTTGGTCTAGTCTTAGCGTATTTGTCAGTCGGCCCGTTTCGTCTTTGTATTTGGCGGACTCCTTTTTCTTATTATTTTTATTCTTATTTTGTTTATTTAATTTATTTAAGCATATATGCAATCCAAAAATTCTATTTAGTTCAATTCTGAGTTTAAAAGTGTTTAGAGTCCAAAAATATCAAAAATAATTCTACTTAGTTTAATTTACAAATTAGAAGCACTTAAGAGTTAAATAAGTCCAAAAATATAAAAATAAATAATACTAAAAATGCAAAAAATAACAAATCCGAAAATACAAAAATGAATAGCAAATTAGGGTTTCAAAGCGGCATTCCAGTACACACTACAATTTGCTATTGGGCACAGGTTCCAACTTTGAAATATGGTCAAAGCCTGGTTAAAAATAATAAATGCCTTAACCTAGTATTATACTATAAATAAGCAGTCTAATAGCAGTAAAAACACACAGAAAAGACACAGGAAAAGCTGCGAAAATCATTAGCAAAAATAAGGATTAGAGTTTCACATTGAAACCCTAATCCACTAAACACCGTTTTTGAGTTTCTGAGTTTCAAGAGAGGAACAACGACCAAGCAAGCGAGCGTAGCAATGAGCAAATAATTTAATGATCCGCCAAAAAAATTTCGCATGACAACCAGTCGATATTCAAACATCTACTTATTCCAAATGTGAAAATGATAGGTTTATCGTTTAATTAGCATAAATCAGAACCAAAATATAAGATTAAATGTATTAACAAAAAAGGGGATCAGTATATGCCCTCCAGTATTGCTGAATATTTATCCTAATAAAAATAAGAGTAGGAATTGAGCCTGATACCATTAACCAAATTAGAGTTTTTTTGTTAAGAAATGTACAAATTGGTAGTCAGATCAAGAACAAATTGCTAATAAGGTATTGCAAATAAAATCAATAGCAAATTTACTTTTTGATTAAGGCATTTTCCACGAAAGTTAAGGTTTTAGAAAATGAAATAAGTCTAATTTGGAGTTTTGAAAATCGAGAAGCGATTAGGATTAAGACATTTTAAGCCCAAATCGGATGAAACCAAGTTAGAATCTAGGGGTAGGAAGTAAAAAAAAGCGAGCAGAAGAAGATAGGAGAAATCGAAGAACGAACTGCTGGCTGTTGGCGTCGCGAAACCACCAGGAGGACCAGGCCCGGCTTGCGTAGTCTTTCTCTCTCAGCGTCTCTGCGAGGAACTCGACCCTCCATCACCACCAAACGCCGATCGTTCTCTCCCTCCCAGAAATCCTCGCCGGACTTTCTCTCTCTCCCCTGAATTTCCGCCGGAAATCGCGTCTTTCTCTCTCTCGAAAATTGCTTTGCAGTAGTGTGGAAGGAAGGAAGGAGAAATGAGATTTAGGTTTAGGTTTTTTTGGTATTGGGCTTATATGGGTTCTTTATTTTTATTTTTATTTATTCAGATTGATATTTACATCCCCTCCGTTCACGCGCGCGCCTCTCCCCCCACTTAAGCCCAGTTTCGCATATTGGGCTCTCCTATGCGAACTGGGCTTTCCTTGTTGCACCTCCAATTAATTATGCAACCCCCTGCGATTAATAAATCCCCAATTTACGATCTGCACCCCCTATTTCTCTTTTTAATTCTTTTCCAACTCAAACATAAATAATTTTTCTCTCGAAATCAAATAAACGGCTAAGTCGGTTGTACAACCGGGTTAGTCATCATTTTAGGACCAATGAGCTGTACAGTTCAGTAATCCTACAAAAACTTAATAAATACGAAAAAACTATTTTTTCGAAATAGGGGACTAAGTCGGTTGTACAACCGGTTAGTCGGCGTTCTAGAACTAATGAGTACATGCAGTTCAGGAGTTCTAGAATACCTATTCTAAAATCAACCCATCTCACAACTCCTTTCAAAAATTCAAAAATCATTTTCAAAAAGTAGGGGACTAAGTCGGTTGTACAATCGGGTTAGTCAGCGTCCTAGGAATTAGTGAGCTGTACAGTTCAAGGAATCCTAGGACCCCTACGTTAAAAAACACCAACCCACGAACTTTTTCAGGAAGAACTACGTAGCTTTGATTCCTCCATTGCATCCGGAGGTACGTAGGAGCAAGACTCAACTCTTGTCAAGCACTAAAAACCAAAATTTTAAAATAAGTCTTTTTCTATATAAATAAAAGGGTAATTATTAAATAAATCTTAAATAATTAGACAATGGATGTCGTGGGGTGCTAATACCTTCCCCACACCTAACGACTCCCGAACCCTAACAACGTCTTGTCCTAAAACCTAAAGGGATTTCCCGAATTTGCCCTTAAACTAGAATTTCGGTGGCGGCTTCCTATGAACCTTTCGAAGAATCCTTTCCCGGATTTTTCGGTCGCTACATGTAACACCAATTAGGTGACCAACAAGTCAGGACGACTTTGTACTTGTTACTGATTAGATACCCCATATCTGGTGTAGTCATCCAATTATCTTCAATATTACCCCATGATGTGCTCTCAACAACGCCTTCATCAAAAATGTGACATTACCAATACCACCATACAGCTGAGTGTAGAAGTCATTGTATTGGTTAAGCTCCTCCATCAGTTCAGTTCTCACAGACTGTCAAGCCTCCTCACCCCTTCCAAGAAATGCAGCAATACACCGGAATCCACAGTTACCATCACCAACCACATTAACAATTTTTTCAACATATGGATGCATGTACTCTGGCATCTCTTTTATGTATGTAGTTAAAACATCCATAACTGCAGCATCCATATCTGTAACAATAGGATTTGGTGTAAGAGCAGGAGCTGGTGTCAAAGTAAGAGTTGTTGAAACAGTAGTAGTAGCAGCTTCTGTAACAATAGGTGTGGGTGTTGGTTTCTTATGTAGTGGAGGAGTAGGGATTGTAGTAGCACTGTCAGCTTGAGTTCTCTTTTTGCTTTGTGATGGATTAGGTGCTGGACACGTTGACAAAGTAGGAGTGGAACCCGAACTGTGTGGGTTTGTAGGCGTTCCACTCCTACTTTGGGGGGGAGTAGGGCGATTACGAGACTGAGCAAAACATCCACTAGATGAACCCTGGGGGGAGCCAAATTTGTCATCTGCATGCTCCCAAAAGCAATTTTCTCACTTTGTTGAGTAATCAACTTTCCCTTTCTTATCTTTTTTTGGTGCTCCCTTTGTAATGATCGTATCCGGAGGTGGACACATGGAAGTCGTGTCCAGGAATGCCAATTCACGTGCTTTTGCCTTCATCGTAACTCTCTGGCGTGATCGGAGGCCTCAAATCTTCTTTTGATAGCTTCAAGTTCAATGTCGAGACTCAACTCATCATCCACTACCACTGTCTGTAGTTACCTCAGCAAGTCGAGTCCAGTAAACATAATTATCACGTTGCAAATAAAACATCAGTTGTTGGAGCTCGATCCTACCCTTACGCATAGCCGGCCAAGTTGCCTTTGGCAGCGAGTTGTATATTTGTTTCACAACCGTATAGTTATCATTAGGCTTCATCAATTTGAGTTCATTAAGGATCAATTTAGGCCGAGTATGATTCCTACTCATTCTAGCCACTACGTCCTTCTCTTACGAAGTTAACCTACCAATATACTGGGCGTCCTTCATGATAAGTAGCCATACCATGGTTATGAGTTCCACACATAACCCTCAAAATCCATCCTCAAGCTTCTTAATAAATATCCCTTTCGATGCAGGCCCGACAACAACATTTTCTAGTGTTTGTGCCTTCCTCCATTTAACCCACAAAAACCTGCACAGTAGCTGCAACTTATCAGTTACTGTCATGCGAATGTTCGAACGGCCTTACGCGAACAGAGTTCGAATGAGGGTGTTCGAACCAAACAAAGACACACCCCATTTAACACCCGTTCGAACACGTTCATTCGAACATGTTCGAACTGAGCGCGATTACAGGGGAAAAATGGCGTAAAAAAATCAAAACAAAACCAAAATGAAAAATGTTAGGTAGGGTTATTATTTTGAGCTAGTTGCCAATGTTGGTTGTTGAATGGGAGTGAATGATGAAGGTGAGGATGGGTGGGTTTTGGAGTGGAGAGAGGGGGAGGTTTGGGGTTTTAGAGGGAGTGTGTTGTGTTAAAGGAGAAGAAGAGGGAGAGGGGTAGAGGGGAGAATTCAATTGTAAGTGGGGTTAGTTTGGTAAATATGTAGGGTGAGGGAGTGTGTTTTGAGTAGGAGGGGGTGTGGGAAAAGCAAAGTCCTACAAGTAATTCATTTGTGAGCAAAAGATATGCAACCACTTGCTTGATGCGGCATAGCACGACTTCATGACAGTAAGATTACAAAAAAAAAAGGTTCATTTTTTTATTTAAATAAGAGCGTAATTGTTGAGTATCAATCCAAGAATGGTGTTTGTATCCCAGGTGATATAATGATATTGTCTACTGATATATATCTGAAGAAGTCCAAAATAGTACTAAAATATAGTTATAATTAAAGTTTTTACTTTCAAATATCACATGGCTGGTCCTTCCATGGCCAAAATCAATTAAACAAAAGGTGTTCTATATAAAGCAAGGGGCACAAATAAGCGAATAGTTATTCAGAAAAGTGAAATGAAATGTATAAAAACAAACTAAAGAGAACTTGTTGTATATGCAGGGAAGAGTATGGACGAGAAGAAAAGTTTTTAAGCCATTGTCGAATGGAACAACTACGTGCAGACCAAAAAAAACAACTTCTTAAATATTTCAACTTTCAGTCCCAAGAGTCGGGCAAACATTTGCTATTATAATTTATTTTGGGATAACTGTAAAGTCTTCCTCTTCAATTTTACTTCATAACTGAAATTAAATAGAGTTATAGGAATGTATTTGTTCCGGACTGGGCCAAAAGTCCAATCCCTCATAAAGTGATCACCACCTATTGCCGAATCAGGCCCAATCCAGTGTGGATACGGCCCAATTATTGTCGTTCAAGAAGAAACACCTTTCAACTGTCCAGATTGCAGCGGTCGGATCAGACGCTTCAGATACGACACCCACGTCTATAAATAGGGTTGCACCCCTCCATTATCAGGTACGTTCTCATTTCTAGCATACCTCTCCACTTCTCTTGCTGACTTAGGCATTGGAGTGTCAGCAGGTACCACCCCCCGGCGAGCTCGCATCAACTACCTCGGAAGCTACATCTTCAACCATCCGAAGCACTTCTTCAAATACCCCAAGTCTAATCTACATCTGAGATCCAGGTACAGGTCATTGGCGACCACAGTGGGAGTATAATCACTTACTCGAGGTTATGGTTCTCTTTGACTAACCTGACACAGAAAGCTCATACAAGGGTTCTTCTTTATGTGGCACAGGATCAGCCTGACCTCAGGCAGCGGTTCCGATACTATCTACTATACCGAGGTAAGCAATCATCTATCTACTAAACTTCACGCCTAATCCAAGCGTGGCCGTTATTGTCACCAAATAAGAAGTGTCGGTGATCTCCTTATTCATATCTGGTTTGTTTCTGAATTGGCATGATCTTCTTCAGCTCTGGTTTGTTGTTGAACCGGCATGATCTTCTTCAGCTCTGGTCTGTTTCTGAGCGGCGTACATTTCGTCCCTTCATCATTCAATATGGGACCACCAAACTAGCTGATGATCTGATACTCCTCTAAGAGATCTCGGCAGATTGTTCTCGGCTTATTTCCCACCTCGGACTCCTATCTTGAAGGGACTATTCTATCCAAGTGAGGCATCATCAACATCGGAAATAGACCACAGCGGCTTCAACTGCTCTTCCTGAGCTAGGCCTCCCCTTTGATCTCCGAGCTTAAAGTTCCATCAGAGGGCCGAGGATGAAGTCAACAGTGACTTCACAACACCGCTCGCGCGAGCATGCCTCTCTCGATCCACGAGCTCAGCTCCATCGAGAGGCGAGGAAGAAATCCTGATGACTTTGATTACTTTTCGCCGCGCGAGCATGCGCTTCTCTTTGATCTCCAGGTGGCGAGCTCCATCGAGAGCCAAGAAGGAAGAAGTCCATAGCGACTTCACCCCGATCTTTCCTCTTTGCGCGAGCATGCCTCCTCTCGATCCCCGAGCTCAAAGCTCCATCGAGGCCAGAGGAAAAAGTCCTGGCGACCGACCCCACTTTTCGCCAGCGCGAGCATGCCTCTTTTCGATCTACGAGCTTAACATCTCCATCGAGAGACCGGAGGGTGGGGCCCCCACCGGCCTCCCCATCAAAGATCGGAGGAAAAGGGGCCCGGCGGCCTTCCCATCAATAAATCTTCCAAAGCACTTAGAGGCCCCGAGGCTAATCAATCATAGTCATCGCAAGAATGAATGAAAGCTACCAACTTCCACAATCAAACGAACAGTCTCGACATTCAAACAAGGATGAATTCACACAATTAAAGCGCTTAAAAAGGCAACAAAGACGTGAACGAGCATAAATCAATCAAAGTACGAATAGTCAAAGCCGAAAAAGGACGATGCTCAATTGTTCTTACAAGCCAAAGGTGGCCCCGGACATGCCCAAGGCCACCCACAAAATAACTATTCAGAAAAATAAAAGAAAAACAAGTAAATCTATTCTGAAACAGGGTTTCCAAGCTCGGCGTCGGCACCAGAAGTCTTGTCCCCCACAACAACAGTCTCTTCGGCAGCAACAGTCTTTTCCTCTTTAGCAGCATCCGGGATAGGTTGGGAAGGAGGCACATAAACGACGTCGTCGTCGGACACGAGGACCCCACCTGGTTTCACCAACACAATCTAACCTCTGTCTACCTTATGGCCCAGCTGCAGCAAATCAAGTCGGAAACGGGGGTCTATCAAGGTTACCAAGTCTACACACCGCTGGAAATCGGCCCTGACTCCGTGGCGACCTTCTTCAATGAACTCGGCCTTATCATTTTTAAATTTGCTCCCCATGGCGCCTCTCTTCTTCCTCTCGCCTTAGCCTCTTCCTTAACCTTTTGCAATCTTTCCCTTGCCTTCGACCTCGAGATCAGGGACACGCGATTACAAGCTTGGTTTGCTCCTTCACTCGATTATTCGCCTCGAAAGCTTACATTGCGTTAAAAACACACTTAGAGCGGTGTACTCTTTCGTGAAGTAGTATAAACAATATCGTATCCATAGAGATTAATTAACAATTACCAAAGTAGTCAAGATTATTTAATGTTTAGATGAACAAATAATTTGATGATTTAGAAATAAATAGCAAGAATTAAAATACAAGTTTAATAAATCTTTGAGAGGCTAGAAGTCGCGGTTTCACTTATGAAAAGCTTTGATTCCCTTATGTCTAATTCATACTTGAATTCTCTTAATTACTTAATTACCAATCTCTTTACTAAAACTATTAATCCGTTTGGTCATTCGCTATTAATATTCTTTTTCCTAAATTAACTCCCGTTTGGTCATGCAAGAATTTAAATTCAGGAAAAGCATAAAGCAAAAAAGGTTGAATGATTGGAAGACTAAATTAAAGTTTGGTCATTCATTAGTTATAGTCTCAATTATCCTATAGGTCCACCAACTAATTGCAAATACGATTCATTGATCAAGTAATTGATTATGAGCATGCGAATGGTAGCTAATCCTAACCATGTGATAAAAACAATAGGACAATATTAATTAAAATAAAAATAGAAATTCAAATATGAAACTAGAACATAAAAGCGTCTCTAATGAAACAAGATTCAACAAGGCGCAGAAAGGATTTAGGTATCGTAGTAATTAAGAACAATGAAAATAGAAATAAGGTTAAGTGAAATTACAAAGATAAGAAATAGCAGAAAGTAGAGAAAGTCTTGTCTTTTGTCTTGATCTCTCTTCTTCTGCTCCGCGTACGTTCCGCTGCTATTACTGAGGTGTGGTTGTTTTGTTCCTCTAGCGTCCCTTTTCTGATTGTTGCAGCTCCTATATATAAGCATGAAACCTAGGGTTGCGTGCTTTTCTTTTTCTCCAAGGTAGGGTAGTGTGATCCCGTGGTTCAATCAATTCACGGCACTTTAATTTCTCTCAATTTGTTGCTCACGTGCCTTGATCTCAATTGTTGTGTGCTTTCCCTTCAACTCATGTGCTGCTGATGGATAATGATGCATGCTTCTTCCTCAATTAGGCCGTGGGCCACTTGTATTTTGGGCTGCATGCAAGCCAATTGAAGGTTAACTTTCTCTGGGCAGTGCTTATCCCACACCCCCTCCTATTCTATCACACCCCATAAAATCTTTAAACCCCAAAATACCCTTAATTAAAAACACATTTCTTCCCTCACAAACCCCTCACACCCCTCATCGTTTCAGCATCACCGAAACCTATTCCTCTCCCTCACCCTCTCCAAATCTCCTCTCCTAAATCGACTTCAATCTTGATTTCAACATCAAAATCGTTTTTGGAACATAAGGTACACGATTACTAACCTCTTTTACTTGCATTTTGATTGTTTTGGTGTATTATAGCGTATTACGAATCCACGCAAATCGCGAAGCATTCGGTTGAAACAAATAGAATGCTCCACGAAACGAGCCAATATTAGGCCATTCGAATGAGGCCAAGCAAGAATTCATTCGAATTAAACCAACCGAGATGTGCCTTCGGTTGGGGTCAACCAGAATAATTTGTCATTTTAAAATAGTTTTATTTACTGTTTTATTTCTATTTCTAAATTTGTTTATAATGTCTTGTGCTTATTTTTTTTGATTATGGCAAAGACTAGAGGTGGTAGTTCTCGAGACCACGCACTGAGGTGGCGACCAGGCCACCCGTGCGGTTTCAAGCCAGTAAGCGGAAGGAGGGCAGCGCGTCTTTGCTGGCGATGGGCCTAGTAGAGGCGGGGGTAGGGGTAGGCGTGCTCAGTTTGCGGCCCCCAGTTCCCAGGTTGTGCGGGGAGGATGACATTGGGCATGACATTGAGAGAGATGCTTACCATCCTGCGGTGACTTGGTGGTCTGCTTTGAGGACTTTAGTGCGGTGATCATGTTGAGGAGGCGGTGGTCCTTCTACTTCACGATCTTTGGTCCTTCTACTTCTGCGATGTTGGTCCTTCTCGTGCCACATTTCTTTTCTGGTGGCCGGAGGATAGATCGGTGTTCTGCAGGACTTACGGGGCTCACATTGCTAGAGCCATATGGGATGGCAATGTAAGTAACTTACTTTTTTTATAAATAATTTAATCATTAAATTGTTTGTAATCATTTACTTAATATAGCATTCGATATTGCAGGATCGTGGCCGTTGAGGCTTATTACACATGGAGTCCCACGGATAGGGGACCTCGTCCAAACATTCTACCATTCCTACTGGACTTCTAAATTCTTTTGCATTTGAAGGACATTGGATTAGAACAATCATTGGCGGGTGGTCAATGCATTTGTTGAGAGGTGGCATTCGGACACATCATCATTTCACTACCTATAGGTGAGATGACCATCACTCTAGATGATGTCTCTGCATTGCTCCACATCCCCGTGACGGGATATTTTTATGATTTTAGGACTACACCAAGTATTAGGGAGAGGAGATGTTGGTTGAGTTATTGGAGTGCGAGACCACTCGGGCGCACACGACCGGACTTCAGCGCCGGGGTTATCTGTGACCCTCAGTGGGTGAGGGAGGCGGTGTACCCTAGGGCTGCCTCTGAGGAGGAGCGCGGGAGGATCTTTGCTAGGGCATATCTGCTCTACTTGTTGGGTTGGGGTCCATTCTCTGATAAGTCAGGAAACAAGGTAAAGTTGGGGTGGTTGGGAGCTCCGGTTGACTTGGAGGTTGCTGGAGATTACACATGGGGAGGGATGGCGCTAGCCCATATATCGACCAACTTGGGGAATCGGTGAAGCCCAAAACAAGCAGATGGGTGGCTATCGGCGGCTCTATTTGAGTATCTATTAATTTTAAATTTTTAAGTTAATTTTGTTGTTTCTGCATTGCTCTACTAAATGATTTCATTTATTCGTTACAGGCATGGATCTTTGAACACTTTCAGGGATCCCCCTTTGGCTTGAAGACGGTGGACCCAGCTTATGATGAAAGTCAGCCACGTGCGAAGAGGTGGGTCGCTAATACCACCACCCCTCTTACTAGGGATGTTGTTCGAGTATCTCTGGATAAAGTGCACCACGATGAGGTACTTTGGCGACCATATACTTGCCCATAGAGACACTTGGCCGTTTGAGCTCATCGGACCTATTTAGAGGCCACTTGCGAGTCTTTGGTGTATGGTACCGTACATGCGGATCGTGTCATGAGACAGTTTGGCAATGTCGGGGATACGAGAGGACCAAAACCCACAACTAGAGCCGTAGTTACAAGAGAATTAGGCGGCGAGAGGTGGGCCAATTTTGACCGATGGTTGGTGGAGAGGGGGCCTATATTACCCAGGGTGCACGGACACCATACGAGAGTACGCTATTGGTTTGGGAGGTCTCACACCCTTTTATTGACAAGGCTAACTATATGCGGTGGAGGGCGAGCGGATTGTAGGCAGTGCGTGTCTTTTAAACATTCCTTTTAAATTTGTTACTTAATTAAAATTTGTAACTTAATTCAAATTGGTTATTTCACGAGTCATGCGGATGTGGTTCGGATGGTAAATGATATGGAAGCGGCGATGGAGGCAGTTCCAAAGACACACTGACCATGGCGAGTACTCGAGGGCTTAAAACTCCTAGTAAGGCCATTAGTAGGCTTAGGAAGTATGGTTGTGTGTATAGTAGGAGGAGGAACACGCACCACTCGATAGTTACTATATGACATTTATGGACTTAATTATTTATTTGGTGAATGTATTATGCGAATTTTATTTTGTGGACTTATGTATGACATTTATGTTTACTTAGTTATCTATATATTTCGGTTTTCAGCTTTAATTTTTAAGTTAATAACGAGTTTAGTTTGTTTAGTATTTATCATTCAGTTTTAACAAAATTACACCTATTCGGTTTCCACTGACCGGATCCATTCGAATGGGGTCAACCGAATAGGTGTAAAATAGAAAGTGGGGTGTGTTTCAATAAATTGCCCTTGGTTGTGCTTAGCAGAATAGTTTGAGTTGCCATAGCACGAATCGGTGAAAAATGGTGTTTCATTAATGGTCTTTTGTCTTTTCCCACCCTCGGGGTGTGTTTGGAGTAGGAGGGTGTGGGAAAAAGCAACGGCCCTTTCTCTTTCTTTCTCTTTTATTTCAACCTCAAATATATATATATATATATATATATATATATATATATATATATATATATATATATATATATAACATATTATCTTGAGTTTTGAGTGGTTTTAAATTGGCTTTTCATTATTTTTATCTTTCTTTCGTATACTGCAAAATAAAAGTAAAATAAGTCACTTATTTATTTACATGATAATAAATGCTCTAATAATGACTCAAAATTATCTCTAAAAATGCAATAAATTGGAGTTTATCAACTCCCCCACACTTAACTTTTGCTTGTCCTCAAGCAAATTTCCTAGCTAAATAAATTTTTTTCAAATAAATAATAGAGATAGCCAAATAAGGAATCCAAAATTAAAAGCTCAATGACAGACAATAGACTATATAACACATATGAGATGTCAAAAGGTTGTCCAATTAGAGGCTCATGTCCCTGAAGAATACATTTCTGTGAACAATGGCACTCGCTCACAATCTCTCTAAGTGCTTAGGGACAAGTGAAAATATACACTCAAGTTTCAACAAAATGCACATTACCATATGTTTGTAATTTGACCAAATCTCTACTAAATAGTTCACATGCATGCAAAAGATGGGGCTTCATGGGTTGTAATGGGGCAAAGGTGAATTCATGCAGGTAAGAAATAAGAAGAGGGGGATAATCAAAGGGCTAAAAGAAAACAAGAAACAAATTATAACCTTTGAAACCAAATATGGAGCTGCTATCTATTTTACAAATTTTGTCCAAACTCCAAATTAATTTCACTTTCATTCTTCACTCTTATTTTTCTATTGAGTCGACTCTTTTTGATTTGCCTTTTCTCTTGAGTAGGCATTTTCTATTTTTGAATTGGATTTGCCCTTTGGCTCTTTCATTCTTTTGATGTGTCTTTTCCTCCTTCTTGCTTTCCTTTTTTTTTTCAAATTATCTTTCTATTTTTTTTTTCATTTTTTTTTCTTAGGAGGAAAAGGTATGTACATGAGAACTTCTATTTTGTTTCCTTTGTAAGAAAATATTTTTGTAAGCACATGATTCACTACTTTTGTTTTCTTCATGCTACAAAGATGTCACTAAAGTAGAGGACGAAATTTCCGTCCTGACAATATAGACCACTAAAATATAGGACGAAATTGTAATTTTCAATAGTTGCTCCTCATTTAATTTCAATTGGTTACCAAAAAAAAAATTATATTTGGGTAAAGAAAAAAATATAATAAATTAGGCTCAAAGGGGGCAACTAATGGATAAATTCAACAAACAACTCTGAGGCCAGAAAAATACCTAAATTCCCCAAATCTTTTTACATGATTGTTATACCCCAATTTTGTCCGTCTTCTTTTAGTCGCTTGTTTTATGTAATTCGTATTTCGAAGTCACACAATTATAAGTTTTTAGAATAGCGTCTCTTTTTCTAATTCAAGCCAATTTCAATTATCATTTCAATTAAACTCGAATACCGTTACTTAAGCTAGGCATACGTGCGAATGATCGATCTTTGCACGCATTCTTCAGTTTAATCTCAGTATTTGGGCCTAGTTGAATCTAATTGGGCTTACATGAGTCGTTTGGCTCGCAATTGGGCTTGTCATTACGAATGTGATTCCAATTTAATTTTTGGTATCTTTCGCTTAACGGGTCTATTTTTTCCATTTGGGCCTCGTTCTAGCGTGTTTGTTTAGTCGGGTCCGAGTTGCTTTTGTATTTGGCTCGACATCTTTTTTTAATTAATTTGTTTATTTAATTTATTTAGACAATATTTAGTCCAAAAATGTGAAAAAAATGTAATTTAGTTTTATTACAATGTATAGGTGTCTAAAAGTCCAAAAAGGGGTCCAAAATGCAAAAAAAGTGATGCTAAAAATACACAAAAAGCCAAATCCGAAAATAAATAAATAAAATACAAAATAAAACACTTTTAGCCCAAGTAGCAGTGGGCTTGGATCTTCAAGCTCTCTTAAAACCCTAATCTTCCTCTCCAAGTATCTTGAAAACAAATCAAATCAGGGTAAATCAATCCATTAATGGTCAAGACTTAATTTTCTAGTATAAATATGTGATCAACCCTCAGTCAAAAACAGACAACAACACCACAAAAATCACCTAAACAAGGATTAGGGTTCAAAGTCAGAATCCTAATCCATTTAAATTCTAAGTTTAAAGAAAAAGAGGTAGTAGAAGCAAGAAATCAAATCTGATAGTAGCAACCGTGTGATTACAACAACAAGCATACTAGGAGACATATACGAGGTGGAGTAAAAGGTTGGTCCCTATGTTATTCTAGATTCTTTAGGTCGATGTGAAACACGTACAAAAGCAAAAAGAGTGAATCATAATTAGATTAAAGGCCTATGATACAACCTGGACTATGTTTACTAAAAACAAATATGGCTTAGATTGGAAAATAGAGTTATTACATTTATTGTTTTTATAAAGATGAAGATGAAGGACCAATTAGTAGTTTAATTAGGAGATTATGGCTAATTTATGTTCTTAAAAAATCGTTTTTAGTACTAGTTGTTGCTCTTAATGTTCTTGTTGAGTGCTAGTTTTGGTTCTTTACAAAAGTTTTGGCTATTAGTTTGTTAATTTTCTTTATAGAGTTTTGTTTCAATAAATAATACCAAAAAAGGAGAAGAAAGCAGACTTGAAGCGAGAATAATTAGGGAAGAGAATAATTAGGATTCTCCCAATAAATGAGTTACCTTATGTAGTAGTCCTTCCTTTGTCATGTTATTTTAATTTTCAATTATTCATTCAGATTACTATTTACACATGTACTTTAGTTATACACCTCCTAGGCAAGCTTTTTTAAAGGAGAACGCGGGCTGCTAAAAGCAATTTGGGCCACGCTACTCGCACCACCTGTTTAATAATACAATCCCCTGTAACTAACAACACTCCCTTTTTGCAATTTTCACCCTTTTCTCAATTTTTTAATTCTTTTAACTCAAATACTTTCATTAAATCAAAAACAATAACTAAATATTTATGTTTTTCCAACCCCAAAATCAAGTAAAAGACCAAGTTGGTTGTACAACAGGGTTAGTCATCAACCTAGGACCAATGAGAAATGCATGAGTTCGGTAATCCTAAAAACTTATAAGGAAATAAATAAATCACTTTTCCTAAAAATAGAGGACTAAGCCGGTTGTACAACCGGGTTAGTCGATGTTCTAGAACTAATGAAATTTGAGCGATTCGGGAGTTCTAGAATACCTATTCTAAAACCAACTCACCTCACATCAAGCGAATTTCTTTCAAAAAACCTCAAAAATACTTTGAAAGTAGGGGACTAAATCGGTTGTACAATCCGGGTTAGTCGTCCTAGAAATCGATGGTGGTATGCAGATTCAAGAATCCTAGGACCCCTACACTAAAAAACACCAACCAACAAACCCTTTTCGGGAAGAACTACGTAGCTTTGATTCCTCCTCCATTTGCATCAGGAGAGTGCACGTATGAGCAAGACTCAACTCTTGTCAAGCACTAAAAACTAAAAACCAAAATAAGTCTTTTTCTATATAAATAAAAGGGTAATTATTAAATAAATCTTAATTAATTAGACCTTTGGATGTCGTGGGGTGCTAATACCTTCCCCACGCATAACGACTCCCGAACCCTAACAATGCCTTGTCCTAAAACATAAAGGGATTTTCCGAATTTGCCCTTAAACTAAAATTTGGTGGCGGCTTCCTTATGAACCTTTCGAAGAATCATTTTCGGATTTTCGGTGGCCGCAAAATTTGGCGACTTCTTTGGGGACTTAACTTTTAGAGAGTCAAAACCTAGTCTAATTAATTATAGGATTTATTTAATTTAATTTTTACCCTTCTCTTATTTATTTATCTTTGCACATTATATTATTTATTTGATGTGTAAACCCTAGGATAGAAGACTTTATTTTGTATGAATGTTTTCTTTGTTTGCAGCTTTGGGTTTGTTTTGAAGCTGCTCCTACACACACTCACCTCTACACATCACACACATGTGAGAAAAGTCCTCTACCAGGACTCGAGTGCAAACCTAAGTTAGAGCGAGATTGCGTAGTAGTGATGGCTGCGGGACGTGACGTCTCGTTGGGTGGTCATGAAAATCTCACCTAGAGTTTGATTCCTTTTTAAGGCACTACTAGAAAAAGGCTTTTTTATATCGGTTAAAAGAACTTTTCATATCGATCAGATGTCGATATAGATAAAGGGATATTAAAAGCAGTGCGCTTTCTATATCGGTTAAGAAGCCGATATGAAAAATATTTTATATCGGTTCCCGAGTAGAACAGATTATGAAAAGTCGGTTTTTTAAACCTATAAAGCGTTTTTTTTTATATCGGTTTCTTAGTTGAAGCGATATTGAAAATCACTTTTTATATCATTATTTAAAGGCGGAGATATGAAAAGTTTTTTTTTTTTTAAAAAAATAAAAATTCCTCAATTGGATATACAATGAAACAACAAAATCACAACAAATCTGATATTTATATAAAAATACAAAAATCTCAAATTATACTCGATATCCATATCCAAATCAAAAACGAATCTAATACACACACTAAACGACATAAGCACCATCTGAATATTCTCTTTAAAAGTCACAAGATAGGAACAACAGATCCTAAAATCAACAGGATGACAAAAGCTCACCCATCAAGCATCCAATAACTTCTCCGTTGAAAGTTTTCATTATCCTCGCCGTGAGCATAGTAACAATGCAAGACATCCACACCACCAGCCTGCACTCAACAATAGAACCAATTAATTAGGCAGTTCATAAGACCAAAATAAAATGTAATTTAAGGTTGCACTAGAATCTAAATATTAAAACCAGAAATGTAGAAGCAGAACTAGAATTGCTACGATTTACATAAAGGTTTGGGGAGAAAAAACTCATTATTTTTAGTATAATCTGATGCAACCACTGGGCACTGAGTCACTGACGACATATGTTATGCCAAGAAAAAAAATCACAGGACAAATTTATGTATTTCCATTAATTTTACCTCAATAGTAAAATGTATGAGATCATAAACCCATGGATTCAAATTAAGGTCAATAGAAAAAAAACAAGAATACTGATCCAGCTGGAAAATTTGAATAGCATATAATGTCAAAAATAATATTCCATCTTCATACCAAGCATATGTACTCTAGCTAGCTTTAAACCTTTCTACTCGAGTTCTATCCCCACTTTCCCAGTTTCTCCATCTTATACATGAATGAAAAGTAGAACAAGTAAATTCCAAAATATGAACCATAAATTGTTCAATTTTTGTGTTATCACAAATTCACAATATAACAAAAGTGAAATTCCCTAATATAAGGGAATTGAAAGACTATGGGGTGTGAGCTTGGTTAACCCACCCATCACCCACCAATCCTCTGAGGCGTGGGAATTCACAGGCAAATGATTCAATCAAGCCATGAATCTGGTGAAATGTATTATCTTCCCTTGAGTGTAACCAAAAACCAAAGTAAGAGGGGCATGAAGTTGAGGGAAAAATAAGCACTGAACTAAATCATAGCATTTATTAGCATTATGACTAACACACAATTAGCACTGAATGTTATGTTTGCCTAACTTAGAGGAATCAACTATGCTTAATTGATATGTGTTACTTCACATATCAATTAACCATTGATAAGCCTAAAGCTTTGACCAAACTATGAAGACACAATAATAATGTGTTACTTCACATATCAATTAACCATTGGAAAACAAAAAATTACTTATCTGAGTAGAAAACCAGCTGCAGCCAAGAGCAGCAATCGAACAGGGAGATGTATAAAGTTAAATAGACACATTTAATTCATCTTTCAACTAACTCCTACAATGAACCACACTGTGAAGGCTCTATCTACTAACAAAGTTGAGCTTCCTCACATATAGAAACAATGACAATTCCAGTAGCGATATGACGATATTGTTGGAAGTTGTTCATTGTAACAACAGCCTGTCCATTCAATTGTTTCAAAGATATCTAAATAACTTTTCATTGCAAACAAGCAAACATACTGTTCAAGTCAATTAGTCAATAGCCAATTTCTGAAATCATAATTTTTCATTTTTACATATTCAATTTGTCAATAGCTAATTCATGACTCCATCTTGTGCAACCAATAAAATACAATCACAAGCTTTACAAATGAAGAAGAATCTAATCATTTACAGCCAAAATTTATAACAATAGGTAACTAACCACCCATCCATGTATGATGTTCCTAATTGTAGAAACTTTAAAGCAAAAATCTCGTTCAAGATGACAATTACAAACTACTCATTCAAAGTTGAATAGGTAAAACACCTCACATATACCAGAATTCCAAACGCCAAAATAACAACAATACAAGGTTCAAAATAATAATAGTAAGATAATATACCTTCCTTCTGTTGCCTCTCAGACTCTTTTCGCTCTATCTTGAGTTTATTAGAATCCTGAATCTTAACAACGACAATGACGATTAAAGTAAGCGACCAATGTTCAAATAAAACTTGTAGCAAATCTATAAGTGACTAAATGCCAAATAACAGCAATAACAAACCATTTTAAGTTCCTTTTCTGCTTTAAGTATGGTGTCGGCATATCGGCTGCGTAAAAAAGCTGCACGATGGAGCTTTTTGGGAGAGACTTGGCTCTTAGAAGCAGCATTCTCACCTAAAAGGTTACAACATGAACGGTGAGATCATGCCCCAAAATTAACAGCAGACACAATTATGTGTTTCAAGCTTACCCTCTTGATGACTTTGGGGCTCATCAATAACTGGATTAGTCTTGGAACTCTGCTCAGCTTGGCCAACTACATTCAATGAAAAAGAAATTGTTAGCTAGAAGGTTATAGTACCTGAGGATTCCACATAAAAACTATGCAGAGAATAAATTATGTAAGAATTGAGAACATGCTAACAATACAGCAGAAAATTTGGCACTCACCCATTCCAGTTTCTGAATTAACAAGACCTCCTTTCCTTTCTAAAGTGTCACAACCTTGTTTTTCCTGAAATAGAGTTTTTAACAGGGATACCAGAGTCAAAGCAGAAGAAATTTGCAATCTACTAACACGTTATACCTCAAATACCAGGTATCATACCTTGATAGTTTTTGGAGGATCTGATGCATTAGACATGTAAGAGTCACGTTTCGGTGAACTATATGAATCTGTCAAGCCACAAATGCCAAACGATAGGTAACTAACCCTCACATATAGAAACAATGACAATTCCAGAAGAGAAGACAAATAAACTACTCATTCAAAGTTGAAAAACCTCAAGAACGATAGGCTTGAATCCAAATACAACACAGATAAGTGCAAAGCAGATACATATTCTAGAGAGAGAGGAGAAAAAGAAGAGACTGCATATTACACTTAAGCATCACAAACAAACCTCAAATCAGTATAATCATTCCCCTTTCTCTTATATCCTTATATTATCCCTCTGCTCTCCTCACAACAAAACAAAACCTCTCCACTCTTACATTATTTCCTCCGTTTCTCATATACAATTTCACAAACACATGGTGCTCTTTCCACTCATCTAGACCAAACCTCTCCAAAAACACCTACCCATTTTGAAGACTCCAACCTGGAATAGAGAGACATTGCAATATGTAATCGAAGAGAAGGAAGATGGAGATTTATGAGGATGAATCGAAGAGGCAAAAAATAAATTCTAAATATTTAACTTAAATGAAAGATCAAAGTCGACTGAGAATGCCAAAAAAATCTTGAAGCGAAACCAAACTCATTCCTCTTGAGCTTCCGATTTCACAGAGCGAAACGAGACCAAACAAAATCTTGGGGCGAGATTGGGGTTTCGGGTTTACGGGCATCAATCGAGGGTTTATGGGTTTCTTCGTTTTTGGTTACGGGTTTCTTCATCCGTCGTGAGGTTTCATTGAGAGAGAGCGAGGTTGTGAGAGGGTTTTGTTGGATGAGCGTTTTCACTTTAGCGTGGGCCAGCGAAGCAACGGCGGTGGTTTCTCTCTTCTCGCAGTAGGTCTTTCTCTCTTGGCGTGGGCGGCGCAAAGCAACGAGCCTTTCTCTCTTCGCGTGGGTGTGTAGCGCGCAAGGAAATTTTAGAACGAGGGTTTTCAATATCCATATCGGTTAGACACTCAACCGATATGAATAATGTAATCTTTTCAATATCCATATCGGTTAGACACTCAACCGATATGAATAATGTAATCAAAATTGCAAAAATGCCACCGCCTCCTTTTCCATATCTGTTAGTGGTTTAACCGATATAAATTGCTGATGTAAAATCCGTTTTTTCCACTAGTGAGGATGTTATCCCTTCTAATAGCTTGCCTATTGTTGGGGTCAGTATTCTTGACTGGGGTCCTTGGCTTTAGGAACCTTGTGTAGGATTCTTTAAAACTACCCTTGTGAGGCTCACTATAAAAGAAACCTTAGACCCACTCCATAGGGTACCCTTCTAGGGTCACAAAGGAGCTTTATACCCTTGCATTCAAACGAACATTAATGCATACCGTCTTTTATCAAAAAAAATTAAAAAATCAAAAAGTCAAAAATCAATCATTATTTACTACATTTTTAGAAAATATACCACATGCATTTTTCTTTTTCTTTGCATAACAAAAAAAACAACAAGATAAACATCTTATGTTGCGTACAATTTTATGACCGCCTAAGAATTAAAAGCTTTATTTTGGAGAGAAGCCATGCCTGCTAAAGTCAAAGTTAAACTTGGTACTTTACTCTCCAAATGTAAACTTATAATTCCCCGCCGCGACAAATAAAATCATTTCATACACATACATTACATTCGCATTTCACATACATTCATTCGTTCGTTCGCATTCTCATTTCATGCACATTCATTCATTTGCATACTTACATCATGCATTATAAAAACAAAAAAACATAATTTTAGAGAAAGATTGTGATGAGAGGTGAGACATTCTTGTGAGATAAATAATTCTTTTTGAAAAAGTTTAGCCATACTTAGTTGCAAGCTCAAGGTGTTTCAAGGCAGTCAATTTTTCAAATTAGCAGCTCGTTCACATTTTTTTCAACAAAGCGTTGCATCTCATCCACCCCATGATGAATGACCAAAATAGTCCATCAAAATTTCATTCATGTTAAAACTGTTGTTAGCTCTTTACGAAGCATCCATGTAGTAATGACACATGACTTCATTCTTGTTTGAGTCAGTTGATATCCCTACCTTGTCATCACCCCCCGTCCGAGTCTAATCCCGCCCCGACCACCCTAAAGTACATACTCCCCTACCTAGTTGACTTTTTTGGGTTTGTTCTCACTATTGAAATAACACTTGAGGCCCTCATTACTTGGGGCAAATTTGTGATCTCTAAAATACATTGTCAACATTATATTCCCTTGGTGCAAGTCCTTTACAAAAAGAAATCAAAAAGGCCCGTTAGGTTGAAAACTCGTAAGAGCGGCCTAAGCAAAAATTAGGGCACACAAAAAAAAAAAAAAAGAGAGCAAATATTTTTTAAATAAGTAAATTATTGTCCTTAAGTTAATTTTTGAGAAAACGAGCAATCATGAAGTTGAACTATCTTTCCATACCCTCAAAAATCCTTTGCCACCCACCTTAAGCCAAAAATCCAAAAAACCTTTCAATCACCCTAGACAAGGATCAATTATACATCAAAGATAGTGTATCACTTTTATCTGCTCACTCAGCTCAAAAGAAAGAGAAACAAAAATCACAAAAGAGTGAAGTCAAAAAAAGAGGATTGAAAAATCCCAAAAAAAACAAATTAGAGAAAACAAAGACAAAAGTAGTACAAGTCGTGAGCTGTTGCTTCACACCATTAAAGCATAAGAGATCTTTGTCTAAAACAAACCTCAAACACTTCTTTTAGCCTCAATATCCTATCCTCCATAAACCCTTAGCCACATTACAATCCTAAACAAGTCCATCCTACCATGAGACACATCAATTACTGTCTCAATAAAACCTCAAACACTCCTTTGAGCCTAACAGCCTTTTCCTTCATAAATCATCACCCATTAGCCAAGTTACATCACTAAATCATTTGTCCCATCAATCATCAAACACTTCATTGAGCCTAATAACCCATTCTTTCACAAACCACAAACTATTAACCATTAGCCAAATCATACCGCTCAATAAAATAAAAAAAAAATCATTCGTCCCATCAATCCCCACACACTACTTGAGCCCAATTATCATTTCCCTCATAAATCACTAAACCATCGGCCACGTTACAACCCTCTACAGTTCATTCCGATCAATGACTGATTGCTTTTGTTTTATCAAAATTTTAATTTTAGGACAAGTAAGCTTATTTATTTACAATATGTTTGCTAAAAAAAGAATATATCACAAAAAAACAAAAAAAAAAATCTCTCAAAATATATATAGAGAAAATCAAAAGGCTTGCACTACAAGATTCATTCAAGTTACAATTATACCAAGACAGAGTTTAGTGATCACCAAGTGGTGTTGTCATCATAGCGAAAACTCAAGACTATCATAGTCTGGGAATCATTTTATAGAGAACCAAAAGTTTATACTAGGATCGTCATCGATATCCTAGAGTGGGGCATCCCTTTCACCATCTATTCCGTTTGAACTTGGGGAAATTTGTACAATGTCCATCCCATATCACACCCAGCCTATAGCCATACCAGACAAACTCCAAAAACCCATAACACTAACTCTGTCACGTTTCACAACCATTTGAAATCCCATTACCAAGTGGGGCAATCCTGTCACCTCTCACCTCACCTACAATTGAGGGGATTCACCCAACACCCATCTCATTCCCTTGTTATACTCACATCCATAAAACCGTACCGGGGCAATTTCTCAATGCTACTACTCTAAGTCGGGGCAATCCTGTCCTTACCATAAATGGGGACAACACCATACTCTATGGGCTGGGACAAAATCTCTTGCTTTTCGCCTTTCATTCCAAAGCCAATGCATTCCCAATTCATCATCTTCTCCGCCCCTAACTTGTCACCACTAGGCCCGGGGCAAGTTATTCACTCATCGCCATCGGATCTAAATTGGGGCAATCACACATTTCTTGGCTTGGGAAAACCTACCTTTCATGACCTTGACAAAGACCGGTGATCCACTCACCCCTTCATGTCCTCACCCTAGGTCTTTATAACACCAAGTTAAGTGACTCATTCATCTATACTTGCACTAACATACGCGTCTTTACTAAAGCGATTGCTTTAGAGAGAGAAAACACAAGTTGATCATGTGATGCTAAAAATCCACTTAGGCAACTTTGTGGACATAAACTTCGGTCATCATGGGGCATCATAATAGAAGAAAAAATAAGCGAGCCTGCAAATACGGTCAAGTACTTTTTCATAGCGGTGTGTAGATAACGACCTTGAGATTAGAAGTTTGAATCAAAACTAATTTTTCCAAAGAATGATCAATATTCACCCATGCTTCTCGCATCCAAAGTCTCGCATCTTATCATTACAAAAAATGTTTTGCACCCAATCACTCATATCATATCATATCATATCATCGCATCATGCATGCACCATGGCATTAGCATTCAATCATTTCATTTGCATCATATTCACATTTGCATTTCATGCATTTATTACGTAACAAGCAAAAAAGCAAAAAAATAGTAGAGAAAAAAATCATTCCACCAGATACCAATCATTGCACGTACGCGTGCACCATTAATTGTATTGCCGAATGAAGAAAGCTTTTCCCTCCTCGGGAAGATGCATTTGTTAGGTGTGCTCGAAAAAAAAAGGCAAAAAGCAAAAAACAAAAGAGAAAGGAATCACCCATTTCATCCATTACCCCACCAAAAATCAATTGTTACATGTGCATGCATTACATGTATTACTTCTGAATCGACTTCAAGTGTCGATACCTATATTTTATTCCTCTAATATCAACACTTTAAGCGTTGATCTCATAACATATCACAGATCACCAGGTTGATCCCTATAGACCCCAAGTGGTCCTTCAGAGCATTGCCCTAAGTGGCCCAGGTCGCAACGTCGGAGTCGAGCCCGGCGGACCTTCGCAGACCCCGAGTGGTCCTTCAGACTAGTTGTGTCACCTAAGACCACGGTGGGCGTCCTTCATGGTCAACATATCGGTTCTAGACACGATCTTGACCCATCATGGCGCTTTCGAATATAAAGGCCCCCTCGGGCCGTTTAACTAGTACCGTAGCTAGTTGCGCTCCTTCAGACCACGATGGTCCTTCAATTAAGGCCTAGGCAGCCTTCCAGACCCTGAGTGGTCCTTCAGAGCCTTAGTGCTCCTTCAGGTCCTTGTTGACCCTTCATTCAACTTTCGGTTAATGCGCCAAGTATTAACCACTCCCTCTTATCTCTCAAACCTTCCACTTCCCCCTTAAACGGACAAAATTAGCGTCTATCTTATCTTTATTCCTATTTCTACTACGAAAGTTCGAGAACTCATCACTTTCTAGTAAAATACTAATAAAGAGGGGCAGCTGTTATACCCCAATTTTGTCCGTCTTCTTTTAGTCGCTTGTTTTATGTAATTCGTATTTCGAAGTCACACAATTATAAGTTTTTAGAATAGCGTCTCTTTTTCTAATTCAAGCCAATTTCAATTATCTGTTCAATTAAACTCGAATACCGTTACTTAAGCTAGGCATACGTGCGAATGATCGATCTTTGCATGCATTCTTCAGTTTAATCTCAGTATTTGGGCCTAGTTGAATCTAATTGGGCTTACATGAGTCGTTTGGCTCGCAATTGGGCTTGTCATTACGAATGTGATTCCAATTTAATTTTTGGTATCTTTCGCTTAACGGGTCTATTTTTTCCATTTGGGCCTCGTTCTAGCGTGTTTGTTTAGTCGGGTCCGAGTTGCTTTTGTATTTGGCTCGACATCTTTTTTTAATTAATTTGTTTATTTAATTTATTTAGACAATATTTAGTCCAAAAATGTGAAAAAATGTAATTTAGTTTTATTACAATGTGTAGGTGTCTAAAAGTCCAAAAAGGGGTCCAAAATGCAAAAAAAGTGATGCTAAAAATACACAAAAAGCCAAATCCGAAAATAAATAAAAAAATACAAAATAAAACACTTTTAGCCCAAGTAGCGGTGGGCTTGGATCTTCAAGCTCTCTTAAAACCCTAATCTTCCTCTCCAAGTATCGAAAACAAATCAAATCGGGGGTAAATCAATCCATTAATGGTCAAGACTTAATTTTCTAGTATAAATATGTGATCAACCCTTAGTCAAAAACAGACAACAACACCACAAAATCACCTAAACAAGGATTAGGGTTCAAAGTCAGAATCCTAATCCATTGAAATTCTAAGTTTAAAGAAAAAGAGGTAGTAGAAGCAAGGAATCAAATACAAGAGTAGTAGCGTAGTAGTGATTACAACAACAAGCATACTAGGAGGCATATCCGAGGTGGAGTAAAAGGTTGGTCCCTATGTTATTCTAGATTCTTTAGGTCGATGTGAAACACGTAAAAAAAGCAAAAGAGTGAATCATAATTAGATTAAAGGCCTATGATACAACCAGACTATGTTTACTAAAAAACAAATATGGCTTAGATTGGAAAATAGAGTTATTCTGTTTATTGTTTTTATAAAGATGAAGATGAAGGACCAATTAGTAGTTTAATTAGAGCGATTATGGCTAATTTATGTTCTTAAAAATCGTTTTTAGTACTAGTTCTTTGCTCTTAATGTTCTTGTTGAGTGCTAGTTTTGGTTCTTTACAAAAGTTTTGGCTATTAGTTTGTTAATTTTCTTTATAGAGTTTTGTTTCAATAAATAATACCAAAAAAGGAGAAGAAAGCAGACTTGAAGCGAGAATAATTAGGGGGAAGAGAATAATTAGGATTCTCCCAATAAATGAGTTACCTTATGTAGTAGTCCTTCCTTTGTCATGTTATTTTAATTTTCAATTATTCATTCAGATTACTATTTACACATGTACTTTAGTTTATACACCTCTAGGCAAGCTTTTTTAAAGGAGAACGAGGGCTGCTAAAAGCAATTTGGGCCACGCTACTCGCACCACCCTGTTTAATAATACAATCCCCTGTAACTAACAACACTCCCTTTTTGCAATTTTCACCCTTTTCTCATTTTTTTAATTCTTTTTAACTCAAATACTTTCATTAAATCAAAAACAATAACTAAATATTTATGTTTTTTCCAACCCCAAAATCAAGTAAAAGACCAAGTCGGTTGTACAACCGGGTTAGTCATCAACCTAGGACCAATGAGCTGTACAGTTCAGTAATCCTAAAAACTTATAAGGAAATAAATAAATCACTTTTCCTAAAAATAGGGGACTAAGTCGGTTGTACAACCGGGTTTGTCAGTGTTCTAGAACTAATGATTCGGGAGTTCTAGAATACCTATTCTAAAACCAACTCACCTCACATCAAACAAATTTCTTTCAAAAAACCTCAAAAATACTTTGAAAGTAGGGGACTAAGTCGGTTGTACAATCGGGTTAGTCATTCGTCTAGGAATCGATGGAGTCATGCAGTTCAAGGAATCCTAGGACCCTACACTAAAAAACACCAACCAACAAACCTTTTTCGGGAAGAACTACGTAGCTTTGATTCCTCCATTGCATCCGGAGTGCGTAGGAGCAAGACTCAACTCTTGTCAAGCACTAAAAACTAAAAACCAAAATAAGTCTTTTTCTATATAAATAAAAGGGTAATTATTAAATAAATCTTAATTAATTAGACCTTTGGATGTCGTGGGGTGCTAATACCTTCCCACGCATAACGACTCGAACCCTAACAATGCCTTGTCCTTAAACATAAAGGGATTTTCCGAATTTGCCCTTAAACTAAAATTTGGTGGCGGCTTCCTTATGAACCTTTGAAGAATCCTTTCCCGGATTTTTCGGTCGCTACAATGATGCAAATCAATTTTCGCCTTGAAATGGTCAAAAGACAAATTCTAGAATGTAACAAAAAGTACTCAAGAGGGACAAATGCTAATTATCAGCTTCCTAAGGACATCCTCACAGTTACAATCAAGCACAAGTCTTTCAAGTGAATCAATTATGGGGTCCCCTAAAGGCATAATCTCTATTTTTTTCAATATAAGCATAATTCGTGCAAAACAAGCCAGAAAAAATGCTATCAACATATGTGGTGGGTATGTGCATTAACAGAGATCATGTGACAACATATAATATCCTCCCCCAGACTAGCATGAAACATGGTCCTCAATGCAAAACGATCAAATAGAAACAAAAGGAAATAAATGAGAGAGAGGGAGAGAGAGTAAGAGTGACTTCCCTGAGATTCCTAAAATCAAAAGAAAACAAAAATAAAACAAAAATGTCTGAAAATAAAACACAGGTTGCCTCCTGCGAAGCGCTTGTTTAACGTCGTGGGCCTGACGATAGTTGGTGCCTAATCAGGGGGCTCTCCAAGAGCAAATTTGACATCTAATGCACTGCACCTTCTTAGTTTTCTAACCATGTGATTGACATTGTTTTTTCTTTTTCCATGTGGTGGATGAAATTCAAAGGATTGTGGAATTTGACATCACTATGTTAGGATCCTGCAAGTTAACATATTTTTTCAAAAGGTCCTGCATCTTTAGATTTCAAACACTGTTAGTTTCAACCACATCATCAAAATAAGGAGAAGTTAAAGCAGATAATTTTTCGTTGGAATTTAAAGCTTTAATAACATCATCTTCTTTACCACTCCTTAAAGTTACATTTCCCTCATTAACCTCAATTACAGCATCACCAATGGTTAAAACAATTTGCCCAAAAATTGGGGCTTTCTCCTCTTCCTCGAACTCATGAACCAATGGATCTTTTTCATTCTCCTCACAACTGTTCTCATCAGTATCATCTTTTATTTCAATATAACTCCCTTGATAGGAGCTATTATTTTTATTTGACTCCCTTGGTAGGAGTCTCTTCATCTTTCTCGAGAGCTTCTTCCTCTATATTATCTTCCATGGAGAACTCTTCATCACTCCTAAGAATATTTTCTTTGTATTGCTCAGTTTGTGAATAAGGAGTTTCTTGGACCTCTTGAGATAACATAGCAATGATACTTGATAGTTGACCATTCAAGCTTCTAAATTCGTTGTTCATGGTTCCAAGTTGGCCCTTCATGTAGTCAAAGTTTGCTTTTATCTGCTCAAATACATCATTGGTGTATGGTATCTCCTCCTCTTGCCTTTTCACGTATAGTGTCTCATGATTATCCCAGTGGGAGGAATAAGGAGGTGGCTCATAATCATCCTAATAGTCTAAATAAGGCTCATAAGGAGGAGGAGAAAATGGGATCTGACATTGAGGCATATACCAAGATGAGTTCTCAAAATTGATTTGTGCTTGTGCCTCCCTAATATAATCTCCACGAGTTTTAAACATGATTTAGACTGGGAGCTATACTTATCTCTTGCCTCTATCTCTCTCTCTCTCTCTACAGTGTCTGATGCTTGGGTTTGGATTCCTCACAGTTTAAGACTGTTCTCGATTTCATCCGCTTATCTTTGTCTCTCTCGATCAATCGCCGTCCGTGTGTCCGAGACATTACGATGAGTCGCTTGAGGTTTTGAACATGGTTTGGAAGAGTCTTGCTCCTTCCAAGGTAGTTTCCTTTTCTTGGCGACCGTTCCTACTCGTTTCTAACTGTTTAGAAGAGGAGTGATTATAGATATTACGACTTACGAGTGCGTTTTGTGTCGGGGCGCTTATGAGTCTTCTCTTCATCTCTTACTGCGGTTGTAGATTTATACGTGATACGATATGCCATTGTTATTGGTTGGGTATTGATTTTGTCATGCAAACAGGATATCCCATCTCTGTTTCTTGATTCATTCAAATGAAGTATGTTATATTTGGTTGTGCAAATGATTATAAGGTATGTTTATTTATTTTCTGACTCTTTATTTATTTTTATATTTTGTTTGCATATAGGGTGCACTTCATCTCAACAAAAATAAAATATAGAAGAATTGCATAGCATTTCATGCATATAAGACCATGTTGTATTCTAAAAAATTGTGCATACTTTCGTGAGAAAATAAAAATTCCATTGTCATTCATTTATAGTCTATTTGTTTTAAAAAAAAATTGCATTGCAATATAAAAAAAATGAACAAATAAAAATTAGCATTAACATTCATCATTTTTTTTGACAAAAACATTGTCTTTCATCATTGATCATAGTCTACTCTCTTTGAAAATTTTCATGCATAGCTCTAAATCCATACACTTTTTTTTTTGAGAATAAATGGGGCTAAGGCCCAAAGGAGAACTACACGAGAATCAAACGATGAGTAAGAACTCCAATTACATCAGCATCAACTAGGAGCTTAACACTAGGAGGGGGAACATCAAAATAAATAAGACCATCATCATAGTCACATCCCATATTAGCAAGAGCATCGACGACCTTGTTGGCCTCTCGATAGATATGGATGACCCGAACACTGGTAAAAGTAGCCATAACTTGCTTGATTCGCCTCACAAGTTGGAGACCGGAAATACCACCCTCACCATTGTTGGTAAGGCAATGAGCAAGAGCTAGGGAATCCAACTGGAGCTCCACATGAGACAGACGCTTTGAGGCTGCTAAATTGAGGCCCTCCAAAGCACCCCAGAGCTCAGCTAAATAAGCAGAAGAAACATATAACCGCTTGGCAAACCCACCAATCCATCGGCCCTGCCCGTCACACAAAACCCCTCCACACCCGGAAACGCCAATAGGGGTTCTTCTTGCACCATCTGTGTTAATTGTAGACAGTCCATCCCCATTCGCCTGCCACCCAATCTCAACCCGCCGGTAAGAACGCTCCATCGAGGAGCTACGCACAGCCAAACCTTTAGAGTACTCATGAACGCTAGCAAGCACATGACAGGAAGGATAAGGAGGCCGGTTATAGTTATCATCGTGTACCTGTTTATTCCTCCAAAACCAAAGGAGGTAGCATCCCGTGGCCCAAACATTACGCCATTCCAAGGAAGTATCAATGGAAGTGGTGTTTATAAGGTTGAAATTAATCCGATCCTCAAGCTACAACTATAAAAAAGAAAGCGCTTTGTGTTGGAATTAGATGGTTCCAGAGTCGCTTTGCAAAGCTGCGATCCACGTAAAACATGCACAATTGATTCCGGGACGTTGTGACAATTATAGCAGTTGATATCACCAGTGCCCCAACGACCACAATACTCCTTGGTGGCAAGCTTCCCATGCATGATCTGCCACACAAAACACCGAATGCGCTCGGAACAAGAAGCTTCCAAACTTTCATCCAACCAAAGATCCTCGAGGGCACCATCATAGTTAGCGAGCCATTTATAAGAGAGAGACCGAGAACTCACCATTGCCATCCACGGCCAATAACGCAAGTCATCTCCATCATGAGGAAGAGGAGCGGGATGCGCGAGAATGCGGATGATGGAAGGCGTTGGGAGCATAGTAGTAATATTGGAGGCGTCCGAATTTCCATTGTCCCCGACAATCTCACTAACGGTCCAACCGGTGCATGACTAGGAATATTGGTAGCAACATCACTCAAACGGGTCACGCCATTGAGCCATTTGTCTTCCCAAAGGTTGACGGTGGTGCCATTGCCGAGCGACCAAGCTTCATGAGTGTTTATGTCCTGCCAGTAGCTACACAAGTGTTTCCAAAGAGAAGAATCTGACACCCTGGCTTGAGGAGGACCCAGGGGCAACCTACCCCTACCATATTTACCATTCAAAACTTGGTACCATAGCCTAGTATCATCGGTCTTGAGATTCCACGCTAACTTCATCAAACACGGTTTGTTCATGGTGGGAAGATCCCTTATTCCTAGCCCTCCCATATTTTTTGGTAGAGTAAGAGTCCGCCAGTTAATAAGATGAAGCTTGCGAGTGTCCTGAGTATCTCCCCAAACAAACCCACGTTGAAGATGCTAAATCCATACACTTTAATGGCATAGTATCACAAAGTTTCTCCATATTTCATTATAGCACGTTGTCAATATCTTAGGAGTAAATGTATCAAGGTGTATTGTCATTTGTAAATCTTCATAGCATGTTTCCTAAAATAAAGTAAAAACAATTACGTGCATTTAATGTATAAAAAGCATTAAAAAATTGTGTTGCATTCCGAAAAATATTGTCTACATATTGGGTACATTTTCATGAATAAAAAAACAGTTGCATTGCTATTCATCATTCATCATAGTTCACTTTCATAGCATAACATCATAAAATTTTCTCATACACATAAAATCGTTGTAGCCTGTTGCACATACTTTTGTGAATAAATAAAACAAATCACATTCTCATTCTCCAATCTTCATAGCATGTCTCCTTTAAATAAGTACACAGAAAATTGCATTTCATTTCTTGCATACAAAATAAAAAAATGTTACAAAACAAAAGCATGTTACATCTTTAAGATGAATGTTTGCATACATAAAATATCTCCATACATTCCATAGAATCACTTTTTTCTTTGACCCATTTTCATTTGGCATAATTTCTTTTTCTTGAAAAGAAAGAATTTTGAAAATCATTGAGTGTTCCTCCATGTTTTTTCTTGAAACTTCTTGAAAACATTAAAGGCTCTTGTCTTCTACTTCAAGAAATATACCCATGTCTTTCTCATGAAAAGCCATCAATGAATAGGAGGAAGTAGTTATTTTTTACTGACTGACCATAGCTTGATAAGTCCACAGACATCAATATGTATGAACTCGAGTGGCTTTTTGGCTCTTGAGTTTAACTACTTTGGAAAACTCTTTCTAAACTACTTTCCAAGTAAACATCCTTCATAGAGTTGATCAGGTTTGTTGATAGATGGCAACCCTCTCATCATATTCTTTTCTGACATCAGATTTAAGCCTTCAATATTTAAGTGCTCAAATCAAAGATGCCAAAGCCATGATTCATCATTATAGCAAGTATTGAGACACTTTGCCACATCATTTTGGATATTCAGTAAGAACATCCTATTTTTTGACATTGGTACCTTGGTGGTGAGATTGTTTCTCTGATCTCGAATGGAAAGACTGGAATCTTTCATGTGAATATCATAGTCCTTTTCTAGGAGTTGTCCCAGACTCAAAATATTGTTTGTCATATTTGGAATGTAGTAGACATTTGAAATAAAATCATGCTTTCCATCATTTAGGCAGATTAAGATCTTATATTTGCCTTTCATCGAAACTAGAATCATCACCAAATTAGACATTGCCACATAGTGATTCATCAAGGTCCACAAACATGCTTCTTTTCCATCACATATGGTTGCTTGCACCGGTACCACATGTTTTCTTGGCTTCCTTCATTACTTTTGCGTGCTAGAAGCACTGTTTCAACCGTTTGGTTTTTCCCTCCTCATAGTTTGTCTCATCTTTTACTCTATTCTTTGAAAAATCAACATTCTGAAGACCATGACCAGACTTCTGACAATTGTAGCATTGAGTTTGAGATTTATCAAACCTTGGGTTTGGAGATCCTTGTCCACGTCCTCTTGTTGAGCTTTCTCCCTTCTTGTAATTGTTGTTGGTGAAATTTGCACCTTGTCCATTAGTATGATGTCCAAATTGTCCTCGGCCAAAACCTTGACCTCTACCTCAATCTTGTGGGTCTCTCTCATTTCCTTGACTTCCTTCCTTCATACTTGTGTTTCTCCTCATAAGCTTGCAATGATTCTTGGAGTTATTCAATCGTCATAGTTTCCAAGTCTTTGGTTTCCTCGATCGTCACAACAATATTCTCGAATGTGGTATCCAAACAACGTAGTATCTTATCTGTTGAGGCAAAATCCTTAATAAAGTTTTGATGTTCAACAAACCTCAAGGATGAGAAGCTTAAGGTTTCGATCATATGTATTACTAATGCTCTTGTTGAGTGTTTCATAAAGAACAAGACTTCAAATCGGTCTCAACAAGTTAATTGCTTTTGAGAAGCATCAATCTTAAGAGAATACTGAGAAAAGAAACATTGCCTACACTAGAAAGGAAGCTTTTTCAAGCATAAAGGATTGAAGTCAAGAACCACTTGGAAATCTTGGAAGAATTCTGCTTGAGAAGATTCATCAAGTGAAATGGCAATATGAGAAGAACATCTAAGAAGATCAAGCATGAGAAGAGTCATGACAAAGAAAATTGAAGAAGATGGAATGCAAAATCAAGCTAAGAAGAGTCATGATCCCGAAGGGTCATGATCATATGAATCATGTTAAAAAGAGTCATGGACACGAGAAGGGTCATGACAAGAAGAGTCATCATCCTTAAAGTACTGCATCAACATGAGAAGATTCATCTTGAGAAGCATCATCTTCAACTTAACAAGTCATGAGAAGAGTCACAGTGAGAAGGGTCACTATGAGAAGGGTGATGGCAGTGTGATTCTGCGCAGTGTGACAAAGTGATGGCCACGGAGCGTCTTTACAAGCGGCTCTAAAGCGGCTAGTTTACGATGCAATGACTCTATTTCTTGGACCCGGGAGTTAAAGGGCTACAACAACTCTATATAACAACAGCTCTGGTCTTCATTGATCTTCAAGAGAGTGAATTAAACTTTGAGCTATCAACCTTCTCACACATTCAAGTTTTCTCTAACCAGAAGAGATTCATCTTTCTCTGAGTATGTATTAAGTCTTGTGTTGTAAATCATTCATGTATATCCTATATATGTCAACCAAGCTCTAAGTAATCCCAAAACCCTTGTAATCAAAGAACCTTGAATAGGAACCTTCTCAAGTAGCATGTGTTGCTATAGGACTTGAGAAGTGAGTGCTTTTGTGTTAAAAGCAGTCTAATAGCTTTGGAAAAGTCTATTAGTAGAGTATCTGATGAGTAGAATTTGTGAGAAGAAAACTACCAAGAGCTTTCAACTTGTGTGAAGTGTGAAAGGGTGTAAACTATTTGGAAAATAGTGGAAAATCTCACTGGGTGTGAGGAGTGGAGTAGCCCATGTTATTGTTGGGTGAACCACTATAAATCCGTGTGTTATTTACTGTTATAAGTACTTAGTTTACGGTTTGAGAAAAACTCCTCTTGAGGAGAGATTTTTGAAAAACGAGAAAGAGTTAATTCGACCCTTCTCATTTCTACAACTAGAACAAGAGTTTTTCAACCCTTCTCAGAACTTTTCAAAGACTATAAAATGTTTTGAAACTCTTAACAAGTGGTGTACAAACTTAATATATCTTTCATAGTAAAACTCTACTTGAAACAATTGGGAAACAACTGTGAGAAGAGTGAATGAAGTTTTGAATGATCCTTGTTCTACATAACTGTGAAGACTATTCAATCACCCTTCTTGACTCATCTAATTCATTAAGATGATTGTTTTACGCATAGCACATAACACTCACTCTCATGATTCTCAAGTACACTTGTGAATCAAAGTTCTTTTATTTCAGGATAATTTTAAAAGGGTCACAATTCCAACCCCCCTTCCTTGTGACACTGGTGACTTCATTATCCACGATCCTTAAATCTTCTAACTTCTCTCCATTTATTTTTAATTGATTTGACACAACGATAACTCTTGAAAAATATTCAGAAATAGACTCTAACTCTTTCATATGCAAGGATTCAAACTCACCTCTAAGTGTTTGGAGATGTACCTTATTTACTTAGTCTTCTCCTTTGCAAGAGTTTTGAAGCTTCTCCAATGCCTCCTTTGCGGATGTTGCATTTGAAATTTTCTCAAACTCATCTTCATCCAATGCTTGGTAGATGAGGAAGAGTGCTTTCTTGTCTCTCTTTCTTGAATCCTTCAAAATATCCTTTTGTGCTTGAGTTATGGAATCCTAATTTTGTGATTCCTTGCAACAATTTTCAACAATCTCCCAAACATCATGTGCTCCTAGAAGAGCCTTCATTTTGATGCACCAACTATCATATATAGGTTCTCCCTTTTAGAAGTAGAACTTGGAAGGATGCTACACCATTGCTCGTCATGACTATAGAAAGATTTCTTATCAAAACCTTGGAGTCCGATGCCACTTTGTTGGAAAGTAGAATGGTTTTTAGGAAGATAATTTTGAGAGGAGCGAGAGGAGACTATGATTTCTAAAATGAGGGAATACTTTGCTCTTTAGAACTTCTTGTTTACTTGCTAACTTGCTTTGGTTTACAAACGACAAGTTCTCCTCATTTATAGGCTCCAAGGAGAGTTCCACATAAATCTAAAGAAAATTCTAGACACTCCAAGAGAGAGAGTTACACACACTTCTCTCATCCACTTATTTAAAATTACATCTTCCACCTTAACTTTATCTACTAAGGATCTCTAGAATTTTCTATAGACTAAGACACTAAAACCAAATGTGCCTAACACTTGATTAGTCCAATGGGCCAAATCAAGTTTACCTTTCAACAAAGAGCATCTCCAACGGTGATTTTTAGGCGTTACTTTTCCCACACTCCTCCTACCACTAGTGCGAGAAAAGGGATTTAAAGTCGGACAAATTGGACATTTAAAGTCACGCGCCAGTGACTTCTATTAAAGCGACCGTATGTCGGGAGATTTAAAGTCACGCGAGTGCGACTTCATAAGTTTGTTTCTAAGTCGGACTTTTAACCACTTTGACTTTAATTCCTCGTGTTCTCTCTAGACCGACCTCTGTGGATAGCTTTTTAAAGTCACGCGCGGACTTTAAAGATGTTTTTAAGTCAAAGCGTTTTAAATGCTTGACTTTAAAAGTTATGTTTTTAAGACATACATTTTAAATGCTTGACTTCAAAAGTGTTTATTTAAGTTTTAATTCTTTTTAGCTTTTGGGTGATCCTCGTGCATATACTAATTGGCCCCACATCAAATTCATTAAATCTAGCAACATACATATTCTATATAAAATAAATGTATTATATTTTGCTCAAAAAATATCATTAGCAAACTAAAAATTACTTTAGCAATTCAACATTCATTTGACTAATATCTTGTCAACCAAAGATATATGATATGATGTTGACACCAAAATATTAAAAATACAATAAACCGTAAGCCCAACCACTTAATACGGAACATGGTCTCCAAGTTGAGTAGATGAAATGATCAATATGGTTCATATTATCAAGCTTCACCCTAAAATTTGTATCACATTCCAATATCCTAAATAAGCAACCTATTGCATGGTTAGGTAAAAAGTAAGATCGAAGCCGGAATAAATTGCTCAAAAGAAAGAAAAAAACACGCAAAGAAGTTAGAAGAACAAAAAGAATAAGAATGGAATATTATCACTTACCACACTAGATCGGCAGGAAAGTGCAATGACGCTCAAAAACGCCATTCAAGATCAACGCAACAATCGCAATGTACTCGTCAACGTTAGCAAACAAATCAGGAAAATAATAATCGTGAATTGAAAAGATAAACAAATTCGACTTCTCAGATGCTTGTAGCTTGAATCTGGAAACTGGTTTTGAAGGTTGAGAACCAGAAACCTGTCAAGGTCAAACCCATGATGGTTATTATCACCTGATTTAAGTCAATGATGAAAGCGTAAAGCATCAAGGTAATAAGCAAATCTTTTATCTCTCGATCACAATACACTGTGAAGAAGTTGAACTTGAACTTGAACTTGAAGTTGTTTGTAAATTCACGTAATGCTCAACTATGGAGCACTGTAAAAGCTCGCAGAAAATATTCATTCAAGAAAATTATCGAGGTGCGAGATTAATTGCATGGATTATGACTCGGAGAGAAGATCTGCGAAGACTAAACAAACCTTTCTACTATCAAATGATGGTTGTGAAATTTTCTGTTGTCCCTGTAAAAGGAAAAAATTACATGTCAAGGATCAACTACCCGAAACCTTAAGCACTTAAGTAGTTTTGGTTAACTTCTAGATTGGCATATTTAACTCAATTTGGAGAGTAATGCCATGTGTTTGGCCTTTATCCTCATTGGTTTGGAGTGAATGTTCTGCAAACTAACTAGTAAAAACTCAAGAAGTCAACACCCAGTTTACTAGATTTAAGAACCTATAGATACACATAACAAAGATACAATCAGAAAAGGAGAAATTATAGTTATGTATATTTCAATGATGCACCTCACCATGCCATTTCACGATTTCACGATCTAGCGCGAAGTAACTGATGAGCAAGCTTCCAGTGATGATTACATATCGAAACACCTAACGCTGCAATAACACACACAGAGAAATCAAACAAGGGGAAATCGTTCAATTGGAATCGCCACAATACTCTCCATGGCCTTTGGAACCAAATAGAACCTTAACATTCCAGTCTGCTCAAAACAAAAGAAATTATATCAAATAGGCAAATATTATGCCAATACTTATAACCATGATAATAGTTTATGCAGACATTAATTATTGACATGAACAAAACTCTTTTCATGGTACTTTACTAATTCATAGTGACTACCTACCAGCCCATTCTAAAGCCCATGTCTGCAGCCAGGCTTGGCCCATTGATGGTGGCCCAGTACTTAACTCTATCTCCAAAGTTCTTGAAACAAATTTCAGAAAAATGAACAAAATCTCTCCTGTAACAACCAACTATCTGAGTTGTTAAAATCTCGATGATCTCTTAAACTTTTGGACTACAATTTTGCGGGAGTGTTAACCAGTTTCCATGACAATTCATTTAATAAGTACCAAACTTCCAAATTCTTTAGCATTGAATTTCATATATTACTTCTCTAAAACAAAATAGAAAGAAGTGAATATACTGAATTAGGGAACTAAATAAACAGACAGAGATTGAGTTAAGAGAAAGGGAATAAGGGTGTGATTGGTTCAAATTTGAAATTAAACTGGTGAAAATTTTGGAATTGAAATTAATCAACAACAATTTTGGTGCCACAAAAACGTGCACACCACCAATAATTGACCTATAATGAATAATCTTATAGTATAAAAGTGGGACTAAGAAGGTGCTAGTCCACCCATTTCTCATCCCCTTCTATCTTCCAAATTCTGGAGTTACCAAATACTAATATTCAATCAATTCTATAAGCATACCTAACGAAATTGTCTAGAGTGACAACATTAACATTAGAGTAACACAAACTTAGGAATTTGAGAAACTACTTCAATTACCAGCATGACCTTAAGAACAAGGCTTAGTAAACAATTTCAACAACTTAAGAGGATTGCCAATAAATAATAGGTATGAAGAAAAACAATTCCAAAATCAACGAGTCGGGGATATCCAAATTGCGGCATTAGGAAACTTAAAACGATCGCAAGAGATAGAAGGAAGTCTAAAATGTTTGAATTAAAAGTATATAGAAATGAAATTGAAGGATAGAGAAAAATGAGAATGCAAAAGCAGACCTCAGAAACCCCATCCTATCACGAAACCGCAACCCGCGCGAAAACAAAAAAAAATATAGAGTGAGATAGGGATTTGAGATTACGAAAGTGAAGAAATCGTGAAATTCAAATCGGTATACCAAATCCGACGCCGGTCCGTTGAAGTTCGTGATGACCATTTCTTTCTTTCTTTTCGACTATGTAGAGAGAGAGGAAGGAGGTGAAAGAGGTTGTTGAGAGGAAGGAGAAGAAGAGACCTTCGATTTCTAGTGGGTTTTGTGGTATGGAAGAGAGGAAGAAGAAAGCACAGAGGTAGAGGAGAAGAATTGCAAAGAGGAGAGAAAAATAGAGGCGATTGGTAGAGGAAAAGAAGAAGAATGGCAGAGAACAATGGTGGAGAAGAAGAATGGTGTGTGACCTAGATAGAGAAGAAGAAAAGCGCAATGAAAGAGAATCTGAAGGAAGCTTGTTTTTTTGGAATTAAGGAGAATCATTTGGAATTTATTTTTAATTGTGAAATACTTTTGAAGTCAAGCAATATTACGGTTTGTCTTAAAATGTTAAAATTTTCCACTTTTGAAGTCACGCATATTTTACGCTTGACTTAAAATGTTAAAAGTTTTCGAGTTTATTACAAGTTTGCCACCGCGTCCTTATATCAAGGCGAGCATCCGAGCGCGTGACTTTAAATGTCTATTTCTTTTCCTTATTTTGCACTAGTGTACTCTTTCACATCCCTTAACAAATTTTATTCCAAAAATAACCGGGTGAAGCAGCTGTGAGGCGTGTTTAAAAGATCGTCCGAAACGACCTTGTTCGAACACGTTCAAATGACCTCGTTGAGCGGTGAAATTACGCACAAAAGGGTGTGAAGTCAATATTTAACACACTCGAGCGATGTCGTCGAGCGGGTTCAAACAAGGTCCTGCAAACCTGTTTGCATGACCTCATGCGAACAGGTGAAAAACGCCCAAAGAGAGTGTGAAGTCAAAATTTAACACACTTGAACGATGTCATTCGAACCTGTTCGAAGACCCGTGTTCGAACAAGTGAAATTTCGTGAAAAAAAGAGGTTTTGGCTGGCCTTTTCGTCTTTTCACACCCTTGTGCGGTGTGTTTTGAGTAGGAGGGGGTGTGGGAAAAGCAGTAGCCGATTTTTATTGGGTTCATAGATGTAAGAACTCACTTTTTTTTTGGGTTCATCATTGGAGTTAGCCAAATTGGAGGAGGTAAATTAAGGTTCTTCCTAAAGAACCAATTTTATCATAAAAAAATATTCTTTTTTATTTGCTTTTGAGGAGATAGAGAGGTAAACATTAATTGAAAATGTAGCTATGAGATCCAAAGTGGGCTCTTAAGAGGTTTATCATTGTGCAAATATTGAACATAGTTGTTATAAGTGATGGAGAGATGAATCTCATTTAAGAGTTAAATATTGATTCACCATTATTCTTTTTATTTTATTTTAAGAACTTACTCAATTTTATTTTATTCACCCCAAGATATCTACTTGACGAAAGCTATTACCAAACGAAGATATATGAAAGTTCGTGATACAATATTTAAAAATATATAGCCGAATAGATCTAACCAAGAGATCTATTAGAATATTGATGCTGCTGGTAAAGAAAGACCAACGAAATCTTTTGGATTTTAGATTTTTAGTGGTGTTTTTATAAAATTTTAGATTAGTTTTGACTTTTTAACGAATTTTTAGTAGTTTTTATAACATTTTTCAAATAAAAATTAAAACAAATCATTAACACCCATCGATATATATGTAATTGCGACATATATCACGATGACATAACATTTAACCCATCGTATATATGTCTAAAAGCGTATATACGATTGATCACATATAATACAAAATAGTCGAATATAGAAAAAATTAAGAAGACAAAAAGCAATGAGAACTAGTTAGAAACACAATAAAAAAAATCTATCCACCACTCATAATAAAGTCAGGGAAAATATATCAATACTCACAAAACCAAGTAATTATTAAAATGAAAAGCAAGTGCAAAACAAGTACACAGTATTACATGATGCGTCGTTCCCCCTTTGATAAATCATTTTAACCATCGAGTAGTAATCGTATTGGTGGGAATGTGTTGTGTTCTTCCCCCCTTTGATTATCAATATACTTCATCTAGGTTTATATTTGACTCCATAACCGTATTGGTGAGGACCAGGAACACCTCCTCCAGTGTTATGAGTAGCTCCTCCTATAGAGTTATTTACGGAGTCATTAAAACTATTGGAAGAAGATGTGTTCCCTCCTTCATTTGGTTGAGTATTGACATGTTGATTCACTTTTGCATCATAGTCTTTGGTGTTCCCCTTTCCAAATATTTCAGTTGTTCTGATAGCATCATTTACTCTTTCAACACAGCTTTTCCCTTCAGTTGTCACATAGCTACCTACTGTACTTATGGCAGCCATTATCCCCCATCCATTTCCTTCGTTTTTCTTATTCCCCTTTGAGGCCATCTATATCTATTTTTTGTTATCATCAGTATCATATCATATCATATCACAATATATATGGAATGCAAGAAACTTCCTTGTAACGTACGTGGTAATTTTATATTCCAATAGTCTTTGTATTGGTCTTTCTTTATAAACATTATTATGTAGCTTGGTTACTCAGATCTATCCGGTTATAGTTTTTAATTTTTTTTGGGAGACGACTTTGGCACATGCTTTTAATTTAGCCTTCTTATGTGACAATTTAATAATTAAAGTAGGTGATACATGTCGGTTGTGATTTACTTACTTATATTATTACCTTGTTTTTGTTGGGGGAAAAACCACACACCTAGGATCTTATATAGGAACACGCACCACAAAGAAAGACAAAATAGAAGGCACAACATAATTTTTTCATGGGGGCAAAACATAGATAGTATATATCTTTAATAAAAGTGAAAAAAAAAATTAAGCTTCTAGGGGCAATTGCCCCCATATTAACATACTTGTATCCTATTGAAGATGGGGTTACTTTCGGCCTGAGATCTGGAAGAGGAGAAGGAAAGCATGATTTCCCTTAAAGCAGACATAGGATCTACAACCACTAGGTCAGTAGTGGGCACCACACTAGCCATCGTTGGAACTGGCATGGTGTTGAAGAATTTGTTGTCGAAACTTGTTCTCTAACAACCAAGGGAATCGAAGTACCTTCACCGGGGAGTATAACGCCAACCTTCTAGTTGGTTCTGGAGAGCTAGAGATTTGGGTGGCAGGCATTTCTTCAGAAGGTCATTTCTGCAATAAAGAAACATGTTTGAATATCGATTAGTGTTTGAGAAAATAATAATCAAGAAGTGTTATTGAAAAATGTGAAAGTACTTCCGAATCAGCATCAGAGAGGGAGCTCTGCGCCAAGTCAATCTCCATGGGTGCAGAGGAAGAAGGTGAAGTAAAATTGCGCCTACGACGGCTCCTTTGAAGTTGGATTGGAGAGGTAATAAGGTTTACAAAGCACAAGGTTTTATAGAATTTGAAACTTCAGAAGGTTTGATCTTTTTTGGTTGTGATGAATGGGTCGAAGTTGTATCTACAAGGAAAAAGCAAACTGTGCATGAGCAAATTAAATAACTAGAGTTTGAAAGTAATGACCCAAAGTGAAAGGTAAGAGGTTCTACATTTTCTCTTCGTGTTCAAAGAGGATTCTTTACTTTTCCTCAAGAGAGGGTTGGACCTTGCTGAAGTACGCAATCCACCAAACCTCAAAAGTCTTCGATTTGAAGAAAGGTTTGAAAGGAACCAATTGGAGGTCTAGTAGTTTACCTCCCAATCTTGAAAACACTTCTTCGAATTTTACAACAAAATATGGCTTTGAAATGACGATATAGCCATCTTCACTGGCTAGATGCTTGTTAGGCAGACACTAGCTCAGACCAAATTGTCTGGAAAAGAATTGGGGGTGAACTACAAAGACCTTGACTTTGTTACTTTGCAAATAATAGACAACACAATAAGGCCTGAGTAACTTTCGTCACATAGCGAGAGTAAGGGGTTCGAGATTTGAAGAAAAGGGACCTCAAAACCAATCAGGACCTACTTGCCTTGAGGAAAAAGTAGCACAGGAGGTCTTAAAATGAGTCATAGATTGGAATGAGTTGACATATTCAAGGAAGGCTTGTTTGGAGATTTCTTTTGGGGTACAAGTAGTGAGACTAAAACATGTTATATGATCTGGGAACCAAAGTAGCAAGCATATGGTTTTGAAACATGGCATTTAGCCAAAGTTGAGGGAACCAAAAAGGGCCTTTGATTGATTTTCATTTCCCCTTTGTCCCTAGAGTTTTAAACGGCCTCAATAACACCTTCATACAAATGAGCCAAAATAAAAGAACCTAAGCAGACCCCCTTACCTTCATGGAGACATTGGGCTATAGGGAGCAGATACTTCAGAATTTGCATGGTGTTACAGCAGAAAACAGAATAAGTTAGCCAACATAATAGAAAAGCTACATGTTCAGAGTCAGTGACCACTCTGTCTTTCTGGTTACACATGGTGAATTTATTAAAGAAAACTTTGTCGAAGTTAGGAAGAACTCAATCATCATTACAGGAGACGACAACGGTATATTGCTGATCAGTTTGTTTGAGGCAAAGGATGTCTACGACTTCGAAAAGAGTGGGACTGAACATACCACAAGGAAAATGAAAATTGTTGGTCTCAGGGTGCTAGAAGTAAAGAACATTAAACATCTTCACTTCGTTGAAATGAAGGTCATAAGAGCTAAGCTGAATAAGGTCATAAATACCTTGTTTCTTCCATTGACTTCCTTTGACTTTAGTAATGCCCTTAAGCCAATTACATGAGATTTTCTTAGCGACAAGTGGATTTCCTTAAAATATTTGCTTAAAATCCAAAGGAAATTGGTCTTCAATACTCTTTGGCGCCAAGAATTAGGGGGCCATCCTCCGAGAAGATGAGTGGTGTATCTAAAGTATCGCCATAAGTGAGGTGAGATCCCAATAAGGTATATGTGTGTCCATCACAAGGTTCGAATAGAATTACCTTCTTGACAACCTTGAGAGAAATTCTCAGCTAGGGGTTCTGTGACTGTAGAAGAATTTCCATTAAGACTAGGGCTATTGAGATGTTAGGCATTAGAGGAAGCTATTTAAATATGTTGATTTGAATCAGGATTATGGGTACAAGAAATTTTGGAATCGTAGACGCAAGTGAAAATCTTATAGCGAGTGCACAAATTGTTAAAGAACAAGGTATTTATGTCATTTAGAAATGTAGTCGTTGATGTTGTATTGATTACCGTTAGCTAACACAAATCTTGGGGTTGGTATTTGGAAATATGGAACGACTGTGGCGTCATTGAAGTGACTAGTAACAACTATTTTCTTACTGAAAGAAGTGATGGTTTGCTAGCTAAGTTACCGTTAGTAAATTAAATCCTATCAAAATGTTTACTCTCTCTACACTTCAAGACCAAACATTTGGGGGGCATCTGTTACAGCTGAGTTTTGAAATTGAAACTAGCTATGTGGACACGTCAGCAAGCGAATGAAGTTTCGATACTCAGAAGGATTTCGTAAGATAGAGACAGTTTCTAAAGGCAGTTTTCTGGGAGGATTTGAAAATTTACCCAAGTGGCGTAAAAGACAGAAGCAGTTTTGGTGGTTTTCCTAAAGAGCTTGTGAACGCGAAAACAAGTGTATAGCATCAAAAGGAGCAATGACATGTGGTGTCAGATTACTGCTAATCATTATATGGATATTAGAGTAGTTTTGTTTTCTCGAATTAGACATGTGTCCATCATGCAACTAGGTTGTTAGCGTATGCAACGAGTTGCAATGCCACTTCAGAAACTTGTCGGGCTGGAGAGTGAGAGGGATGAAAGACGGCGAGGACATTGCGACTTACTCAGAAAATCTCAAGTTCACGATGCACCGGATCGTCTTCGAGAAGATGGGGATCGTTCCTCCTTTTACCGAGTTCCAGCGTGATGTCTTGCGCTACATCGGAGTCGCCCCATCACAGCTGCACCCAAACGCATGGGCTTTTCTTAAGACCTTTGAAGTGCTGATGGGCCGACTTAACCGGCCGGTGTCGATCCAACTCTTTTTTACGATCTTCGAGATGAGCTGGCTCGGGAAGAAATCTAATAAAAATAGGAAGGAGCAAGTGTCCTTCAAAACTCAGAAGACTCAACATAGGTATTTCAAGGCCTTTTCTGACTCGCTTGGGGGAGGATGGAAGCATCACTGTTTCTGGATCGTTCCCACCAAAGTGGCTGGCAAAGCGATTGTAGAGGTTTTGCCTGACGGATCGATCGGTGATCCTTACTTCCCAATTATGTGGAATGAAGCCCACTTCCTTAGACGGGCGGGCGACTACGCCTACGCCGCCAAGGATTTAGGGCGATCGACACAGAATCTTAGAAATGATCAAAGCATTTGTCGAATCTTATGCCACCGGATCAAGAGGCGATATCCCATATCGTCCATTCACGATCTTGGTCAGCCGTGCTCTGGAAGCCGAACTTGGTTTGTTTTCTAACTTGTCTTTCATTTCTGACTGTCTTTTTAATCTTGGAATCGTCCCATTTTGCGGGTAAGATGGCGGGGAGCGGCTTGGAGCTCTGCGGATAAAATGGCTTTGAAGTCTTCATCAAAGCCTTACGCCTCTAAGTCGGTCCAAAACGCGTGGTCGACGTGGTATCCTTCCAAAACGCCACAAACCCCTCGCGGCCATGGCACAAGCAACGCGTTCGTGGGTCGCTCCTCGCAAAATCGGGACGCTCGTGCTCCCAAACGCAATGAGTAAACACGGTATGCGCGATTCATGAAACTCCGACGATGAGATCCCCGTGATCGAAATCGAGAGTTTGGGAGAGACCGACTTTGAGCGGTTCAACGGAGCCCATGGTGATTTGTGCTTCTTCTCGCATGGTCGTTGGGAAGGCTAAGCACCGACAGAGGACGGCGACACAAAAAGGTGAAGATGCGTTAATCTTCTAGCCCGCTCCCTATTTGTTATAGATCGGTTGTTTGATCAGTCTTCTTTTGCTCTTTTTCATTGCAGAGGCCCGTGCTGAGAGGGACGCTGCCCTAGCCAATCTAGAAGCCATGAAGAAGAAGCTTGAGAAGGCTACGAGCTCCAAGAACGCGGCCTTGGAAGCCAAAGTCCAAGCCGAGGAGGATAGGGCGAGAGTGATGAAGAGGAAAAAGGAGCTTGTTGCTCAGGTGAAGGGCCTGAAGGAGGATGTGGCCGATCTGGAGAAGAACAAAGCCGACCTGGAAAACAAGGTTCAAGACGTGGCGGGTCTTGCAAAAGACGCTGCGACCTTCCAATTCCAGAACACCATCGATCAGTTGCTCCTGCTGAATGCCGATCGGAACCTCAATGTTGATGACCGGGTGCTGAAACCTGAGCATTGCGTTGAAGGTAATGAGATCGTGCTCCTTGAGAGGGTTGATGACGATGGCACGTTCCTCCAGCAATGCTCGGTCGTGTACGGCCGCACCTGATTCTGCAGTTCCTTTCATTTGAAGCCTGCCTGCGAGCGGTGAAATATTTGTAACTTAACAATTTTGGTCTGCCTTCGTGCAGTTGGGTATCTGGGCGCTCGATTTCGACCGGGTGTCTTTGTCTGTAACGCACACTTTTAACTTGCTTTAATCATCTTTATCTTCGTTCTCGTTTGGTCAACTGATTCTTAATTTTCAACTTCGATGGTCGTTTCTATTTTTGGCCTTTCGTGGACCGTATACAAGGTAAATCAATTGCTAGTCTGACGTCATTGCAGACCGCTCGATGGCCGCCTTCGTTGTAAAACGTTCAACGCTTTACGCTTACGTTGTAGGCCGCTCGATGGCCATACTTTAATTTGCGGGCCAGTACTTGGCATTCATTTAGGGCTGTGCGACAACACTCGATGTAGGCCGCTCGGTAGCCCACTTTCGTTTGCGGGTCATCCTAACCCTTGGGCCATTCGATGGCGCTTGTTGTAGGTCGCTCGGCGGCCTACGATCGCTTTTGGGTAATTACTCAACCCTTGGGCCATTCAATGGCACTCGCTGTAGACCATTTGTTGGTCTACGTTTGTTTGGGCCAACTTGGTGGCGCTCGTATGGGTCGTTCGACAGCTCTCGTTATAGGCAAACTCGGTGACCCTACGGTCGCTCTGCTGCCACAGGCATGATGAGCGACCGGGCATACATTCTTGCATGAAAAAGTAAAGTACAAATTTGATTTTAAAGGTCAGGCCTCATTAAAAAACCCAGTGGGAAAAAGAGCGCCCGCCTGTCTTTCATTAATCAATAAGTCATTCATTACACTTAGACATAGTATTTTCTAAGCTTGTCCACTTCCATGTTCTGGGGATGGTCGTCCCTTCCACGGTCTCTAACTCATATGCCCCCTTGCCGGTCTTCTTGACGGCCCGGTATGAACCTTCCCAATTAGGGGCGAGCTTTCCCTGACGAGCGTTCTTGTTTCCAACATCTGCACGTCTGAGGACGAGTTGCCCGATCGAGAAATCCCTCTTCTGAACACGAGCGTTGTACCTGGCTGCGACCTTCTGCTTTATCAAATGTTCTCTAAGTGATGCTTGGGTGTGCATTTCTTCGATCAGGTCCAACTCTTCTCGTATAGCCCGGTCGTTGTCGACTGTTGTTGGAGGGTACAAAGTGAAGTGACTAATTTGCACAAGAAAGGGGGGATTGAATTGTGCTATCTTTTTCGTTTTTAATTCCTGCAACCTTCTGTATGGTTTCTCAAGATAACTTGGATATCAGAAGGTTGAATGTTAGTTGCACAAACAACAAGCAAATGTGTGATAGTGAAAGATAATTAACTTTGATGATTTTAGATGTCTTTTCTTTTCGAAAGATGATCAAAGTTGAGCTTATTTAAAATTAAGATTTTGACTTCAGAAGGTTGGTGTATTTAACCTTCTAAAGTATTTGAAAACTTTGGTGATTGTTAGACAGTTAAAGCAAATGATAAGTAAAGCAGAAAATAACACAGTAGAGTTATAGAGGTTCACCAAATGTGGCTACTCCTCTCCCCACGTCCTCGTGAGAGTTTCCACTATTCTCCAAATAGATTTTACACTTGCTTTAGCTTCACTTGCTAAAGACTTTCACCTCCACTCTCTTTTGATCACACACAAAAGACAAGTGCTAACTTTCACAGTAGAATCACCAACAACCCTCACTTTTCACTAGGTAGCTTGTTGAGAAACTTTGAATTTGAGTCACCAACAACCCTCACCTTTCACTAGGTAGTTTGTTGTGAAACCTTCAAACAGAATCTCCAACAACACTCACCTCTTACTAGGTAGTTTGTTGAGAAACCTACAACTTAGACTCACCAACAACACTCACCTTTCACTAGGTAGTTTGTTGAGAGAATTACAACTTAGAATCACCAACACCACTCACCTTTAACTAGGTAGTGCATTTGAGAAACAAGCACAATATTCCTTACAATAAGGGGTTTGGGTTATGGGATGATTTAGGAGCTTGTTGATAGATAAATACAATGTATTTCTAAGATTGTAACAAGCTTGCACACACTCAAGATAGTATTCCCAATTCAGAATTTGTAGTAGCTTGAAGTGTGGATGAGAAGGTTGGATTTCGTTTAGAAGCTTGACTTGAAGGTTCCAATATCAACTCATAATTTGTATTTGAATTGAGCAAACATTTATATAGACTCCCAATCTGAAAATATATCATTGGAATGGAGAAAGAGTGTTGGAATTTGTTTGTAGACTTGTAGGTAGGCAATGATATCATGTGTGCTTTAGTTGTAGCCTTTTCAACCTTCTAAAGCAACCTTGGTGCTTTATCTTTCCATAAGGTCACTTCATGTCAAGCATTCTACTTCCTTTTCTTCCTTTCTGTCACTACATTCTGTTCATGTATTACATAATGCTTTATACAATTTAAATCAAGCTTCTAAACCTTTTACAACATGAACAAACATGCTTTTGAGATACATCAAAGATCAAGTAGTTCCTCTTTTTCTAGGATAATTATTTTACAATATACTATTCCTTGAATACTCATTTGATGCATATTGAATCAAGAATTCGAGCATGAGTATGTTTCGAAACGAAGCTTTGAAGTCTTCAATCTTCATTTAACCTTCTTGAACACTTAACATTACGAACAATATTCCATAGTCAGTCAACCTTCTATTGACTTCAATCAAACTTTCTGTTGACTATTGGTCAACCTTGTGTTGACTTTTAGTCAACCTTCTGTTTGACTTTTAGTCAACCTTCTGAAGAAAGTTACTTTATCTTTTAAGCACGTAGTCAACCTTACGATGGGGTAACCTTACGTATTCAACCTTACGTAAGGTAACCTTTTGTAGGTAACCTTCTTTTGGCACATTTTATCTTTGAAAACCACTTGGTTTATTTTGTAAGGCCAAGAATTTTGCTATGAAACTTATTCCCTGTTCTTTAACACACTTGATTGAAAACTTGTTAAATCATAATAAGATTAGAAAGCTTAACTCATCACTTAAGTTTGTATCATCAAAACATGGAAAGAGATTTTTATTTCTACAATCTCCCCCTTTTTGGTGATGACAAACTTGAGAGTATGTTTTAAGTTTTCTGTTTGCTCAAGCATAGTCATTCAGCGATCGAGTGGAAATAATTTTAACACATGCATAGCAAAAGGATAATTATCATATAATAAGTGCAGCAATCATGCAGCAGCCATGTAATACGTAGTCTTGATAATTATCAATTACAAAACATAAAAACAGCACAAAATAAACATGTCCAAAAGATAATTAATTGTCAACTGAAACCCCCAAAACATCACTATAAACTAAGTAGCTAAAATAATCTTCATTCTCCCCCTTTGTCAACAGCAAAAAGGAGGGAAGAAAGGGAAATTAGGTTGCTACTTGGTAGGAGAAGAATCATCCGAGGAATTTGAGGATGAAGCGAGGTTGAGGAATGTCTGGAAAGGTTGAGGAGGAGGGAAATCAGCATCGCAACATCAGGAACCATAGTAGGTACTATGTTCTGCATCACCCATTGATGGTAGGCATAATTTCTCTCGTGCTTCAAGCCTATTTTCTTCTTTGTAGTATTCCAATGCTCATCGAAGCTTGTTGATTTGCACCTCATCTTCTTTATTTGCTTTTCATGATGTGCCATCATTTTCTTCATTTCAGCCAAAACATCCTTCTTGTCAGCATATGTGAATGAGTCATCTTTGTTTTCAGAAGGTTTCTTTGCTAAGGGTGCCTTCTCGGATGATGAGAGGTAGCTTGGAAGGACCTAATCCTTCAGGTACCCTTGGCACTGAAGAGTCATAGATGGGAGAAAACATGAATTTATGAATGTTTTCAGATGCAAGAGTATTCCTAGATGAAGTTTTAGGATTGTCACGCCATTGTGAGAATAGATTAGCCATTTGCTCAGTTGATCCTTGAATGTCTCTCACTACTTCATGTCTGACTTGAGAAATAGGAGATAGTGGATTTACTTGTTCATTTCTATGTTCCTCATTTACTGGTGATTGTTCAGCATTAAGCTCCCCCTGAGCTTGATCCTCTGTTATACCTTCTGCATTTCCATGTTCCTTATGAGAGGAAACATATGGGAGAAAAATAACTCCCTGAGAGAATGGGTAATAGATAGCTCTATCAGAAGGTAGGGATTCCATAGCAGAAGGAATAGTTTCAGAAGCTTGATTCTTAGGTTTTCAAGGTTGAGAGATATTGGCTTTCCTCGATGCATGCTAAGGTTCTCATCGAAGCTTCTTCTTCCATTTGTTGAGTTGGTCTTTTTCAGTTGGAGTGTCATTCAAATTTAAGGAATTTTCAAAAATTTCTCTCCATTCTTGAGATGGTTCTGTTTCAACTAAATCTTCAAGTGAAGGGTTTGGTGGAGCTATTCTTATGGGCTTAGTTGTGATAACTTTCTCAGAACCTTGTGACTCCCCCTGAGGAGTTGCAAGGGTGTATTTTTCCGGGACAAGAGGAGATGTCCTAGTGTTTTCAACAAGTGGTTACGTGTTTAAGTTTGGTTGATGATTGATTCGGGGAAGACTTATAATTTCTTGCTAAATGGTTTTAGTCCCATTTGTTTGACACTCTTAGTCCGGAAGGTTGTTTTCTCTTGAATGGATTCTTCTTTATTGAAAGGAATTTTCTTATACTTAAAAGCAGTTTGGTTAAGAACATACCATAGGGTAAGGATGAGCTTTGCCTAATTGTTTTCTGAGATATCAATCATGTAATGAAAGATGATATATGGCGGAGTTTATCCTAGTCCTAGTGATCATGTGATAAACTAGAAGTAAATCAATAGGCTTTACTGTTCAAAGCTTTTCGCTCTAGGGACTAAGGAGAGAACTACCATGTTATGCATGATACGAGCTTCATCCTTCAATGTCTTTGAAGATTTAAGCTTCTCTTGAGAATTCTTCATCAGTTCTTTCAATACTTCTCCTTCTGTGATTTCTATTTGATCATTCCAACCAGAGGCCTTCATTTCTTCTAGCAAGTAGATTCTTCCAATGAGAATGTTTCTCTTCCCCCATTTTCTTTATCAAAAACTCGAGCGAATAAGACTTCTTCAAATTTCTCTTCATCTTCGTAAGGTTGATCAAGTTTCTTTCTTCATCAACCTTTTCCTTTCCTTTATTTCCCCCATATGTAATCCTGATTTTGGGCTTTTTGGAAGAGGATTGGGTTTGAAGAGAGCTTTCCTTTTAAGTTCAATCTTTGATTCGGCCATCATTTCCAGAAAGAGTAGAATCATCATCATCAATGGTGATTGGTTGGCTTTTCTTTGTTCCAGGCCTGTTATGGCCTTGAGAGAACTTGTTTTGATCCTTGTTGATCTTCGAGAGGAGTGGATGATGATTTAGAAGACATTTGTTACGATTGTGGGAAACCCGAGTAGGAGAAGGAGGTTTCGAAGCATTCAAGATTGCTTGAGGAAGTTCACTGGGTTGAGGAGTATTTGTTTTTCTTACGTAAGGAATTTTGGTTCTCACCATTGTTAGAGAAATGAGGTTTTCAGTAAGGAAGAGAAGGGGAGAAGGAAGAGGAATGCTTGAATACGAGCGGTTTATGAGCGAGGATGAGATAGGTAGAGACTAGCCGTTGTGAGGTGATGGTGTGCAGTTATGACATGACATAACTGATATTTTGATTGCTTTAATTAACTTTAGTAACCGAGTCTAGGTTGCTTTATTTTATCCGCCTCAAATTCAACCTTCTGAACTTGATTTTCCCAGATGAACCTTCTGAATTTTAATTCTCACTTAGTGAACCTTCTCAAGTCATGAGAAGGTTGGGGTTTTTGACAAAATTTTTCTCCTAAGGACATTTTAAAATGTGCAAAGCCTTTTTAATAAAATTAAAACTTTCTTCTAACAAAGGCTTGGTAAATATATCAGCTAGTTGATGCTTGGTGTCTATAAAAATAAGTTCCACATCCTTCTTTTGAACATGGTCTCTAATAAAATGATGCTTTATATCAATATGTTTAGACCTAGAATGTTGGATGGGATTTTTTGATAAATTGATAGCACTAGTATTTTCACAATAAATGGGAGTGCATGTGTACCTTATAGAGTAGTCCTCCAATTGATTCTTGATCCATAGAATTTGTGTACAACGACCAGTGATGAGACACATATTATTCGCTTGATGAGTTGATAATGCAATTGAATTTTGTTTTCTACAAGACCAAGAGATTAAGGATTCTCCTAAAATTTGACATGATCCACTAGTACTTTTTCTCCTAAAAAGAATCTTAATTCTCCCATCATACTCATTTCAAACTCACTTTTCATAAGATTTTCAAAATCTTTGCACAGTTTTTCATTTGTTGATCCAAAAATGATATCATCAACATAAACTTGAACAATCAACAAATTATTATCAAGAGATTTCTTAAACAAGGTAGTATCAATTTTTCCTCTTGTGAAATTATTTTTGATCAAAAAGCTACTTAACCTATCATACCAAGCTCTAGGAGCTTGCTTAAGCCCATATAGAGCTTTCGTGAGTTTAAAAACATGGTTAGGTTTCTTTTGATCAACAAATCCAGGAGGTTGATTGACATAAACATTTTCATTCAAAAAGCCATTTAGAAAAGCACTTTTAACATCCATTTGAAATAATTTGAAATTTTTGTGTGCATCAAATGCAAGTAAAATTCTAATAGCTTCTAACCCTTGCTACAGAGCAAAAGTTTCATCATAGTCAATACCTTCACGTTGATTATACCCTTGAGCAACAAGTCTTGCCTTGTTTCTCACCACCTTACCATTTTCATCTAGCTTGTTTACGAACACCCATTTGGTTCCTATGACAGACTGATTTTTTGGAGGTATTACTAAGTTCCTGTAATACCCTAATTTTGTCCGTCCCTTAACTTAAGCCAATTTCAATCATCGAACTCAACTAAATCGAAATACCGTTGTTTAAATTAGCGAGCACGCGAAAGATCGATCTTTTCGCATGCGTTCTTCAATTTAATCTTCGTATTTGGGTTTTAGTCGTGTATAAGTAGTGTTTTTAGTTAATGAGCTCATTTCTTCTATTTGAGTCCCGTTTTAGCGTATTCGTCTAGTGCGGCCCGTTTTCGTCTTTGTGTTTGGCGGACTCTTTTTTATTATTATTATTCTTTTTGTGCGGTTAATTTATTTTGAGCATGTATATATATAGTGCAAAATGTCAAGAAATTCTATTTAGTTTTATTTACCATTTAAAAATGTTTAATAGTCCAAAAATGTCAAAAAAAAATACTATTACAGCTTAGGAGAGTCCAAATGTCCAGTGTCAAAAAATACAAAAAATAATAACACAAAATATACAAAAATAAATAAATTCGAAAATGCAAAAATAATAGAAAGCAAAGAAGAAGCAGATCTGGGTTTCAGAATTTTGCTTCTCTAAGTGGTCGGGCCAGTCAGTTCCACTCCAAATCTGAAAAAATCAAAGCCCTGGTCAAACTAAATTAAATGTTCGACCTAGAATTTTAATATAAAAACAGTTTCAATGGTCAGTCAAAGGGAGGAATTTCAAAGAAAACGACTGCACAGAAATTAGGGTCTCACAGTGAAACCCTAATCAGCCAAACAACACAGATCAAAAAGAGAGAAAACAGATCCCAAAAATGTAGACACTGCCACACCACCTTCGGTCATCCCACCTCCACCAAAACCACCACCAACAGCCACCATCAATCATCACTAACCCACAGCCACCAAAACCGAGCCATCTCCCTCCTCCTACCACCATACCCAGTCGTGAACCAACTCACCACCAACCACCATCACAAACCGAAACCAAGCCGTAAATCCAAAGAAGGGAGAAGGAGAAAGAGGAAAAAAAAAAGCAGAGCCAAGAATGAACAAGAAGAAAGCGAAGAAAAAGATACCTTGAGGTGCGTGGATCTCGCCACGATCTCCGCCGCCGCCGCTGCTCTTAGTCTTGAGGATCGTGGCTGATCTCGTGAACACACTCAAGGATAAGCTTCACTCTTAGCTGGGAAGCATGTTGATATCCTGGAGACACTTCCACCCATTGTTAGGCAGCGCGTCGAGGTTCTCAAAGATTTGCAGAGTCAACATGATGAATTGGAGGCTATTAGAGGAGCGAGCACAGTTGGAAGCTAAATACCAGAAGCTTTACGAACCATTTTACATAAAGAGGTATGAGATGGTCAATGGTGTTATTGAGGTTGGTGGAACTACAAACGAAGCAATATTGGAAGGAGTAAATGAATTTAACATTATTCTTTTTTTTTGTCAACTGAAACACTTTATTCAGTTATGTATATTTATTTATTTATTTATGATTTCAAAATTTTTACAAGCTACACCCCTTGATTCATGCGTAAACCCCCTCCTCACTTAAGTCCAGTTTCGCATACTGGGCCCTCCTATGCGAACTGGACTTGCTATTTACACCCTCTGTTTAGTTATACCACCCCCGTAACTAATGACACCCCATTTTGCAATTCTTCACCCTTTTCTCGTTTTTAATTCTTTTAACTCGAATATTTTTCATTAAATCAAAACTTTGTTAATGGCCTTGCGAAGCCTTTGCTTGCATGAATCATTAACAATGAGGAACTAGTGGTGATCACTTGGAGCCTTTGCTCAATTGATCATCATGAATACCTAATTTTTCTCAATACTTTTCATCAAATCAAAACTTTGTTAATGGTCTTGCGAAGCCTTTGCTTGCATGAATCATTAACAATGAGGACCTAGTGATGATCACTTGGAGCCTTTGCTCAATTGATCATCACGAATACCTAATTTTTCTCAATACTTTTCATCAAATCAAAACTTTGTTAATGGTCTTGCGAAGCCTTTGCTTGCATGAATCATTAACAATGAGGACTAGTGATGATCACTTGGAGCCTTTGCTCAATTGATCATCACAAATGCCTAATTTGTCTAAAACATTTTCAATAAATCGAGAAAACTTTGTTATCGGTCTCCCGAAGCCTTTGCTTGCATGATCGTTAACAATGGAGTGCTAATGGTGGTCACTTGGAGCCTTCGCTCAATTGATCATCATGAAAGCTCAGTTTTCACAATATAAAAAATAAAAACTTTACCTAGAACTACGTAGCTTTGAATTCTTCATCGCACCTGGAGATACGTAGGAGCGGATCCCCTCCGTCAAGCACAATAAACTAAAAACATTTTTCCCTTCAAAAAACCCAAAGCGGTTGACTCTCGTCGAGCGCTGCAAATAAAACTTTCGTTAAATCAAGAGGCAAATTTAAGTATTTTTCAAATCAACACTTAAAACCACGTTTAATTAAAGGTTCCCTTTCAGTAGAAAGGAGGTGTGGGGCGCTAATACCTTCCCCATGCCTAACCGACCCCCGAACCCAAATCTTTAAGTTTTCCAAAAGACCATTTGCCTTCCCAAAAAGGTTTTTCTTCAATATTTTCCTTATAAAAAATATTGGTGGCGACTTCATTGTTCAAAAAAGTTGTAAACGAAGAAAACCCCTCGGGGACTTTTTCGAGCGCAACAGCTGGCGACTTCACTGGGGACTAAAAAATTTTAAAAGAGGGTCGAGCCTAATTAATTAAATATGTGATTTATGTGTTTTATTTGAATATCTTGTTTTGCCTCTACTTCTTTCTCATGCAAACATTGTTGCATCCATATGCATTCGCTTCTTTCTCTTCTATGACATCTTTGCAATTCCACTGCATTCTCACATTGTCATGTTACGTTCATGTGTATTTATTTATTCGTCTTCTATGTTCGCTTCTTGCCTAAAATGGTAGATAGTCTCTCCTCTTATCCTCTTTGCTTATATGCTTCTTCCTTTCATGCATTCCCCCCAATCTAATCATGCTCCCTCTTCTTTGCTCCCTTTCTTGAGGTAAGCAATGCAATTAGTTGTTGCTAAAACCATAGGCTGGCTTATTCGATATTAAACCCTAGGGTAGACAACATATTATTATTTTCCTTTGTGCGGGGACATTGCGGGTTTTTATTTGCGGTGGGGAGGGTAGCTATTTCTAGGTATTGTGCCTCAAAGACACACACACACCCTATACTTGTGAGCGTTGAGTGGGGCCTAAAACCCAAGGTCTAAACAAAAACCTAGGAGAGTGGGAGCGACTAGTAAGCGCCATTCGTAGACCTTTATGCGTATGGCTCTCATGAAAGTTCCGCCCAAGAGTACGCTTTGTCATGATGCCTCACACTCGGTAGCTTTCTCACGATTGTGGGTGTTATCATGAGGAAGACTTTAGCTCTTGGTTGCCATTGTGAGGAAGTGATTAGAACCTACATGGGAGGATTACCCTTTTCGTCGACTTTAGACCCTAGGATTCCCACCATTCGTAGGACACGGGGGCACGCCTTTGCTTGTTGCATTTAGCTTAAGCATTCCTTTTTCCCAAACTTTATTTCGAAAGTTGTAAATTTTCTTTCATAAACACCTACATGAGGTGGCATGCAGCGTGTATCTTCGAAAATGTTCAGAGTACCACCAATTAAACCTCATTTTGTTACCATCTTTCCATGTCATTTCGCATCCACATCATTTCGCATTCACATCATTCTGCACCATTGCATTTGCATCTAACAAAATCTTGAAAAAGGAAAAAACTTTCGTCATTTGCATTCTTCATGCATTAAAGCATTGCATTGCATTCATTATTCGTTCATGTGTTCATAAGCGTGTTTCGTCAACAGAAAATCAGGCAAGCTGGTTAGACATCGCTATTTGACGCGTCTGCAAGCAAGGAACATGGACAACAATCAAGGCGACGCTGATCAGGGTAATCCACTGCCACATCAGAATACCGAAATTCCCGGAGATCCAAACCCTAATGGTCAGGGTCAGCATGGTCAGAATCAAGGGAATCAAGTCCTTCAAGCTGAGATGGAAATCATAAAAGCTCAAATGGCAGAGGTCATAAGGGTGCTGAGTGCCTTGAGAAATGTTGGTACGGCTGAAGCTACTGCTGTTGGGGTGGACAACCCTCCTCCCCCTCCTGGGTCGAGGATCCCTCAAGCCCTTCAAACAGTGCAATGGCCTCCCTTTGGTCTCCCACTAGGCTACACGCCCCTCGCATCGACACAAATCACGGAGGAGATCCAAGAAGCAGCGAGCGGTCATTTCGGCTGAGTTGCGAATGAAGTTGGAACAGGGCGCCTCAAGCCGGATCCAAATCCCAATCCCGCTCTTTGCTCTAGGAACTCCGTGGGTTTCAATTGGCCAATGACGGTCCATCCCCAAGTTCGAGAGACCAATCCACGGGAATACAATTCACTCACGTGACCCACACGTGAACCCACCGTAGTGACGATGAATAATCCTCATTACTGGCGTGAATGGTTTCCTCGAATTACCCTACTGAAACCAAAAGTCGATGATCAGTGCTAGAGGAAGAAATCGGTGAAGGCGTAATAAGTAGTGCCTATAAAGAGGGATGTTGGGATACCCTAGGGAGCCAGGTGGAAAGTTCGATTACTTAGTCGGATATGATGCTCCGCGAGTGCTCAATCCGAATGAAAGACATCCGACCTACGAGGATGGGATGAGGAAGATGAGCAACACAACCAAGTGGTTGTCAACATGGCGAAAGAGGGATGTTGGGATACCCTAGGGAGCCCGGTGGAAAGTTCGATTACTTGGTCGATATGATGTTCACGAGAGTGCTCAAACCGATTAGAAGACATCCAAACCTACGGGATGGGATGAGGAAGATGGCGACACAACCAAGTTCTTTGCCATCATGGATAGTTACGAGTGCGAAGAGGGTGGGACGAGTGCAGTTCGTCGGTGAAGAATTAAAGAATTGGAAGGTGCTTGATTCTCCTGTGACTTTTAATTTAAAGTAATTGGTTGTAATGCAACCACCGTGGCTCTGCCAAGGCCATAAGGACCAGTTGTTAGAGGAACACGCATGTTTTTATTTTGAGAATCATTATCATCAATAAAAACGTTGTTTTGAATCTCCATCAATAAAAATCATTTCTCCATATTTCATGTGTCCTCTTTCTGTTTTATTATTGTTTGCTTGTTTGTTCCGCTCTTCATTACGCTTTTTTAAGCCGGAAAAAAGGCGTAACCACAGCAATTGTCTCACGAAAATAACGAGTGCCAACAATCCCTATTACGACTACGATCATCCAATTAACCAAAGCTGAAGGGGATGTTGATGAAAATCAGGAAACTCCTCCGGAATTAATGAGATTAATAGAGCAAGAAGAAAAGATCATTCAACCTCATGGGAGTCGATTGAGACCGTCAACACGGGTGAGAAGAAGATAAAAGAGAAGTTAAGGCCGTGCATCGCCATGGAAGATGGTGACGCAAAAGTTAATCCAACTCTTGCATGATTATGTGGCGTCTTTGCATGGTCATACAAAGATATGCCGAGGTTAGATACCAACATTGTTGAACACAAGTCTGCGGTCAAGCGAGTGCCCACCAGTCAAGCGAAATTAAGAAGAATGAAGCGAGAGATGTCACCGAAAGTCGGGATGAGGTGAAGAAGCGATTTGATCACGGGGTTCCTAGCGGTGGCCAAGTACCCACGATTGGTTGCCAATATTGTCTCGGTTCCCAAGAAGGATGGGAAGGTCGAATGTGCGTCGACTACAGAGATCTGAATCGTGCTAGTCCCAAAGATGATTTTCTCCTTCAAAAAAAAAACAAACAAAAAAACAAAAAAATATAAAAAAAAAGGGGAAGAGGGCAAATATATAGGAGTAAATAAATTATTGTCCTTGAGTTAATTTTTTTGAGAAAACGAGCAATCGTGATTTGAAATAAAGTTCGACCATCTTCCCATATTCTCGAAAAAAAACTGTGCTACCCACTGTAAGCCAAAAAAAAAATCCCAAAATCACCCTAGACAAGGATCACCTCAAATATCAAAAAAGGTGCATCACTTTTTATCAAGCTCACCCGAGCCAAAAAATCAAAAAAAGAAAAAATCAAGGAAAAAATCAAAGAAAAGAAAAAAGAAAAAGGGATTTAAAAATGAAAATCCCAAAAATACAAAAAAAATGTAAGTGGTGAGCTGATACACGTTACCACAAAACACAAGAGATCATTGTCTCAATAAACTGCAAATACTTCCCTTTGACCTCGGCATCCCGCCCTCCACCAACCCTTAGCCAAGAATAAAACTTCCAAACACCTCATCAAGCCAAATAAACCATCATAAATCATCAAACGTCAGCCAACGCCGAATAAAAATCATCCTACCATTAGCTTCAAACACTTCATTAAACCCAATCATCCTTCCTCCACAAAAACCCGCAATCTCCAAAAATCCATTCCGATCAATGATCGATTGCTTTTTCAGAGTTTTAGCTTTAGGACAAATAAGTTTATTTACTTAAATAGGTTTGTCAAAAAAAAAAAAAAAAAAAGGGGAAAGAAAAATCAAAAGGCTGGCACGCCAAGATTCAGTCAAGTTACATCAGGGCAAAGTTCTAGAGATCACCAAGTGGGTTGAAGCTGCCTCATATTCAAGTATAACCAGTTCAGTGGTTGCCAAGTTTGTCAAGAAAGATCTGATCTGCCGTTACGGTCTTCCCAACAAAATCATCGTTGATAATGGCAACAACTTGAGCAATGAGAATGATGAAGGACCTATGTCTTGAGTTCAAGATTGACATCACAATTCATCCCCGTCTGCATCGCCCCAAGATGAATGGGGCGATTGAAGCGGCCCACAAGAATATCAAGAGAATAGTGCGAGAAAATGGTGGTAACCTACAAAGATCGCACGAAATGCTTCCTTTCACTTTGCATGGCTATCGTACCTCGGTGCGTACATCGATCGGGAAACCCTACTCACCTGGTTTACGGGCCGGAGGCGATCCTCCCCATTGAAGTTGAAATACCATCTCTGCGCGCGTGTTAATGGAGACGAGAACTTGATGAAGCGAGAATGGGTTCGATCCGTCTTGACGGTTGAACCTCATTGACGAGAAAGCGGGTGGCGCAATGTGTCATGGGCAGTTGTACCAACAGAGGATGATAAGGGCTTTTGACAAAAGAGTCCGTCCTCGTGAATTTCAAGAAGGAGACCTTGTACTCAAGCGAGATCTTGCCAATCTGAGGCGGACCCCCGAGGGCAAATGGGCTCCCAAATATGAAGGACCTTATGTGGTGAAGAAGGCATTCTCGGGAGAAGCTCTAATCACGGCAAACATGGACGGAGATGAGATTCCAAATCCAGTGAACTCGGATGTGATCAAGAAGTATTATGCCTAGAAAAATAAACAAAAAGAGAAAGATAAGCCAAGGAAAAGTTAGCTCGCTAGGGTGACAACCCCAAAGGGCGGCCTAGGCAAAATCGGAGCGACCGGTGGATTGAAAACTCGCAAAGAGCGATCGAGGCAAAAATTAGGGTCGAAAACTTGGGCTCGAGAAAAGGAAAGGCAATCAAGACTCCCAAAGGTTTGGATAAGAGGCGATCGAGTTATGAGTATGGACGGCGAGCACCGTTATTACTTGAGAGATGAAATCACAAGATCACATTCCTTTCTCTTGTATTTTCTCATTTAAAAGAAAGATTGCAATGTACTTTCAATTGGCGTGACTTTACGCACGTCCAATTTCTATATCAATAAAAGTCCAACTTCTCTTTCATATATGTGCTTTTCGTGTCTCTCGCTTTCACTTATTCATTTCTTTCAAAATAATAACTTTTATGATTGATGAAATTGATTTGCAAAACATGTGTACGTTTAGAGCATTACAGATCATTGCGAAATCTTTGAAAAATACAGAAAGAAATGATTTCTCAAGTGAATAAAATTGCAAAAAAAACAGTCGTAACGAACCATGCGCAATCCTCGCGTGATCATCGTCCTGGGGCAGCTTCCGTCCGGCAGATGGATTTAACCAAAAAAAAAAAAAAAACAACAAATAAGCAGAAAAAAGAAAGCTGCTTAAAGAAAAACAGAATAAGCAAAAAAAAAAGAAAAAAAAAAGAAAAAAGAGAAGAAAATCACAGAGGACGGAACACAAAAGAACACAACATCTTCATATCATTCATCATTCTCATGTCATCCATACCATTCATCACTCCATGGCATCAAACAGTAGTGCATTACACTTTCAAATTCGCATCTCAGAAGAGCGAAAGAATAATCAAACAGAAGAAACATCCCACCAAAATCAATCATTGCATCCATGTGCACCCAGATACCCAAGCGCATGGATTTCACGCACCATTCAAGAGAAAAGTTACTTCGGACCCGAGAGTCCCAAGAATCCCATTTTTAGAAAATCACCATCAGCACAGAGTTCGTAAACTCCATCAGCACAGAGTTCGTAAACTCCATCAGCACAGAGTTCGTAAACTCCATCAATCCGAGTTAAGTAAACTCCATCAACCCGAGTTAGTGAACTCCTTCCCGAGTTAGTGAACTCCTTCCACGAGATCACAACATGCGTTATGCGAGCACGCGATGGATCCATCGAACCGTTAAGTCCCCGGATTAGTTGTGTCGACCTAGGGCGCGGCGTAAATCCATTGATCAAATCGATCCGGACGATGTTGATCGGCCGCTCGAAAAGCCACCCCGAGCTCGGACTCGACAAGAGTCCGTTAAAAGGTTTTTAGGCAACCTCCGAATTCCTCAATTTACCGCTTTTCCAAATTTATTGCTTTCCCGTTAATGCGACAAGTGTTAACCTCCTCTTTCAAAAGGAAAATAACAAAAAGATTTGAACTTTTAGGCGGACAAAATTAGTATTATTTCTATATCTTTATTTCCATTTCACCAACAAATATGAAAAGGCCAATTCATATTTTTGGCGAAATGTGAAATAAAGAGGGACAAATTGTAATACCCTAATTTTGTCCGTCCCTTAACTTAAGCCAATTTCAATCATCGAACTCAACTAAATCGAAATACCGTTGTTTAAATTAAGCAGGCACGCGAAAGATCGATCTTTTCGTGTGTTCTTCAATTTAATCTTCGTATTTGGGTTTAGTCGTGTATAAGTAGTGTTTTTAGTTAATGAGCTCATTTCTTCTATTTGAGTCCCGTTTTAGCGTATTCGTCTAGTCCGCCCGTTCGTCTTTGTGTTTGGCGGACTCTTTTTATTATTATTATTCTTTTTTGTGCGGTTAATTTATTTTGAGCATGTATATATATAGTGCAAAATGTCAAGAAATTCTATTTAGTTTTATTTACCATTTAAAAATGTTTAATAGTCCAAAATGTCAAAAAAAATACTATTCTGACTTAGGAGAGTCCAAATGTCAGTGTCCAAAAATACAAAAATAATAACACAAAATATACAAAAATAAATAAATTCGAAAATGCAAAAAATAATAGAAAGCAAAAGAAGAAGCAGATCTGGGGTTCAGCAATTTGCTCTCTAAGTCATTTCGGGCGGTCCGTTCCTCTCCAAATCTGAAAAAATCAAAGTCCGGTCAAACTAAATTAAATGTTCTGACCTAGAATTTTAATATAAAAACAGTTTCAATGGTCAGTCAAAGGGAGGAATTTCAAAGAAAACGACTGCACAGAAATTAGGGTCTCACAGTGAAACCCTAATCAGCCAAACAACACAGATCAAAAAGAGAGAAAACAGATTCCAAAAATGTAGACACTGCCACACCACCTTCGGTCATCCCACCTCCACCAAAACCACCACCAACAGCCACCATCAATCATCACTAACCCACAGCCACCAAAACCGAGCCATCTCCCTCCTCCTACCACCATACCCAGTCGTGAACCAACTCACCACCAACCACCATCACAAACCGAAACCAAGCCAGAAATCCAAAGAAGGGGAGAAGGAGAAAGAGGAACCAAAAAAAAAAACAGAGAGCCAAGAATGAACAAGAAGAAAACGAAGAAAAAGATACCTTGAGGTGCGTGGATCTCGCCGCTGATCTCCCCGCCGCCGCCGCCGCTCTTAGTGCTGAGGATCGTGCTGATCTCGTGAACACACTCAAGGATAAGCTTCAGCTCTTAGCTGGGAAGCATGTTGATATCCTGGAGACACTTCCACCCAATGTTAGAAGGTAGCGTCGAGGTTCTCAAAGATTTGCAGAGTCAACATGATGAATTGGAGGCTATTAGAGGAGCGAGCACAGTTGGAAGCTAAATACCAGAAGCTTTACGAACCATTTTACATAAAGAGGTATGAGATGGTCAATGGTGTTATTGAGGTTGGTGGAACTACAAACGAAGCAATATTGGAAGGAGTAAATGAATTAACACTATTCTTTTTTTTTTGTCAACCTGAAACACTTTATTCAGTTATGTATATTTATTTATTTATTTATGATTTCAAAATTTTTACAAGCTACACCCCTTGATTCATGCGTAAACCCCCTCCTCACTTAAGTCGGCCGCAGCATCTTGGGCCTCCTATGCGAACTGGACTTGCTATTTACACCCTCTGTTTAGTTATACCACCCCCGTAACTAATGACACCCCATTTTGCAATTCTTCACCCTTTTCTCGTTTTTAATTCTTTTAACTCGAATATTTTTTCATTAAATCAAAACTTTGTTAATGGCCTTGCGAAGCCTTTGCTTGCATGAATCATTAACAATGAGGAACTAGTGGTGATCACTTGGAGCCTTTGCTCAATTGATCATCATGAATACCTAATTTTTCTCAATACTTTTCATCAAATCAAAACTTTGTTAATGGTCTTGCGAAGCCTTTGCTTGCATGAATCATTAACAATGAGGACCTAGTGATGATCACTTGGAGCCTTTGCTCAATTGATCATCACGAATACCTAATTTTTCTCAATACTTTTCATCAAATCAAAACTTTGTTAATGGTCTTGCGAAGCCTTTGCTTGCATGAATCATTAACAATGAGGACCTAGTGATGATCACTTGGAGCCTTTGCTCAATTGATCATCACAAATGCCTAATTTGTCTAAAACATTTTCAATAAATCAGAAAACTTTGTTATCGGTCCTGCGAAGCCTTTGCTTGCATGATCGTTAACAATGGAGTGCTAATGGTGGTCACTTGGAGCCTTCGCTCAATTGATCATCATGAAAGCTCAGTTTTCACAATATAAAAAATAAAAACTTTACCTAGAACTACGTAGCTTTGAATTCTTCATCGCACCTGGAGATACGTAGGAGCGGATCCCCTCTGTCAAGCACAATAAACTAAAAACATTTTTCCCTTCAAAAAACCCAAAGCGGTTGACTCTCGTCGAGCGCTGCAAATAAAACTTTCGTTAAATCAAGAGGCAAATTTAAGTATTTTTCAAATCAACACTTAAAACCACGTTTAATTAAAGGTTCCCTTTCAGTAGAAAGGAGGTGTGGGGCGCTAATACCTTCCCCATGCCTAACCGACCCCCGAACCCAAATCTTTAAGTTTTCCAAAAGAGCATTTGCCTTCCCAAAAAAGGTTTTTCTTCAATATTTTCCTTATAAAAATATTGGTGGCGACTTCATTGTTCAAAAAGTTGTTAGAAGCGAAAAACCCCTCGGGGACTTTTTTGGCGCAATGATTCCATACCTCATTCTTTTCAAATTGAGAAAGTTCTTGATCATTGCTTCTATCCAGATTGATCTTGTATTGCCTCATTTACGGATTTGGTTCTATTTGAGAGATGAGAGCGTTCAAGCAACATTATCTCTAAATGAAGTTACGGTTCTAACAGGATCGAAGTGCTACCAATAATTTGATCTTGTGGATGATGTACCACCATTCTCCAACTTCTTGGTAATTTAGAAGGTTGATCGAGAAGCTTGAGTTGCTTCATTTGATTGTTGAGAAGGTTGAGCGGAAGCTTCTCGTTTCTTCCTTCTCCAACCTCATTTTCATGTTACGAACCTTCTTCTTTGTTTTGGTTGATATCATCGGCATCAATTACTTCATTTGAACTGTTAGTTTCATTGAAAACAATATGCATGCTCTCTTCTACTGATTTGAGTCCTAAGGTTGTATACTCTATAAGCCTTTGATGTTGTTGAATATCCTAGAAAAATTCCTTTGTCGATTTAGAGTCAAATTTTCCTAGATTGTCTTTGTTATTCAAAATGAAACAAGTGCACCCAAATACCCGAAAGTATGCAATGGTTGGTTTTCTATTTTCCAAATTTCATAGGGGTTTTTCAACAATTTTTCTAATGGAAACTCTATTCAAAATATAGCAGGCTGTGTTTATAGCTTCTGCCCAAAAGTATTTTTCAATTTTTGAATCTTCTAAAAGTGTTCTTGCCATTTCTTGTAAAGTTCTATTTTTCCTTTCTACAACTCCATTTTGTTGTGGAGTTCTAGGACAAGAGAAATTGTGAGTAATTCCATTTTCATCAAAAAGTTTTGAAAAGAAAAGTTTTCAAATTCACCCCCATGATCACTTCTTGCAGAGATGACCTTTGTTCCTTTTTCATTTTGAACCTTCTTTAGAAACACTTTGAAAGCTTCAAAAGCTTCATCTTTGTTTTTCAAAAATAGCACCCATGTGTATCTAGAGAAATCATCTACAATTACAAAACCATACCTTTTTCCACTTAGGCTAGCAGTTTTAGTAGGACCAAACAAGTCTATGTGAAGCAGTTCTAGTGACCTTTGGGATGTGATCATATTTTTAGGTTTGAAACTAGTTTTGACATATTTACCATGAACACATGCTTCACAAACTCTATCTTTTTCAAAATTGATTTTTGGTAGCCCTCTAACTAGTTCCTTTTTGCAATGTTTTTAAATGGTTTGCATGCTTATGTGGCCAGTTCTTCTATGCCAAATCCATTTGTCATTTTCATAGGACATAAGGCAAGTTTCTTTAGATAGTTCATCAAGACATAGGCTATAAAGATTTGTATTTCTAGATGCAGTAAACAAGACCTTTCCAGAGGAGATTTCTTTAATAAAACACTTATTAGATTTAAAAGAGACTTTATGACCACTATCACACAGTTGACTAATACTTAACAAGTTATGCTTTAAACCTTCTACATATTGAACATTTTTAATTTTAGGGGATTTAGAATTACCTATAGTACCTATACCTTTGATGCAAGCTTTATCATCATTGCCAAAGATGACATAGCCTCCATCTATTCTCTCCATTGAGAGAAATTTATCTCTTTCCTGTCATGTGCCTCGAACATCCTTTGCCTAAGAACCACGGCTTTTTCTTGGATGCTAAGAGGCATTCCTGCTTCGAGATGTTAGTAATGTTTTAGGTACCCAATATCTTTTGGGTCCTTCATGGTTAGTCCTCTTCCTATAGAAGCTTCTTTTGAGTTTATAGCATACTGAAATATCATGACCAAAATGTTTGCAATATGTGCACTTTGTCTTAGACTTTCTAGTCCTAGATTTATTCTCATTTTGTTTTTCTACAGGTAGTTCAAAAGTTTTCAGTATGGACATAGCTAGTTCTTTAGTTAAAACAGAAACTTTATCTTTGAGAAGGTTGTTTTGATTTTCAAGGTCGAGAGAGTATAAGATTTGGTTGTTTCGAGACCTTATCTTTCAAAAGTTTGTGTTGTTCGAGAAAGTTTAAAGTGAGAATGTTGAAGAGTTTGAACTGTTTTTATCAAATATTCATTTTGTTTTTGAAGCTCTTCATTCTCCCTTTTTGCATTCAAAAGTTGATTTTTGAACAGCACACATTTTTGAGCCAAAGTGTTTGAATCATGTAATAGGTTTTCGAAAGCATGTTCAGTATCTTTGCATGAAGCACAAGTTTGTGATTTAGAAGTGCTTACCTCTTCTAGGTCAGTATCTCCTACGAAGCATGAGTTGATTGATTCCATACTTGAAGTAGGAAATATTTGAGAAGGTTCCTCAGAGTCAGCCATGAGACAAAAATTTGCAATATCTTCATCATGATCTGAGTTAGATTCTTCTGAGTCATCCCATGTAGTAAGTAGAGCTTTCTTCTTGGGTGTGATTTTTCTGGTGCTTCCTTTTAGCTTTGGACATTCACTTTTGTAATGTCCAGGTTTGTTACATTCATAGCACACAGGAGTATCTTTGCTAGTGCTTTCACCTTTAGGTTGATCTTTCTTGAAGAAGGGTTTTCTGTTATTGTTCCTTCTGAATGCCCATCTCCTTAACCTTCTGGTGATTAGAGCCATTTCATCCTCATCATCAATGTCAGTTTCATTTTCACTTTCTTCTTGAGTGTTCTCTTGAGCTTTAAGTGCCATGATCTTAGAAGGTTGTGCAGATTTTTGAGAAGCTTTGAGTGCAATTGTTTTAACCTTCTTGGGTTGAAGTTCATCCATGATTTCTTGCTCGTGAACTTTTAGAGATCCAAGTAGATCTTCTATTTTGAGGATAGATAGATCTTTAGCTACATTATAGCAGATCACTTTAGGTCTCCATACCTTTGGAAGACATCTTAGGAGTTTTCTTACTTTAGCTTGATTTGAGTAAGTATTTCCCGGAGAATTCAAATCATTTGTTATTGTTGTGAAATCGCTAAACATTTGAGAAATTGTTTCTTGCTCCTCCATTTTGAATGTTTCAAATTTATGAATGAGAAGGTTGATCTTTGCTTCTTTGACTTGGTCTGTTCCTTCATGGGCAGTCTTCAGTGTATCCCAAATTTCTTTGGCAGTTTCTTTCCCAGCAACTTTATCATATTCACTTCTACCTAGACCACAAGTTATATAAAATTTAGCTTTAGAGTTTAGAAGTACCATGCGTTTATCTTCGGTGTCCAGTGTTTCGGGCTTAGCTATAGTAGTCCCATCATCAAGAGTTGTTGTAGGTTCATATGGGCCATCTTCAACAATTCCCCCAAATGTCGGTGTCTTGAGATTCTAGGAACAATCTCATTTGATCTTTCCAATAATAGTAATGTTCCCCAGTGAATCCTGGTGGTCTATTTGTTGAAGCTCCTTCTGGGAGGAACATCACAGAGTTGGAATGATGACTCATCACTTCTTCCAGGATCTTTCCTCTCACATGCGCAAAGTGTGCTCACCCTAGAGGTGAGCTCGATACCAATTGAAGTGACTAATTTGCACAAGAAAGGGGATTGAATTGTGCTATCTTTTTCGTTTTTAATTCTGCAACCTTACGTATGGTTTCTCAAGATAACTTGGATATCGGAAGGTTGAATGTTAGTTGCACAAACAACAAGCAAATGTGATGATAGTGAAAGATAATTAACTTTGATGATTTTAGATGTCTTTTCTTTTCGCAAAGAGTGTAGTTTTCAAAAGATGATCAAAGTTGAGCTTATTTAAAATTAAGATTTTGACTTGAAGGTTGGTGTATTTAACCTTCTAAAGTGTTTGAAAACTTTGGTGATTGTTAGACAGTTAAAGCAAATGATAAGTAAAGCGAGAAAATAACACAGTAGAGTTATAGAGGTTCACCAAGCGTGGCTACTCCTCTCCCCACGTCCTCGTGAGAGTTTCCACTATTCTCCAAATAGATTTTACACTTGCTTTAGCTTCACTTGCTAAAGACTTTCACCTCCACTCTCTTTTGATCACACACAAAAGACAAGTGCTAACTTTCATGATAGAGAATAACCAACAACCCTCACTTTTCACTAGGTAGCTTGTTGAGAAACTTTCGAGTGAGTCACCAACAACCCTCACCTTTCACTAGGTAGTTTGTTGTGAAACCTTCAAACAGAATCTCCAACAACACTCACCTCTTACTAGGTAGTTTGTTGAGAAACCTACAACTTAGACTCACCAACAACACTCACCTTTCACTAGGTAGTTTGTTGAGAGAATTACAACTTAGAATCACCAACACCACTCACCTTTAACTAGGTAGTGCATGTTGAGAAACAAGCACAATATTCCTTACAATAAGGGGTTTGGGTTATGGGATGATTTAGGAGCTTGTTGATAGATAAATACAATGTATTTCTAAGATTGTAACAAGCTTGCACACACTCAAGATAGTATTCCCAATTCTGAATTTGTAGTAGCTTGAAGTGTGGATGAGAAGGTTGGATTTCGTTTAGAAGCTTGACTTGAAGGTTCCAATATCAACTCATAATTTGTATTTGAATTGAGCAGCATTTATATAGACTCCCAATCTGAAAATATATATCGTTGGAATGGAGAAAGAGTTGTTGGAATTTGTTTGTAGACTTGTAGGTAGGCAATGATATCATGTGTGCTTTAGTTGTAGCCTTTTCAACCTTCTAAAGCAACCTTGGTGCTTTATCTTTCCATAAGGTCACTTCATGTCAGCATTCTACTTCATTTTCTTCCTTTCTGTCACTTCTGTTCCTGTTCATGTATTACATAATGCTTTATACAATTTAAATCTGAAGCTTCTAAACCTTTTACAACATGAACAAACATGCTTTTTGAGATACATCAAAGATCAAGTAGTTCCTCTTTTTCTAGGATAATTATTTTACAATATACTATTCCTTGAATACTCATTTGATGCATATTGAATCAAGAATTCGAGCATGAGTATGTTTCGAAACGAAGCTTTGAAGTCTTCAATCTTCATTTAACCTTCTTGAACACTTAACCTTACGAACAATATTCCATAGTCGATCAACCTTCTATTGACTTCAATCAAACTTTCGTTGACTATTGGTCAACCTTGTGTTGACTTTTAGTCAACCTTCCGCATTTGACTTTCAGTCAACCTTACAAGAAAGTTACTTTATCTTTTAAGCTTCGTAGTCACCTTACGATGGGGTAACCTTACGTATTCAACCTTACGTAAGGTAACCTTTTGTAGGTAACCTTCTTTTGGCACATTTTATCTTTGAAAACCACTTGGTTTATTTTGTAAGGCCAAGAATTTTGCTATGAAACTTATTCCTGTTCTTTAACACACTTGATTGAAAACTTGTTAAATCATAATAAGATTAGAAAGCTTAACTCATCACTTAAGTTTGTATCATCAAAACATGGAAAGAGATTTTTATTTCTACACAAAGTTCTCCAGTTCAGCTCGCCCATTTCTATGGGAATAACAGCATCAGTTCCATAGACAAGTCTAAAGGGCGACTCCCCGGTCGATGAATGGGGGGTCGTCCTGTATGCGAAGAGGATGATGCGATTCTTGACCCAATTTCCCTTTGCTTTGTCCAGCCTTCTCTTCAAACCGCGCAGAATGACTTTGTTGGCCGCTTCAGCTTGGCCGTTTGTCTGTGGATGCTCGACCGAAGTGAAACGCTGTTTTACTCCTAAGCCGGCCAACATTTCCCTGAATCTCTTGTCCGCAAATTGGGTACCATTATCTGTTATTAGCTGTTGGGGAATCCCAAAACGAGCCAGGACATTCTGGCCGAAGAACTTGCTCACCTTTGCTGATGTTATAGTCGCTAGAGGCTCGGCTCAATCCACTTTGTAAAATAATCAACTTCCACGATCAAGAATTTGAACTGGCCTGGAGCAGGTGGAAACGGTCCTAGCAGATCCATCCCCCACCAGGCGAACGACCAAGGTGAGGTGAGGCTTTGTAACTCGGAGGAAGGTGCGACATGAACATCTGCATACTTGACACTTCTTGCACTTCCGGACCAATTTATTGGCGTCTTCGTCCATGGTCGGCCAGTAGTAACTGGCTCTAAGAGCTTTCTTCGCTATTGATCGTGCACCTTGATGGCTGCCACAAATGCCCTCATGGATGTCTCTCAACACATGGTCGGCTTCGACCGACGTCAGGCACCTTAGCAACGGAGAGGAGAATCCTCTTCAATACAACTTCCCTTCAATTACAGAATACTTGGTCGCTCTTAACCTGATCAGCTTTGCCTGTTTTGGGTCGCCCGGTTCCTCCCCTGCTACAATGTAACGCAGAATGGGGGCAATCCAATCGTTATATTCGTCGACGCAGAGCACGGCCATTGATGGACTTGGTTTGTTCGAAACACTCGGCCGACTCAAAGTTTCCTGGATCAAGCTCCTGTGATTTCCAAGGGTTTTGGTGCTTGCCAACTTCGAAAGGATGTCAGCCCACACATTCTCAGTTCTCGGCACATGCTTTACCTCAGCCCGGTCGAATTTCTGAAGGAGCTCTCTTACTCTGGCCAAGTAACTCTTGAGAACGTCGTCTTTAGCATCATACAACTCTTTAATCTGCGAGACAACCAGTAAGGAATCCGAATGCAATTCAACACGATCGACGTCGAATTCTTTAGCGAGCTACAGCCCGGCTATGCATGCCTCGTACTCAGCTTGATTGTTGGAAGTGTGGAAAGCAAAAGTCAAGGATACTTCCACTGCAATGCCTTCTGAATTCTCTAGGATCAGACCCGCTCCATTGCCTTTACTATTAGAAGAGCCATCCACATGCAAAGTCCAGGTCGTCGTCGGCCGATCGTCCTGAGTTGGGGTCATTTCGGCGATGAAATCGGCCAACACTTGTGCTTTAGCGGCCGACATGGATTCAAATTTGATACCGAACTCGCTGAGTTCAACTGCCCATTTAATCATACGTCCCGCCAGGTCTGGTCGATGAAGGACTTGCCTTATTGGTTGGTCGGTTCTTACCACGACCTGGTGAGCCACTAAATAAGGTCTCAATCTCCGGGCGGCCACCAGTAGTGCAAGGGCTAATTTCTCGATCTTCTGATACCTTAGCTCTAGTCCTTGCAGCACCTTACTGATGAAATAGACCGGATTCTGCTTTAGGTTGTTCTCCCTGACCAAAACAGCGCTCAAGACTTCTTCGGTTATCGCCAAGTATAGATACAGGGTTCCCCCGGGTAGCGACTTAGTCATAATTGGCGGGTTGGTCAGGGCTTCTTTCAGATCATCCAATGCTCGCTGGGATTGGTCGGTCCACTCGAATTCCACGTCCTTCTTTAACAGTCTGAATAGAGGAAGCGACTTGCAGGCAGATTTGGGTATGAATCTCGACAGGGCAGCGACCATGTCGTTCAACTGTTGGATCTCCTTCTTGGTGGTGGGCGGTCTCATGTCGGCGACCGCCCTACACTTATCAGGATTGGCTTCAATCCCCCTTTCTGTTAGGTGGAAACCTAGAAATATGCTGGCCCTTACTCCAAAGGTGCATTTCTCTAGGTTCAGCCTCAGTGAGTTCCTTCTAGCTTCCTCGAAGATCTCTCTTAGGTCGTCTAAGTGATCTTGGTCGGTCTTACTTTTGATGATCATATCATCTAAGTATACTTCAGCTACTCGGCCAATCTGCCTTTTGAAGATCTTATTCATCATACGCTGGTAGGTCGCCCCTGCGTTCTTTAGGCCGAAGGGCATGACCTTGTATTGAAAGTTGCCACGATCAGTCATAAAGGCGGTCTTGTGGCGATCTGGAGGATAAATCGTAATCTGATTATAACCGAATAGGCGTCAAGAAATATAAGAGTTTGTAGCAGAGGCACCATCGACCCACCTTGTCAATGTAGGCACAGAAAGGCATCCCGGGCATGCCTTGTTCAAGTCGGTGTAATCCACGCACATGCGCCCCTTGCCATTCTTTTTCTTCACCAGCATGACATTGGACAACCAGGTCGTGTATTTAATTTCTTCGATAAAGTTGGCCTTTACTAGGTCTTCCACGGCTGTCTTCTTTGCTGCACGAGACTTCTCTTCACTTGCGCGTGCGCTTTCTGCGGGCGGCCAAACATTGCTTTTGTCGACTGAAAGTTGATGACAAGCAATTTCTATGGGGATACCTGGCATATCGATGTCCGCCATGCAAAAGGTCAGCATAATAATCCAGGCATCCCATGAGGTATTGTTTGACTTGCTCAGGTAGGTCGCTACCTAGCTTCACTGTTTTTGCTGGGTCATCCCCTAGCTGGACGTCAATCAGTTCCCCATGGGGCTCTGGCCTTTTCAACCGATTTTTTAGCTCGCGGGCTAAGTCGTCATCATTCTCCTCAGGGTCGTTGTCAGGATCATACCGGGCATCCAGATCGACAAGATTAACTTGGTGACCTTCGCCAAGATTCCGAGGGTTGAAACTTAAGTCTTGCTCGTCGCAAATATCTTGGTACAAGTAATGACTTCGCTTGCCCGCCTCCATGTCGGCCATCAGGGTGACTACTTGATCATCCTTACTGTAGAACTTTGTCTTCAGGTGTAATGTGGAGGCAACGACCTCCAGCTTCCCGAGAGTCGGCCGACCGATGATGCAATGGTAGCAGGACTTGATTGGGAGGACCAGGAATGTTGTCCTGACCATCCTGTAGAGGGTGCTTCCTCCTGTGTCATCTCCGAAGGTGACCAAGAGTTCTATCGTCCCTAAGGGGTAAGTGGTCGACCCGTTGAAACCTGTCAATGGAGTTGGATCGGCCTGTGGGATGATCTCGCTTTGATCCACATTCAGCTTATCGATTAACTCTTCAAACATAATGTCGGCCGAGCTTCCTTGGTCGATCAAAATTCTTCGGACCTCTGTATTGGCCATGACTGCTGATATCACCAATGGAACACAGTTGTTGGTCCTGCCATCGAGCAGGTCTTCATCTCCAAAAGAAATGGGCGGCCTATTCGAGGCTGGTCGCTCGGCTGAGGTCGTTCCAACCATAAGAATCTCGTTCCACTTTCTCTTTGTGGCTTTGTTGGAGTCCCTGCGATCCAAAGGGTTTCCACCATGAATCACCATGGCAACATTGCGGCTTCTAGACTGTCGAGTATCTCGATCCTCCTCAGATCCATCCTTGTCTTGGGCGGTCGTCGTAGTGATGACGACCTTTCCTTATTCTGGGCAGGCCCTCCAGTCTTTTCTTGAGGCTGCTCGTTCTCTTCATTCCTCACATATTTACTCAGCTTACCCTTTTGGATAAGGTCTTCAATATCATCTTTCAGGGCCATGCAGTCGTTGGTGTCATGTCCATTACTCTTGTGATAGCGGCAGTGTTTCTTGGTCGACCGTCCCCCCTTTTTGAGCACAAGAGGGTCAGGCCGCTTCACACCCACAAATTCGTTTGTTTGGCACTCCATGTTAATCTGGGCAATAGGTGTGTTCAAACGAGTACGCTGCTTGATGAACCCTCATCACATGATGATCTTCATCGGTTTTTAAAGAGTTTTTACACAATATTGATGATGGATGTCTTTGAATTGGTGTGTTTTTGTGAACAAATCGTGTTTCTTTGTGAATTGCTTGTTACGCAGGTGTTTATCTTTGGGTTTGTGTGATTTTGTGTTGCCCGGGGGCGAGGTGGATCGAAAAGACAAAGCACTGCGGTCGAGTGGATTCAATAAAGACAAGGTTTTGGAAGATCCCCACTGGAGGCGCACACACCTGGCGCTAAGAGAGAAAGCGCGCAGGAAGGCGCGCGGATAGGTCGCTCTAACTCTCAAAAGTTTACGTCCTTCGCGAGAGGTGTGCGCCCACGAGGTTACGTGCAGGACGCCGCGCAAGAAGATGGCGCGATAGATCTTGATCAAGCCTTAGCCATCTCGCGCGTAAGTTTGCGCGCGCAAGCAAGACGGGCGCGCAAGTCACGTTCTTCAAATACGTAAGGCTGCGTGTTTGCGGGGATCTTTCACTTTTGACGAATCCAAACCCTAGCACACGGAGAGAACGCGTTGCGGTATTTGTTGGCTCTTGAAGATTCAAGCATTGGGAACAAGTTTGAAGCTTGAATGTCATCATCATCATCGTTATTCTCTTGTAATTTCCCTTCTCTTTTATCTTTCATCATGTGTAACTAAACCCCTCTTGTTAGGGATGAATTGATCTTGATAGAGCACTAGGTATTTGGTATTGATTGTGTTTATTGTTTCTCTCTCGTATCTTGTGAATTGAAATTTAGTTTTAACTGTTTACAATTGGGAAATTGTGAGATTATCTTTATTCGATATTTTAATGGAAGTTCTTATATTTGAATCGTAGAATTTCAATTCCTGCAATTCGTAGCTTAGGATATTCTCCGAATTGTTGTGCGTGCGGACTCTAGCGTTTAAGGCTTGTAGGTAATTAGGATTACCTAAGGAATTAGGGGGTTTTAATAATCTATAAAGGACTAGTTACCTAAGGAATTAGGACTTAGTTATTATAACGAATTCGGTAGCAAAATATAGAGAGAGATATCCTTGATGTTAAACCAGTTACATAGTGCGAAAGCAAAAGGCGTTCATCCCAGCAGCATTCATTCTTAAGTAGTTCGTCCACGTTTTTAGTTTAACTTTATTTACAAAAATTCCAAAAATATTTTATCGCTTTATTTCGAGCTTCACAGCTCAACCCCTTCAAACATACCCCTTTCAAGTTGGTTCCAATTAGTAATTGTTAACGTAATTAGTAGATTAACTCGATCCTCGAGGGCGATATCCGGTATTTACGGTTTTACTACTTATACGATTTGGTACACTTGCCAAATTATTAACAAGTTTTTGGCGCCATTCTTAGGGATCGAAGTTACATTCACTAATTTGAAGGCATTTGCTAATTCAAACCCGTACATACTTAGTTGTTTTTATTTAATTTATTGTTTTGTTTTCTTTACATATTTCTTTTTATCTTTTACTACTTTACTCCCTTGATTGTGTAAGAGCAGTGGATACTTTGTAAGTCATGGAGTACACACTTCACCACTTCGTTGTTGTGGAGGACCGCATCTAAATGGTAATTGTGAGACATTGTCCTATTGTGATCTTTGTGGGGAGGATGAGGTGGATTGCTCTTGTGAACCAATGATACTCATTCTTTGGGTACTATCCGTGGTTGGCTCAACCTAAAATTCTTGAGGAGCCGGATGTGGTAGTCATTGATGAATCCTATCCTTGGTTGGCTCAACCTAAAGTTCCCGAGGAGGAAGATTTGGTAGTCATTGACACATGGTATCCTGGTTGGGCCGAAGATTGGTTACTAGTAGAACAACCTTTGAATCAAAGTAATCAACCACACATCGGGCATGATGAATTCAATGAAGGAGTCATCACGAATGGAAATTGTGAGCCTTTCGATTTTACCTCGGTTTCAAAACAAGAAGAGAGGAAGGCTTAACAATAGAAGAATCATGGGAGAAAAATGAAGATAAGAAAGGACAAAGAGTTGAAGCTGCAAGATCCTCTTGTTTGGAGGAAGCCAAAAATTCTCGATTTTGGGATGGTGTGGAAATCCAACAAGAAATCTCCCAACAAATCATTTCTCCACTCATCATCGGAGAAGCAAGGAAGATGGGAGCGAAGAGGTTGATAAATATTTAGACTCCTTCTATGCCTTGTGCAACACCATTCACCTTGAGAGGGCATGGAAGCATACACAATTGTACCTCAAGTTCATGAAGTTCTGCCTAATAAAGCGGAAGAAGAAGGATGATGTGTTCTTTGTGTCATACATTCCACCTTGAGAGAGTGGAGTTGCATCGTCAAGCTTAGGACGATAAACAAGCGCTTCATGGGAGGCAACCCATGTGAGGTAGTGTTCTATCTCTTCTAATTTATTTTTTTGTCTTGTCTTTATTTTTGTTATTGCTTTTGTGTCTGCAGACGTAGGCCTTCCCCATTATTTTTGCGGTGAGGACACTGCTGTGTTCAAGTGGGGGGGAGGACCTACGGTTTTGTGTTAGTTGTGTCTTGTTTTGTGTCTTCAAAGTTCAATAAAGCAATCATGTAATGATTTTATGTAAAAAAAAAAAAAAAAAAAAATGGAACGGTTGAGCAAAACTTAGTGATGAATTGGTGAGGAATTGTGAGATTAGTTCCGGTGGTAGTTGACTTAGTGCATGGCTTGTTTCTACACCTCTAGCATTATCTCGGTCGAACCTAGTGAACCTAGGGATGTCTTAGCTTGGCTAGCTGTTGGTGGACCATGCGTCTCGCCAGATTTGTACTAAAGATTTAGGGTAGCTGTAGAAGCTAAGTTGGGGGTACTTCGGCGGTACTAAGGCTGGGCATGAGGATTGTAGGATGATCGATTGCATCGTGTGTGTTAAAGTGTGTGCAAAGACATCTGCGGCGTCTACCCGTAACACCGTAATGTATGCCGTGTGTGTCGAAGTGCGTGAGTGCAGCACTGCAACGTCTACCCGTAACGTTGTAGTGTATGCCGTGTGTGTGTGGTGTTAGTGTGCGTGAGTGCAACACTGCAGCGTCTACCCGTAACGCTGTAGTGTATGCCGTGTGCGTTAAAGTGTTAAAGTGTTGTGAATAAGTGGAAAAATCCACAAGTGTGTTCTAAAGGTTAAAGTTCCCAATGCAATGATAAGTGAATCTAAATGTTAAAGTTCTAAATGGGTGCAGTACAAAGTTTGGCGTAAATGGTGCGTGTGTGTGTTGAAATAGAGTATGCACTGATTTGATCTGAAATGCCTATCTAAGACCCTTTGTCAGTTCTGAAGTCCCTCAGTCTTATGTGGAAGTGTGAGCCTACCCTTTATCTTGAACCAATCTTTGGCAGGCTCGGAAGAAAGCCCTCTAGTCCTAGTTAATGTCATTTTGAAAATAGCTAAGTTCTCTTTTGAGTTAAATGTCACACACTCACTTTTGAGCATAGTTGTACGGTGACATTATCACGGGGAGTTGCTTTGAGAGCCAATCCGAAAGTTGTCGTTCAACCCGTTCCTATGTGTTTGGTGAAAGTTGAATTCTTATATGATTGCTTGTTGACTTTGAGTTGTTTTGGTTGTGAGTCGAAGTCGAGCTTTGCTTGAGGACAAGCAAAAGTTCAAGTTGGGGTTGTGATGAACCTCATCACATGATGATCTTCATCGGTTTTTAAAGAGTTTTTACACAATATTGATGATGGATGTCTTTGAATTGGTGTGTTTTTGTGAACAAATCGTGTTTCTTGTGTGAATTGCTTGTTACGCAGTTGTTTATCTTTGGTTTGTGTGATTTTGTGTTGCCCGGGGACGAGGTGGATCGAAAAGACAAAGCATCGCTGCGGTCGAGTGGATTCAACAAAGACAAGGTTTTGGAAGATCCCCACCGGAGGCGCGCACACCTTGGCGCTTGAGAGAGAGAGAGCGCGAGGAAGAAGCGCGCGCGGATAGGTCGCTCTAACTCTCAAAAGTTTACGTCATACGTGAGAGGTGTGCGCACGAGGTTACGCTGTGAGGACGCCGCGCGCAAGATGGCGCGTGATCTTGATCAAGCCTTGGCCATCTCGCGCGTAAGTTTTTGCGCGCAGCGCAAGATGGGCGCGCAAGTCACGTTCTTCAAATACGTAAGGCTGCGTGTTTGCGAGGATCTTTCACTTTTTGACGAATCCAAACCCCTAGCACACCGAGAGAGCGCGTTGCACTGTTGGCTCTTGAAGATTCAAGCATTGGGAACAAGTTTGAAGCTTGAATGTCATCATCATCATCGTTATTCTCTTGTAATTTCCCTTCTCTTTTATCTTTCATCATGTGTAACTAAACCCCTCTTGTTAGGGATGAATTGATCTTGATAGAGCACTAGGTATTTGGTATTGTATTAGTGTGTTTATTGTTTCTCTCTCGTATCTTGTGAATTGAAATTTAGTTTTAATCTGTTTACAATTGGGAAATTGTGAGATTATCTTTATTCGATATTTTAATGGAAGTTCTTATATTTGAATCGTAGAATTTCAATTCCCGCATTCGTAGCTTAGGGATATTCTCCGAATTGTTGTGCGTGCGGACTCTAGCGTTTAAGGCTTGTAGGTAATTAGGATTACCTAAGGAATTAGGGGGTTTTAATAATCTATAAAGGACTAGTTACCTAAGGAATTAGGACTTAGTTATTATAACGAATTCGGTAGCAAAATATAGAGAGAGATATCCTTGATGTTAAACCAGTTACATAGTGCGAAAGCAAAAGACGTTCATCCCTAGCATTCATTCTTACCGTAGTTCGTCCACGTTTTTAGTTTAACTTTATTTACAAAAATTCCAAAAATATTTTATCGCTTTATTTCGAGCTTCACAGCTCAACCCCTTCAAACATACCCCTTTCAAGTTGGTTCCAATTAGTAATTGTTAACGTAATTAGTAGATTAACTCGATCCTTGAGGACGATATCCCGGTATTTACCGGTTTTACTACTTGTACGATTTGGTACACTTGCCAAATTATTAACACTGCTCGTATTTTTTTTCTCTATAGCCCGGCATGTTATCAGTGCGTGGAACAGATTATTTGAAGTGGAAATAGAGAGTAGAAGTCATATCTTACATCTTATGTGATATGCCTTATTTATAGTCATAGGCTAACCATCAACCAATCTAATAGAGAAAAAAAACTGATTTCTTTTCTTCTTCTCATATTACTTCCCACTTCAATACATACATTACTTCCATGACCCATATAAGTGGCAATGAAACATAAGTTACCAATTAACTAATATTAACTTTCCACATCAATATAATTCAATGCATTCCATAGCCAAGAGTAACGAAAGTAAGGAAATGAAAAAACTAATCATTTCACTCTCACTTTATATATTATTATATTCTTAGTGCTAGCAAAGAATATTAAAATATTCCACTTTGAAAAAATTCTATTCATTTGATTATAAATTCTACAATTTAATTATCAAATAATGAAATATTTTTCTTTAGCAAAGATTGAGACACTCGTTTGTGTGTGACCCCGTAGGTTCAGTACTAAACTGGTAGTAATTTAATCAAATTAATTTACTAATCAAGATAGGCATCTAACAACACTCCTTAACATTCGGATAGTATGAAGTAGTAATAAAATATTTTACTTACAAGAACCATTAGAAGAATCTTATAATATTTTTCTTCCATCCTTACAGCTCTAAGTTAACTCTAGAGTATGGTATTTTTGTCAAACTCTAATAAGTTAACATATGACTTTAAGAAACTCATTTCTTCTATCATTTGATTTTCTGGCCGGGATATTAGTTTCTTGTAGAGCTCAAACTCATTACAGAGAGTTGATGGATTCCATCTTGATTAATCATTCATTATACAAATATTTAATTGTATCCAATATCCATTCAACTAGTGCCCTAAAGCCTTAGGTGTCCGGAATTAAAATACAATAAACTATTTGTTAATTACTATGATAATCTCAAAGTCAAAGAAAATAATTACATTTCTTCTTGAGAATATTTCTATTGACAATTAAAGGTAATATAAACCATTAGAAATTCTCAATTGAGTCAGTTCAATCACCATATCAACATATGCATCATTTATATATGTAATTAATAAATGAGATCTATTAATCTTTATCCAATAAAGACATTTACATATATATATATTGATCTATCCGAATTATTGATATTCCATTCAAAATAATTCTATGATCAAGAACGATTTAGATTAAATACTCATAAAAGACTAGCTTCTCAATATCATAATCTCTATCATGATAGTTAGTCTATAAGTTTAATCAGAGACATTATCAAATTAATTATTTAACTAAACAACTGATGTGATAGTGAATAAATAACATTTTAATTATTCCTACGAAATGATTACATGATGGATTGGATCTTGGACATAGCTAATTATTCTCCAACAAAATGTAAGTTTTGAAATACAATTAGACAAAATTTTCCTCTAATGAAATGACGATCCGCTTCAATATACTGGTTCTCTTACGAAAAATTGGGTTTGAAGTAATAAGGAAAGCATCATGGTTATCAAATAGACCTTGGTAAATTTTAATTCTTCAATTAGTTTGTTTGATCCAAATAAGCTCATATGTGACCAAGGCTATATAGCACAACACTCAGCCGAAGCAGTATATCTAACTGCAAAAACGGAAGAAAAAAAAACAATTGTAACATGAAAGGTAGGGTTTACGTTCAGAAGTGATGGTAGAATATCATATAAATAGAAGAGAAAAAGGGAGAAAGGGCATGAATTATCTACCACCTCGGGGCGGGAAAATGTAGCTACCTTTGTCTCTATCTCTCTCATCTCTCATTTTTTCACTCATGTTTTCCCTCCATATTTTTCAACATTCTCTCTCCTCTTTAATCACTACAAGAAAATCGTTGATTTGCCACGGACATTTCCGTCGCAAATGTACAAATTTCCGTGGCAAAACAACATTTGCCACGGACAAAAATTGGTGGCAAAAACGCTCGTCGCAAATCGTTTGCCACGGAATTTCCGTGGCAAATGTTTCCGTCGCAAATTCGTCGCTAATCCGTCGCAAATATCCGTGGCAAAGTTGTCGCGAATTTCATCGCAAATCCGTGGCAAATCCGTCGCAAAAATAAAAAAAAATTAAAAAAAAAAATTAAATCTTCAAACATATATACATGCTGCATAAAATTAAGCTAGTTAAAAATAAGCACAGCCCACTCCATTAACAAATTATCTCCAAAATCTCTTTCATTGTTAAAAATTTAAATCTTCAAACATATATACTGTTAAAAGAAATATACTTCAATAAGGGCTATTTTTCTCCATAAAGAAACAGAGATCAACAACATTACACAAGTAAAGGTTAAGAACAAAAAAAAGGAACATTGTGTAAAAGAATGGGTTTGGCCTCGACTCTACAAGTGCCACTTGTAACATACTAAAATAAATGTACAAATCCTCAAAACATGTCAAAAGGTTTGGCATCTAACATGAATTCAGTTATGATCATACTTCTTGCTGAGCAAGTTCTGGCCTTGAAACTGCATTATGAATCTGTCCACTTTTACCAAGCAAAGCCATTATAGAAAGGCAAATCCAAATATAAACACGAGAATCGTCTCCAACTAATACTATATGTTTTCCACTTGATGTGAATGAACCAGACATCTGACTTCCTGACTTTGGAAGGCCTGCATTTAGAAATGTCATAAAACCAACTTAGAAGATTCCATGTAGAGCAAGTATCATGAATGTAAATAATGGAAACAATTATCTTAAATTTATCAATGTTCCAATGAGTTTTGCAATCATACCACTGAGTTAATAAAGCTAAAATTCAGATATCATATAAGGAATAAGGAATACACACAATCCACAGATAAAATCTTTTGCCATGCCAATTAAATAATATTAATACTATAACATTACTAGTTTCTCTCATACGCTTTATGCTCTATACCTTTATATGTCCGAACAAATTCAACGCCTTCCAATATTCTAACTTTGGAATCTTCGATGTGATCATAACTCTCTGATGATTTTTCCGGGAAAATCGCAATGGAAATTTGGTTTTTTGTTAACTAAGGAAGCAAAAAAGCATAACCTTTTGGCGAGTGAGGAAGTTTAAGAATGAAACACGAATGCCGATAATCTTGTTGCGGATGTTCTCTTCTTTCCATTAACACAAATCTGCGCCTCAAGCTCGAAATTTTTGCCTATGAATAACCATAAAATCCAATTTAGGCATTCCTTTCAATTTATGTTTCTTTTCTTGACTATATTAATGGACAAGTAAATACCAAGCAACATAAAGCCGTGCAAGTGCGGAGAGGAACCAACTACGAACCCCTGGATAAACAAAGGCGATACGCTCAAAATCTTCTTGAGAAAAGTTACGAGAAATGTGACAAGTAAAAAGATTCAATCTTGAAAAGATTCATCAAGTATTCATAACATACCTTTCCATCCTGGTTTGGTAACTTACTTACGGCGCTTATGACATCTCGTATGTCCGCCTGATCAACAACTCGCTCTTCGTGTACTCCCATATTCGAACTTTACCATCTATGGAGCCACTAATGAAGTAATTTTCATCAAGTGGGTTGAATTGAATGCATGTTATCGCTTCCAATAGAAAAGATACACAATTATGATCATACTTGTGGGATAAATATGAGTAATACTACAAAAACAATAAAATGAAGCAAGCATATCTGCAAATATATTAATATGCAAAAGATTATTGTCAAAAATGAAGATTAAAAGGCACGTGATCTTATACTTACCATAATTGTTGTGACGGAAAACACGTAAACATTGATTGCAACCAATTTTCCACATGCGAACAGTTTTATCCATGGAAGAGGAAAGGAGGATCTGCAACAACCAACAAGTACTTTAGTTGATTTCATTTCAAAATTAGAACAAATAAAGCTTATTGCATAATTGCGGGATAAACATAAGAAGCTTACGCAAGTAAAACTCACATCCGAATTAGACCAAGCCAAATCCATCACATCACTGGAATGACCATATAAAACTTGCAAGGAGTAAATGACAATACTCATTTAAGAAAAAAAAACAGAATGAAGATGAACAAGAAATCAAGGAATCTGAACAATAAAGGTGAAGAAAACAATACCCATTGCAGAGTCGCGGTTTGCGAGAATAGAAGTTCACTTCCACCATCGTTTGCAATTTCACCATCGAATGCAAGAATAGTTCCGATTGAAAACTATGACAACCAACCGGTCTTGAAAGCGCAACCAGCCACGAACAACTTCACGTAGCTTAGAAGCACTGCCTACATAACAGTTACACAAGATACTAGTATACTAAATAAATTTGACGGAATAATTGCTGAAGTAACTTAAGATTCGAGGGACTAAAATGAAATCACGTATATGTTTCAGGGACCAAACTGACAGTAAGTGACATCTTTCAGGGACTAAACTGACATTAACAGATGGATTAACAGAGTTAACAACACACATTAACGGGAGGGACTAACGTGACGAACGGATTACACTTTCAGAGACCATTTTGCATTTTCACTCGATTCAAGAACCAAATTGACAGCGAGTTACACTTACAGGGGGCAAAATGGCTATTTTTTACCCTAAAAATAAACGAGCCATAAAGTGAAGGCAATTATTTTTCTCACCCCCCTCAACATCAATCCCACCCCCATAATTACCCAAACGGACAAAAATACCCTTGAAATTTTACAAAAATCACATTTCACATTTCATAATTTCGAAAAAGTAAGTAAATCCGGTTGGGATTTTCGGAATTACTGGGTAATTAGAAAATCTTTTTTTATTTTTTTTTTCAATTTTTAATATATTCTAATTACATTTATTTTTTAACGATGGTGAGTAGACGATCGGACAACGTAGCGAAAGCGAGTCTTCGGAGCAGCGACACCGCGCATGACGCGGCAGCAGAGAGCATTGCTGGGAGGCCAAAAGTAGCGATACTCTTCTCCGGACACTTTACGAGGCTCGAGAGTGCTGGGCATGCTTCGAGCGTCGAGCGCCAGAGAGCCGCGGCCAGAGTGATATAGACGGTTGAGCTCGAGCCTCTCACCTTAGCCCGTATGAGCGATTTCTACCGTGACCACCCTGATTATGAGTACCATATGCGGCACCAACAGGAGCACCCAGAGTTGTATCATGACGTTGTTAATGACGGTTGGGAGGCTTTGGAGGAGCAGGAGGATGAGGGCCAGCATGAGGAGGAGGAGGAGGAGGAGGAGGTTTAGGCGGAGGTTCAGTCTGCCCCAACTGTGGATCACACACCCTTATATTTACACTGGGATACGCACTGCGCGTCCTGGATAGATAGAGGCGAGGTAATATTTTAATTTTTTATTTTAATTTTACTTAACAACAATTAATTACTTATTTTTAATAACGTATGGTTTTATTTTAATTTTTTCAGCCTCGGAAACTAAAGGTTGTATCTCACGGCCAGAAGTTTCCTATAATTAGACCTGCCGAGCACCACCCACAGGTAGACTACTGGTTGCGTCAGGCTATGAGTTGATATCTGCTTTTGTGGAGAGGTGGCATCCTAAGACCTACTCATTCCACATGCCCTTTGGGAGAGATGCGATCACTACTCGACGATGTGTTGTCTTTGCCCACTGCCATTGGATGGCACCCCATTGGACCACAGGCCAGATTTTGATTCTGTTCAGGCTCTTCACTTGGCTGTGGATCGTTTGGGCATGGATCAGGCTACTGTCATCCAGGAGCTTAGGGATAATGAGGCGATGTCGAGGATCTCCCGTGTAGAGGGCGCCACGGGGAGAACATGGCACGGGGTGCTTATGAAAGCAGCCGCGGTGCTACATGCTCTTTCTGTTAGGCACCACCATTCGCCGACAAGACTCACACATTAGTGCGGTGAGGTGAATGTATACGCCAGATCTTCAAGCAAGTGTGGCGATGGTCTTGGGGTATAGCCGCTCTTAGTTACCTCTACACCCGGATTTAAAGCGGTCTTTTATTCGACCCAGCGATTCGGCGGATACGCGATCTCTGCGCTCCGGTAATCATTTATTTATTTTTTTAATTTAAAGCTTTTAATTAAATTACTCATATATTAATAACTGATTATTTTTTAATTTAATTATTTCAGTGTTGGATCTACGAGCACTTTCCCACCGTCGTTGGTCGGAAAGTGTTAGCTAGACGATCGACCACGTGCCACCAAATTGGGGAACAAGAAGGTCGGATAAAGTAAAGTTGGTGGACTTTAGGCAATGGATAGATGCTCTGCGGTGGAGGATGTCATCCTCACCCCTTATGCGGACCACGAGCAAGTATGTTCCTTTGTCGAACATATCCATTTCTGAGGTCGGTTGCTTTAGGCGACGCGTTGTTCCCTACATGCTAGACAGGGTGCGTTGGCAGTTCGGGTAGCTACAGAGGGTCCCTCTTCCACCCATTTCGGGTAATCCTCCCTCTGCAGACTTGATCATACGGGGGTTGCTGATGTATCAGATTCGGGCGCGGACTTTTGGCGGGCTAGTAGAGATCACGACCTACCACGGCTGAGTGTGATCTCGATTACCTACCTTGGTACGATCAGTAACGAGTGCGTCTTACTCCGGTGCGAGCGAGCCAGAGCTGAGACAGAGCTTCGGGATCCACCATATCATCAGGAGCCCTGTTGTCGAGAGACATATGAGGAGAGAGGTGCAGAGAGCATTTGCATTGACACAGGATGCACTAGATGTCGCCGCCCGTTCACCTACTTCACGTGCTTATTTTCATCATTGTTAAACATTTTGGACCCATAGTTGTATTTGTACTCCTATTTTATGTTGGTCATTTTATATATTTTGACATATTGTTATTTAAATAAGAAACAGTTCAGTATCATATTTCCAAAATAAAACGCGTTTAAATATTAATTTAAAAAAATTATAAATTTCTAATTACCTTTTTAGAGGTAATTCAAATTTTTAATTTTATGAACCAAATTACCTTATTTTGAGGTAATTAGAAAATTTTAAATTTTTTTTTTTAAAAGGCAGGGGTAGTATTGAGTTTTTTTTGAAATATGGGGGTGGGATTGATGTTCAGGGGGTGAGAAAAATAATTGCCTAAAGTGAATTCATTGTAAAATTAATAAATAGAGGTAGCGCACACTGCATATTTTTCCTTTGTCAAACCAACCAACCAACCAACCTTATCCCTCGTCTCGTGTTATCCATTCTTTTGTCATCGTCATGGCATCGTTGCTTCTAGCTTCACCTTCTCCACTTTCAATTCAATCTCAAACTTCCTTCTCCTCTAATTCTCACCTTTCTTTCTCTCAATCACAAACTCTCTTCTCTCCCCTCTTCATTTCATTCCCTTCCCTCTCACTTTCACCCTCTGCAACTTCAACCACTTCCTCTCCTTCTGGTAATTTCCTTCAACAAATTAAAATTAAAACTTTGCAGTAATTGTTCTTTCTTATTTATGAATGAATTTTAACAACCCCTTTTTTGTCTTTATATTTCTTTTTTGTTTCAAATAGTGTATTGCGGCAAAGGCGATAGGAAAACTGCAAGGGGAAAGCGATTCAACCATTCCTTTGGAAATGTAAATGTTCTTTTCCCATTTTAACCTTTTCAATTTGAGTTATTGTCCTGAAATTTCTCTAAAGATGAATTGAATTTATGTCATTTACAATTTATCAACTTTAGTCCTGGCTTTTGCAATAGTGTTTCAATTTAGTCTCTTTGTTATATTAATTTAGACCCTCTATTTTATATTGTAAAAGAGACCAAGTTACACCTGAGGTGTTAGCTCAGTGATAATAGCTTAGTATTGTATCGTGTTGAGTTCAAATTTCCTCGAAGAGAGTTATAAAATGACCATTAGTGTCACTTTCATTAATGAAAATTTCCCCTTCCCCATTACAAAAATTGACTAAATTGAAATACTTTGCAAAAGTCGGTGGCTAAGTAGATATTAAATTGAAAATTTGTGAAATTTCAAAGACTAAATTGGATAATAATTCTTGAAAATTTTTTCATATGATTTTGTTTTCTTATATTGTTATTTTGATTTTTCTCATATTTGTGATTTTACTAGTACTAATGTTATTTGATGGGATTATTAGGCAAGGCCAAGGAACAAGAATAAAGGTAGAGGTGCACCAAGAATTTATGCTCCACCAGATACTACTAAGAAAGACAAGCGTAGACTTGAAGATAATGAGTTTGTGGAGATTGAACTTGATTGATCCCGCTTTTCTGGTTGATTTTAGTACTGCATTTTAATTATTAGTCTATCATGATTTTGTTGTTGATATATTGATTCTATTTGGCTGGCATATACAATTTGGATTTTGATTATTGTCCTTATTTGAGGTCACTATGTTATTGTTATCTTTCTTTGATTACAATGTCTATTATGAAGTATGAACACTCTTGCTTTAGTATAACATTTTAAGGGAAAAAAACAGATAGAAAAATGTTGTTTTATCACATTTGACGGCATGCGGATCCTCTGCTATGGCTGCACCAGCGAGGACCATTCGATCTTGTTCTCTCTAGATCGAATGGTCCTCGCTGGCGCAACACCATGTTGTCGCAGCGGAGTATCCAAATCCATCAGATCTATATCACCTAGGGATGTCAACGAATATCCACAGACGTTGCGTAACAATGCATATCCATTAGGGGGGCTTTATGTTCAATAAGTTGTCCTTTATGTTAGATTTTCTTAAAAGTTGTAAATAAACCATGTGAAGTTATTTGTATTATGGCATTATTTGAATCATGCTGTCAATCTCCCACAAGTCTATTATTGCATACTTTGAATACCTTTAGACTTCTTAGATCAACTGTTTTAGTATCAAAGGGAAATTATGTTGGTTGTAGCTTTAGTCTGTGTTTGGATAAGGATTTTCCAAAGCTATGGTTTGTGCAAAAGTTACAAAGAGACAAGATTTGGATAAGGGTTATATGTGCCAGAGGATTTGGTTTTGTAAAAATGTTGAAGATTTAGGTTTAGACTTCTTCATGTTTTGAATTATTGTATAGTTCATGGTTGTAGTTATGTCCTCCAATTTTAAAAATTGTGGGAGCATATAGCTGGTGTGATTGGAATTACTTTTGTAGTCTAGGATTTGTGTTAAAATCTTTGAGTCTTCCAAATAGCATTTGGTTTCCTGGTTTGGAGAGAGAGATAAAGGTGATTTAATAGAATGGGGAGGAACATGAGTTAGAGATCAGATAAGCCGATGTGGGTTTGAATGATAGAAATTGCTAGAAAGAAATTCAACCTTTCATAAGTTATACCCACGTAGAATGCAAATTCATTTCTCTTCACCAATATCTTCTCCTAAACACACTCGGAAAGATTAACCTCTACAAAGACACAAGCATAGTGGCTAAAAGTTTTGTTCTTAGTTGCAATTTTCAATGTAATGAGTGTCCCGATACTCCCAACAATCTTAAAAACATAAGTAGATGACTCATATAAAATATCATAATTGCGTTATTTAATTTGGTCATTATTCCTTAGAAATAAAATCCATACATTTTGCATCTGATAATGGTGGAGATTAAAAACATAACCCGCCTCATATTTTTTTCCAACATGAGGGAATTCGCCCCCAAGTATTTTTAGTATTATAAATATGTGTGGATGTCGATTCCACCCTAGACAAAGATAAATATGAACTTAAAAGTAAACATGTTTGAAAACATGGTTATTAGTATTATAAATAATGCATTAACGTTTAAGTTACGCGACAAATCACCGAATAATAATATATATTTTATGGACAAATTGCATTAAAAGGTTGGGTATTACCACTAACAAAGGGTTGTTTCTAAATGCAAAAGGTTTCAACCACACCAACAAGAAAAGCACCTATGGCATTTTATTTGCACTTCTTAGCTTGCGTATCAACCGTATTAACTTGCATTTGAGCCATATATACGATTTTTCATGACTTTCACTTCTCTCTCTAGTTGGGTAATCTTCACTTGTTGAATCTCAATTTAATTTCGAGTCTCATAAAATTCATCAACCCATAAAAAAATATGAGCAACAATGCTGTCTCAGTTGCAAATTATAAACAAATATACATCTATAAAATAACGAAAATGAGGATACCCAAAGAAGTCGAGAAATCAAGATGCTCATTACCTTAAAAAAAAAAACGAACGCCCACAAAATTGTCTATTCATATTAATCAGTGTCTTTGCAGTGTATACAACAATTGAATGCAGTTGAAACTGAAATTATTTTAAGATTTTTCCCGTTTTGTTTTTTTAAAAATAAAACTGAAATTATTTTTTGATCCGTGCCAAAATGGGTATCATGGGAATCAAACCAATGGTCATAGCATTACACACTCAACTCCTAACCACTATGCCACCAACCGTTATTGATTCTTAGTTTACAAATTTTTGGTATATATAATATAAAATCAAAATATGTTTTTTATGCATTAATAAGTTTTTTACTCAATGTATAGATAATATGTAATAATATATAAATAAATGTATGTTATTTTATATATTTTTTAGAGTATAAATTTTATTCAGATGTTTAATATCATCACATCTCTTATATTAGAATTAAAATTATGAATATATAGTTGATAATTTTTGAAAAAATATCTCTACATTTTAAAATTATAATCAAATAAATTTACAAGTATATTTTAACAAACAACATCAATTGAGTCTCTATGTAAATCAAAATTATAATTTTAGTCATTTAATTGTGTTTTCTAATTATTTTAATTCATATTTATCTATTTTAACTATATTTATGTTGCGTCTTTGTTCATACATTTTCATGAGCAACCCACCTCAAGTTTTTGATTATTATCCTCAACGTTTTGGTGAAATACATGAGTTTGCTTTGATAAAAAAAATTGTTAATAAACGTAGGAAACTTAATTGTGTATTAATTATTTTCGTAACTAAATTGCACGAAGATTGTTGGGAAAAAGATTTAGTGAATTAAGTTTTAGGTGCCTTTAGTACCTTTAGGCTTATTTTGGCAAGAAAATGATGAGAGAAAAATTGTATAAGCTAAGAGAGAAAATATTTGGAGAGAGAGATAGGCTCAAAAAACTAAAGGTATGAGTGTCTTTCCCGCCCTAAAGACACTCAAGTAGGGGTGTGCAGGACCCATCCCAACCCGCCAACCCGTCTCAACCCACAAATTTTGGGTTGAACCCAACCCTATCCTACACAAAAAATGGACAAATGGGACCGTCCCAAGTAGTAACCCGACTTCGGGTTAGGACGGGTTCGGGTTGACTCTTGGGTTACCCAACCCGTCGCTAATATACATACACATATATTAATATATAATTAATAAACTCAAACTTGTAAATTGTGATAACTTAGACTCAAAACAAGTAATTTGATGCTAAAATTTTGTATTTTTAACAAAGTTGGACACATACCAACATTACTTTTATAGAAGTTTTATTGAATTTATCTATTAAATTTCAACGTCTAATAAAAATATGTAATTGAAGTACTAACAACATTTCTTAAAATTATATTGTTTGTATTTTGGGACAACCTGGTCCCGTCTTGATTAAACTCAGTCCTAAATTAACCCATAATTTATCGGGTTTGTCCGGGTTTTAGGATGGGTTAGGGTTAATAAAATGACCCGATCAAAATTTGGGACCAAGTTAGGGTTAGTTATAACCCGTCCTAACCCGTCCCATGCTCACCCCTACACTCAAGTCTCAATCCATCCCCTGGGTATTCACTCTTAGAGATTTTCCATTATTTTCACATAGTTTTGGATGCATTCTCCAATTTCATCTAAACATGGATTTAATTCCATAAACATAAATCTCATAGGCCCCACCACTAAAAAACAATTCTCTTTATACTCGGGCCCACCACGGATTTGGATCCCCTCCTGCCAACTTGTCCTCAAGTCGCAAATTTGAGCCGTAGAATTTTTATCTGACGGTACAGATTTAAAGCTATATTTGATATCTACTTTTTTGAAGTTAAATCAAAGCCACTAAATTTATATCCAATGGCTAGTATTTAATGACAACGGTGAGTGGACCCAAAGTTGACAGGCGAGGATCCGAGTATAGATTCTTCACACCACTTTTCAAACTTGTTTTGTTGTGTTGTGTCGCAGATCAAACAATTCCAAAACAAGGCTATTCACCCAATTCATGCTTTGCCATCAAAAAATCAGGTCAATTTCTTTCTCCACCTACTTTCCCTTTTTCTTTTTGTTTTAATTTTTTGTCCTTGTTTGGATCTTTTTGGAGTTATTTCTTTGTTTTTAACATCTTATTTGCTAGTGTTATTATTTCCAATTTTTAGATGTTTATTACTTCTCTGAAATTTTGAGTTTCAAATAGGTTAAGGGTTTCTTGGGCTAGTTTAATTTTCTCTCACATTTTGGTTTCATTTTTTAATGCAAATATTCTCCCTTTTATGTGAGTGAGTATCCATAATTTGTTGCTTACCATATCATGTTACTGTTATACTTTCTTGTTTCTATTCTTTTGAGTATAAATTACATGAAGTTTAAACTTCATGTAATTTGTGTAAATTTAAATTTCATGTAATTTGTATGAAATTAAGTTAGAAATATTAAAGAAATTAGCTCAAAGTTTAAACTTCGTGTAAGCCATCCCGGAGAACTTATGAAAATAAGCTAGAAATGTTATGCCTGAAAATTAGTCTTATACCAATAATAGATGTCTCACTTTTGCAGATTAATAACAAAAGTGATTAATTCAAACCCTAGTCTTATTATCTGTTTGTTTCCGTTGAAAGTAATCACATTTAAGAACTTCAAATATCCCTTCTTCACTCTTCTGCTACTGCATTAGTCTTATCGATTACTAGTAGCATTAACCACTCCTTGAACTGAACCAAAGTTTAATTAAACATGGTTCGCGTTTCTCCGATTTTTTATAGCATTAACCACTCCTTGAACTGAACCAAAGTTCAATTAAACATGTTTCACGTTTCTCTGATTTTTTATTTTTCACCGTACTCTTTCTGTGTGTTAGATATGAAATTAAGTGCTGTGAAAAATTGTTGCAAGTCAATTAGTCTTATACCAATAATAGAGGTCTCACTTTTGCAGATTAATAACAAAAGTGATTCATTCAAACCCTATTGAGGTGGAAGATTTTTGGGAAAATCATCAGATAAGAAAAGTTGAAATGGAAACGAAGAAATGGGAAAATCATCAGATAAGAAAAGTTGAAATGGAAACGAAGAAAATGGAGTACCTTATAACTTAGCATTAGGGTTATAATAATGAAAATCACATTTCCAAAAGTAAATCTATCCACAGTTTCTAAATCATGTGGTAGTTTGCTTTGAACTATTGCCAATGATTTTAACCTTTCTAACACTGTGTAAAAACACACTGACAGAGAGAAGGACATTTCATGTTTACTTCATTCATATTTGGAAAGCACGGTAGTCTAGTCACAACACAAGTACCTATTTGATACTAGTTTCAAAACAATCTCCATGACTGATGCACAGTGATACAAATATTCTAACTTGCCATTATATAATAAATTAAATATCTTTTCTTATATCTCGATTTCTGGAAACCTCTTCACTGGATCTTTTTTCAGATAGCAAATTACATACCAACTACTGAAGACTTGAACTGCCCTAAAAAGCTGAAGACATCAACTGAAGTTGAACAAGAAATTGGTGACAGCTTCATCATTGAAGTTGCATCAAACTTGAGGAACTATTGGAGGACCAGCCTGCCACTTCGATAGTATCAAAGCATGAAGCAGCAACAAAAATAAAAACAAAAACATGGTTATTGGAAAAGAGAACTTTCATTTCCTTTTACAATATGTAATGATTTATTTATATCTTTATCTAGAGTTGTATTATATTCTTTTCAATTCTACGTATCCCTTCAAAAAAATGACAAGTTTTGATTTTAAAATTAAAATATGATAAGATGCATTAAAGTTTAAGTTAAGCGACTAATCACCGAATAATATATATATATATATATATATATATATATATATATATATATATATATATACTAGTATAATTTACCGTCTACAAAGTGTGGTCAAATTCATTTGTTTATTAATCGTAAGGTAATTCATGTAGATAGTGTATCGCTTGTATTAGTAAAGTCAAGGGTGCTCTTAGTATTGGGCCTGTTAGTGTGATCCAGCCCATTAGTTAGTAAGAGCACCCATCCATTGTAATTGTATCAGTATATACTCTATTGAGTAAAGAAATAAGAAATCAATTCGGTTATTTTCTGTGTTGCCAATTACAATTGGTATCAGAGCAAGTTTTATCGGACCTGTGTCGGAGCTCACCGGAGCTTCAAGAACGTCGCTCATGGCGGAGCGAGAGTGGTAATGGAGGCTTTTCCCAACCACGATACCCAAATTCGAAGGACACTACGAATTCTGGGCTATGCTAATGGAAAACCTACTCCGTTCGAAGGATTATTGGGATGTCGTCGAGAAAGGGATCCCGTCGTTACCGGCGAATGCAACGGCGGAGCATCACAAGGCGATCACCGAAGGGAAATTGAAAGATCTGAAGGCAAAGAACTACCTGTTCCAAGCCTTAGATCGGAGCATTCTTGAGACGATTATCAAGATTGATACATCGAAGGATATTTGGGATTCGCTGAAACTCAAATACCAGGGGTCAACGAAGGTGAAAAGGGCTCAATTGCAAGCCCTAAAGAAGGAATTTGAAGTCCTTGAAATGAAAGAAGGGGAAAGCGTCAATGACTATGTTTCAAGAACCCTCTCTATCGCGAACAAGATGAAATCTCATGGTGCAAAATTGACGGAATCTGACATCGTCGATAAGATTTTGAGATCGTTAACACAGAAGTGGAACTATGTTGCTTGCTCAATCGAGCAAAGCAATGACGTTGAGAACATGTCTATCGACGCCCTCCAACGTAGCTTGATTGTGGAAGAACAGAGAATGAAGGGACCCAAAGGAGAAGAGCAAGCCCTAAAGGTGTCTGAAGCTGCAAGAAATGGAGGAAGGGGGCGAGGACGTGGTGCTGGTAGAGGAAGAGGAAGGATAGGTTCAAAGGACCACATTGAATGTTTTAGATGCCGGAAAATGGGACACTATCAAAGTGAGTGCCCTAATCTTGAGAGTAAAGATACCAAGCAAGCCAACTATGCTGGATTTGATGAAGATGAAGAAATTTTACTCATGGAGTATGAAGAGGTGAAACAGGAAATCAAGAGTGAACGGTGGTTTTTAGACTCCGGTTGCAGCAACCATATGTGTGGAGTCAAAGAATGGTTTAGTGATCTTGATGAAACATTTAGGGAAACGGTAAAGCTAGGCAACGACATGAAACTTATTGTGATGGGTAAAGGCAATATTAGGATCAAGATTGAAGGGAAGGTTCAATGCATCACTGGGGTGTACTATATACCCGATTTGAAAAACAACTTGATCAGTCTTGGGCAACTCCAACAAAGGGGACTCAAGGAGTGATTGAGGACGATTACTGCAGGGTGTATCACAAGCAACAAGGTCTGATCATCTCATCAAAGATGTCCTCAAACAAAGTGTTCACTGTAATGGCAGATCCTATTGCTCCAACTTGTCTTCAAACTGTGAGTGAAGATCAATCCGTGTTGTGGCATAGGAGGTTTGGGCACTTGAGCTATGGGAGGTTGCAAATTCTTCATCAAAAAGGAATGGTGAGAGGACTTCCTAGTATCAAGGAACCAACAAAGAACTGTGCTGAGTGTTTGATAGGAAGGCAACACAGAGAGGCCATGTCCAAGAGAAGCAAGTGGAGAGCCTCAAGGAAGTTTGAAATGATTCATTCAGACATTTGTGGTCCAATTAGCCCTGCATCCAACAGCAACAAGAGGTATTTCATATCCTTTATAGATGACTTTACTAGAAAGAGTTGAGTCTATTTGATTTTCAAAAAAATCGATGCACTAGAGGTTTTAAAAGGTTCAAAGTTATGGTAGAAAAGAGTCTCGGTGTGAAATTAGTTGCCTTAGAACCGATAGGGGAGGTGAATATAATTCGATGCATTTAATAAATTTTGCCTTTGAACAAGGCATTAGAAGGCAACTCACAGCTGAGAGAAAGAATAGAACCACAATGAATATGGTTAGAAGTCGAATTAAGGAAGCTAGATTACCTAAAGAATTTTGGCCTGAGGCAGTTAAATGGTCGTTCTATATCCTAAATAGGTGCCCCACTACCTCTATACTAGACATGACCCCTGAGGAGGCTTGGAGTGGAATCAAACCCTCTATAGGACATCTTAGAGTATTTGGAAGTTTAGCTCATGTCCACATCTCTGATGTTCATAGAAAGAAGCTTGATGACAAGAGTGTCAAGTGCATCTTTCTAGGAATTAGTGATGAATCCAAGGCTTATAGGTTCTATAACCCTGTGACAAAAAAATAGTGATAAGCAAAGATGTTGTTTTTGATGAGAATGAGGTTTGGAAGTGGAAGAACAATCAAGGAATTGATGGAGAGTGTCAACTTGATGAGTGTTGCGTTAAAGACACACTTAGAGCAAGTGTACTCTTTCGCAGAAGTAGTATAAAATAATATTGTATCCACAGGGATTAATTAACAAGTACTAAACTAATCGAGATTATTTAATGTTTAGACGAACAAATAGTTTGAGTGATGTAGAAACAAAAATAAGAAGAAGTAAATGACAAGAATTAAAAATGCAAGATATAATCAATGGAGAGAGACCTAAGGTCAGTTTCACTTGCAAGCTTCGATTCCCTTATGTCTAATTCTACCTGAATTCTCTTATTTTATTTAATTACCAATCCCTTTACTAAAGCTATTAATCCGTTTGGTCATTCGCGATTAATATTCTTTTTCCTAAATTAACCCTTGTTTGGTCATGCAAGAATTTAACTTCAAGAAAAGCATAAAGAACAAAAAGGTTGAATGATTGGAAGACTAAATTATGGTTTGGTCACGCCCTAATTATAGCCCCAATTATCCTATAGGTCCACCAACTAATTGCAGTACGGTCGCTGATCAACTAATTGATTATAAACATGCAAAGGGTAGCTAATCCTAAGAATGTGATTAAATCAATAGGACATCAATTAATATAAAAATAGGAATTCAAAATATAATTTAGAACATAAAAAGGTCTCTAAACATGCAAGATCCACCTAAGACCTTAGAAGAGGACTTAGGTATCCATAATAATTAAGAACAATAAAATAGAAATAGGTTCATGAAATTACAAAGATAAGAATAACCCGGAAATAGTGAAAGTCTTAATCTTTGTCTTCAATCTCCTTCTCCCTGCTTGAGCTCTCTCACAAAGTTGTCAAGAAGCTGCACCCAAGCCTTCCAATTCTCTCTCACTCATGTGTTGCCGTCAGGTGGTGTTGTCTTTGTTATTCTCATAATACGGCTCTCCCCTTAATGTTGTGTGATGCTATTATTTACAATGCTTTGTCTAGGGTTGTGTGCTTGATTTCCTTTCTTTCTCCCCAAGGCGCTAGATTCTTCTCCTCACTTTCTTATCTTCATTTTTAATACTTGTGTTTCCTTTCTTTCTCCCCAAGTCTAGGGTTGCATACCAACTTGTTTCCCACGGTTCCCTCAATTCCACATGGGTTGGATTTATGTTTCAATTCAATTCATTCCCTTATGTGGGCCTTCCTTCCTTCAATTGGGTTGGCCATATTTTTCTTCTGTTGATCAAATATATATATATATATATATATATCACATATTTAATTTATATTCTTTTTTTACTAATTTTCTGCAAAATAGAGCAAATTAAGTTAGTGATTTATATAATTAGTAATAATTGCTCTAAAGATGACTCAAAGATATCTCTAAAAATGCACTAATTTACAGATTATCAACTCCCCCACACTTAACTTTTGCTTGTCCTCAAGCAAATTTCCTGGTTAAATAAAATTTTCAAATAAGTAATAGAGATAGCCAAATAAGGAACCCAAAGTTAAAAGCACAATGAGAGACAATAGACAATATATTACATATGAGATGTTAATAGGTTGCCCAATTAGAGGCTCAAGTCCCTGAATAATACATTTATGTGAACAAGGGCACTCGCTCACAATCTAAGTGTTTTGGGACTTGGGAAAAATATACACTCAAGTTTCCAGAAAATGCACATTACCATAAGCTTGTAATTTGACCAAATCTCCACTAAATAGTTCACATGCATGCAAAAGATGGGGTTTCATGGGTTGTAATGGGGCCAGGGTGAATTCATGCAGGGTAGGAAATAAGAAGAGATGGATAATCAAAGGGCTAAAAAAATAAGAAACAAATAGTAACCCTTGAAACCAAAGATGGAGCTTCTATCTATTTTACAATTTTTGTCCAAACTCCAAATTAATCTCACTTTGATTCTTCACTCTTCTTCTATTGGGTTTGCTCTCTTTGATTTTCTTTTTCTCTTGAGTAGGCATTTTCAATTTTTGATTTGGATTTGCCCTTTGGCTCTTTCATTCTTTTGATGTGCCTTTTCCTCCTTCTTGCTTTTTTTTTCTTTTTTTTTTCAAATTATCTTTCTATATTTTTTTCATTTTTTTTTCTTAGGAGGAAAAGGTAAGTACATGAGAACTTCTATTTTGTTTCCTTTGTAAGAAAATATTCTTGTAAGCACATGATTCACTACTTTTGTTTTCTTCATCCTAACAAGATAGACAACTAAAGTATAGGACAAAATTCCAGTCCTGACAATATAGACAACTAAAATATAGGACGAAATTGTAATTTTCAATAGTTGCTCCACATTCAATTTCAATTGGTTACCAAAAAAAGAAAAAGAAAAAATTATATCTGGGTACCAAAGAAAAAATATAACAATTAGGCTCAAGTGGGGCAACTAATGGATAAATTCAACAAACAACTCTGAGGCCAGAAAAATACCTAAATTTCCCAAATCTTTTTACATGATGCAAATAAATTTTCGCCTTGAAATGGTCAAAAGACAAATTCTAGAATGTAGCAAATTGGGAAACACACTCATAGAAAGAAAAGAGGTAAAAATATATGATTTAATATCAATCCCCTTATATAGGTTCAGATCTCACATTTAGAAGCTAGTTCACAAAAAGTACTCAAGAGGGACAAATGCTAATTATCAGCTTCCTAAGGACATCCTCACAGTTACAATTAAGCACAAGTCTGTCAAGTAAATTAATTATGGGATCCCCTAAAGGCATAATCTCTATTTTTTTTCTTCAATATAAGCATAATTCATGCAAAACAAGCCAGAAAAAATGCTATCAACATATGCAGTGGGTATATGCATTAATAGAGATCAAGTGACAACATATAATATCCTCCCCCACACTAGCATGAAGCATGGTCCTCAATGCAAAATATTAGATTGGCACAAAAATAAATAAATGAGAGAGAGAGTAAGAGTGACTTCCCTGAGAGAGCTTGCAGTCTGAGCTTATTGCTAAAAACAAAATAAAACACAACAAAATGAGAGAAAATAAAACACAGGTTGCCTCCTGCGAAGCGCTTGTTTAACGTCGTGAGCCTGACGATAGTTGGTGCTCAATCAGGTGGCTCTCTAAGAGCAAATTTTACATCTAACGTAGTGCACCTTCTTAGTTTTCTAACCATGTGGTTGACATTGTTTTTTCTTTTTCCATGTGGTGGATGAAATTCGAAGGATTGTGGAATTTTTGTTTTATCTATATCCACCACTATGTTAGGATCCTGCAAGTTAACATATTTTTTCAAAAGGTCCTGCATCTTTAGATCACAAACACTGTTAGTTTCAACCACATCATCAAAATAAGGAAAAGTTAAAGAAGATAAATTTTCGTTATAATTTAAAGCTTTAATAACATCATCTTCTTTACCACTCCTTAAAGTTACCTTTCCCTCATTAACCTCAATTACAGCATCACCAATGGTTAAAACAACTTGCCCAGAAATTTAGGTTTTCTCCTCTTTCTCCAAATCAAGAACCTGTTGATCTTTCTCATTCTTCTCCTCATAACCGCTCTCATCAATATCATCTTTTATTTCAATATAACTCCCTTCAGTAGGAGCTATTATTTTTATTTGGCTCCCTTCGGTAGGGGTCTCTTCATCTTTCTCGAGAGTTTCTTCCTCTATATTATCTTCCATGGAGAACTCTTCATCACTCCTAAGAATATTTTCTTTGTATTGCTCAGTTTGTGAATAAGGAGTTTCTTGGACCGCTTGAGATAACATAGCAATGATACTTGATAGTTGACCACTCATGACTCCAAATTGTTCCTCTATGTGGTCACACTTTTCATCCATATTTTTCTCAAATCTATCAAGTCTTTCACTTGTTCGCTCCATTAATGTGGCCAAGGCCTCATTGTCATTCTGCTTTTCCTCCTCTTGCATTTGCATTTGTAATGACTCAAAATTATCCCAAGGGGAGGAATAAGGAGGTGGCTCATAGTCATCTCAATAGTCTGAATAAGGTTCATAAGGAGGAGGAGAAATTGGGATTTGGCATTGAGGCACATACCAATATGAGTTCTCTAAATTTCTTTGTGCCTCTGCCTCTCTAATATAATCTCCAAGGGTCTTAACCATGATTTAGACTTTTATCTACAAAACAGGTGAACTGCAACAATCTCTTTGGAAAGTATTAGCAATTCTTTTTAGTATATTTTTTTTATAAGATAAAAAAAACAAAATTTAAATCAAAGCAAAAAAAAGAAAGTCTAAAGCAATAAAAATATTTTTCGTTTAATATTGTTAAATTAATCCCCGGCAACGGCGCCAAAGACTTGTTGCGTTAAAGACACACTTAGAGCAAGTGTACTCTTTCGCAGAAGTAGTATAAAAGAATATCGTATCCACAGGGATTAATTAACAAGTACTAAACTAATCGAGATTATTTAATGTTTAGACGAACAAATAGTTTGAGTGATGTAGAAACAAAAATAAGAAGAAGTAAATGACAAGAATTAAAAATGCAAGATATAATCAATGGAGAGAGACCTAAGGTCACAGTTTCACTTGCAAGCTTCGATTCCCTTATGTCTAATTCTACCTGAATTCTCTAATTTTATTTAATTACCAATCCCTTACTAAAGCTATTAATCCGTTTGGTCATTCGGGATTAATATTCTTTTTCCTAAATTAACCCTTGTTTGGTCATGCAAGAATTTAACTTCAAGAAAAGCATAAAGAACAAAAAGGTTGAATCATTGGAAGACTAAATTATGGTTTGGTTATGCCCTAATTATAGCCCCAATTATCCTATAGGTCCACCAACTAATTGCAGTACGGTCGCTGATCAACTAATTGATTATAAACATGCAAAGGGTAGCTAATCCTAAGAATGTGATTAAATTAATAGGACAATATCAATTAATATAAAAATAGGAATTCAAAATATAATTTAGAACATAAAAAGGTCTCTAAACATGCAAGATCCACCTAAGACCTTAGAAGAGGACTTAGGTATCCATAATAATTAAGAACAATAAATAGAAATAGGTTCATGAAATTACAAAGATAAGAATAACCCGGAAATAGTGAAAGTCTTAATCTTTGTCTTCAATCTCCTTCTCTTGCTTCAGAGCTCTCTCACAGTGTCAAGAACGGTACCCAAGCCTTCCAATTTCTCTCACTCATGTGTTGCCGTCAGGTGGTGTTGTCTTTGTTATTCTCATAATACCGCTCTCCCCTTAATGTTGTGTGATGCTATTATTTACAATGCTTTGCCTAGGGTTGTGTGCTTGATTTCCTTTCTTTCTCCCCCAGGCGCTGGATTCTTCTCCTCACTTGGATTCTTATCTTCACTTTTAATACTTGTGTTTCCTTTCTTTCTCCCCAAGTCTAGGGTTGCATACCAACTTGTTTCCCACGGTTCCCTCAATTCCACATGGGTTGGATTTATGTTTCAATTCAATTCATTCCCTTATGTGGGCCTTCCTTCCTTCAATTGGGTTGGCCATATTTTTCTTCTTTTGATCATATATATATATATCACATATTTAATTTATATTCTTTTTTTTTCTAATTTTCTGCAAAATAGAGCAAATTAAGTTAGTGATTTATATAATTAGTAATAATTGCTCTAAAAATGACTCAAAGATATCTCTAAAAATGCACTAATTTACAGATTATCAATGAGGAGGAGAGTAAGACTAGTGAGACTAGTGAGAATCAAGTTGAGAATCAAGTTGAACCAGAAACTGCCAGAACCAATATTGAATCAGAAACCAGTGAACCAGAGACTAGTGAACCAGAAACTAGTGAGGTAAGTGAACCTGAAGCAGTTTCTAGGAGTGGCAAGACAATAAAGCCGCCAAGTTATCTTCATCAGTACATTCTAGCTGCTTGAGTTAGTATGTGATAAAGAAAACTGTGAAGAAGATATTGTTTCACCGTCTTTGCGCTCAGGACATTCTGATGATCCTATTAGTTTTGAGGAAGCTGCCAAGCATGATAAGTGGAGAAGAGCCATGGATAGTGAAATACAATCCATTGAAAGAAACCATAAATGGACCTTGTCTGACCTACCTAGTAATGGAAAAACCATAGGAGTTAAGTGGATTTATAAGACTAAATATGATGAGACAGGAAATGTTGAGAAGTATAAAGTTCGTTTAGTTGCTAAAGGTTATACTCAGCAATATGGCATTGATTATGCTGAGGTCTTTGCCCCTGTTGCTAGATGGGATACCATTAGGTGCATCCTAGCCATAGCAGCCCAAGAAAAGTGGAATGTGTATCAACTAGATGTGAAAAGCGCCTTCCTCTATGGTGAACTAGAAGAAGAGGTGTTTGTTGAACAACCTGAAGGGTACAAGAAGAAGGGCAATGAGTCTATGGTATATAAGTTGAGGAAAGCTTTGTATGGGTTGAAACAAGCTCCAAGAGCTTGGTATAGTAAAATAGAGGCCTACTTTACTAATGAAGGTTTTAGGAAGTGCCCTCATGAACACACATTATTCACTAAAACTAGAAATGATGATCTTATCATTATTAGTCTTTATGCGGATGATGTATTGTATACGGGTAATAATATGAAGATGATACATGATTTCAGGGACTCCATGAAGCAACACTTTGAGATGACTGACTTGGGCAAAATGAGACACTTCCTAGGGGTTGAAATTACTCAAGATGAAAGAGGTATCTTCATAGTACAGCAGAGGTATGCAACTGATGTTTTAAATAGATTTAAAATGATTGATAGCAAACATGTCAATAATCTAGTAGCTGCTGGAAGTAAACTCTCTAAGAATGATGATGATAAGAGGGTAGATGTGACTGCTTTTAAGCAACTAATTGGTAGCTTAATGTACTTGAATGCTACTAGGCCTGATTTATCCTATGTTGTCAGTTTACTGAGTCTTTTCATGGATAAACCCTCTGAAAATCACCTTATGGCTGCTAAACGTGTTCTGAAGTATCTAAAGGGTACTCTTGAGATGGGAATTCTCTATAGAACTGTGCACAATTCTAAATTGTTAGGGTATTGTGACAGTGATTATGCGGGGGATATTGATGATAGAAAAAGTACAACAGGTTTTGTGTATGTCTTAAGTGCTGGTGCAGTATCATGGGCTTCAAAGAAGCAGCCCATTGTCACCCTATCCTCTACAGAAGCTGAGTTTGTGGCTGCCACTCATTGTGTGTGTCAAGGTGTGTGGTTGATGAGAATACTAGAAGAAATGGGATGGAAACATGATGGGCCCTTAACAGTGTTATGTGACAATGTATCTGCCATAAAAATCTCAAAAAATCCTGTCATGTATGGTAGAACAAAACACATAGATGTGAGGTACCACTTCCTCAGAAATCTATGTAAAGATGGCGTAATTGAGCTCAAATACTGTAGCACTCAAGATCAAATTGCTGACCTTCTGACCAAAGGATTGAAGAATGAAAGTTTTGTAAGACTCAGGACAAGTTTTGGCCTCTGCTCTGCTGCTGTTCATGTACTGCTCTCTGAATCTGTCTTGCACCTGCAAGTCCTCTTTGTGGTGTATTGTTTTGCTCTGTTTTTGTGTCTGCATTTGCATTTTGTTTCTCAGGTTGTGTCTGTAAAATCTATTGTAGCAATGATGTAATAAACTGGAAACTTGCTTCTGAAACTTTCCAGTTTAAGGGAAGAATTGTAGATAGTGTATCGGTTGTATTAGTAAAGTCAAGGGTGCTCTTAGTATTGGGCCTGTTAGTGTGATCCAGCCCATTAGTTAGTAAGAGCACCAGTCCATTGTAATTGTATCAGTATATACTCTATTGAGTAAAGAAATAAGAAATCAATTCGGTTATTTTCTGTGTTGCCAATTACAATTACTTCAACTATTTAAAATATTTATATAATTGTAGGAAATTGAATTTAGATTTATATATATAATAATTATATATTATAATTTCAAATGAGATGTGGCGTTTTGTCCAGGAAAGGTTTTTGTTTCCTGTCTTATAATGTTTTGTAATAATTAAATAAAGGAAAATTAATATAAAAGTATTCAAACAAAGTACTAAAACGAATATTGAAAATATGATTATCATCATCTAATGTATTCTGAATGAGTATATAGAAAAGAATATTACTATTACTAATGTCGGAAGGAAAATGATATACGATAAAAAGTTAATTATCATCTATTTTGTAATATACCCTTCATAATTTATTTTCGCTAAGCGTGTGAACCTGTGGGAATTCGATTTTATTGTTATAAGCAACACGGGTATACATCTCATTTTATCAAAAAATTTAAATTATTTTTTCACACCTTTAAAAATGCAGTTGTATGTTTTTAGTATGTTATATGACACAACGATTTCTTTGTACACCGTCTTTTATTCGTTCATTATGGTATATAATATATATGTTTATACATTTATTTATATATATATATATATATATATATATATATATATATATATATATATATATATATATATATATATACTAGTATAATTAACTCAGTACAAAGACATTGAATTTAAATTCATTTGTTTAGACACCGTAAGATAATTACTTCAACTATTTTAAATATTTGTATAATAGTAGGAAATTAAATTTAGATTTATATATATATATATATATATATATATATATATATATATATATTATAATTTTGAGATCCCGTGAAATCAAATAATACTTTAGTAGTGACAACCCATAAATAAAAATACTTTAACAACTACATAAGAACTAATCAAATAATACTTTAGTAGTGACAACCACCGTGTATATAATTTCAGGGTATTTTCATATTGAGATGTTATTACAACAGGAATTACTTATAAGTATTATACGGTCTAAAATAGTATTAGTAAATAGTAACTTACAAATATATAGCAAATATACCTTTGCATAAGGACATGTAGCTTGTTTTTGACTAAGCTGATTGACGTTGACAACCGTAGGATCAATGTTCTCTGTCATCTTGTTTATTCTCTCTACTTGTTTTCTAAGTGCAACGTAGTGAATAGAAGGATATTAAGCACAAACGTTGTAAACTACAAAATATCTTGATCGATCAAAGTTATATTGATTCTAATTGTATGTGCATCAAGTCGTTGATTCTAATTGTATGTACAAAGTGAATACAAAAATATGTGACAAACATTTTTAATATATAACATTATTTATAATATGAGAATTAAAAAGGTTGAAATGGATAAAATTACTCATATTTAATATTGATCTTTTACATTGGCAAGGATTTTGGTCAGTCCCCCTTCGCTTTTTTCTCTGTTTTTTTCCTTTTTTATTAATAAATTCGGGCAATCTGTCAGTTTGTTAAAAAAACTCATATTTAATAATATTCTAGTTAGTAAATATATAGAATAAAATCTATGGAATGTGATACAAAATATTAGATGGTAAATAAATATAATATATAAATGTAATATATAATAACAAATATACATGTATCAAAATAAATAATATATAGATATAAAAAGTAGGTAAAAGTTTTGCAATAAAAGAAATAATAGGATAAACATTATGTAATATGCTTTAATAACATGAAATTGTGGTAGCTCAAATGGTCAATGTTAGGAGGTGGTAGTGTGGGGAATGGGTTCGATCCCCCGAACACTTTTTGTGATATATTTGAAATAACATCTTTGAGGTGGCAGTGACTCACGCGGTTAATTGCTTAGGTGGAATTAAATTGTGCTGACGTAAATAGTGACATAGATGCCTAAGTGGACAATCCATGGTTATATATATATATATATATATATATATATATATATATATATATATATAGTGAGTATTTTTTTATTGTGAGTCTTTATCCCTGGTTTGCAAGTGTAAGTGAGAAGCTGATGTGGAATAAAATCGTTGATGATATAATTAATGACGTGTTATACTATGTGTTATATATAATAGAGATAATATATATGTTTATACATTTATTTATTTTTATATATATAGAAAGTATTTTTATTGTGAGTATTTTTTTATAATCTTGTCCTAAAGAATTTTTTTATATGGGTTCTTAAAGAATTTTTTTATAGTGAGTATTTTTATCAATAAATTATCATCCTACTTTTGCCAATATAGTGAGTATTTTTTTATATTATTTGACTATTTAAATGTTAATTTCAATTTAATATATGTATATTCCATGTTGCGAAAGAACCCTTATGGTATTTTGTATATTCGTATAAAGATACTATAAATGGGAAAAATCAAACTAACACTTCAGGAGATTATTAGAATATGAAAAATCTAGTCTTATTCGTAGATGCAATCTTTATATAAAAATCTTTAAGATTATATAAAGATTAATATCTAAAAACCTAAATAGTAATACATAATCTGTCTATTGATGATAACTTAACTAAACTCATTACTCATCAAATTTAAATCAAATCCCTAAATATAAAATAGGTACCTTAAATATTTATATAATAGTAGGAAATTAAATTTAGATTTATATATATATATATATATATATATATATAAATTTAATTATATATTATAATTTCAAATGGGATGTGGGGTTTTGTCCAAGAAATGATTTTGTTTCCTGTCTTATAATGTTTTGTAATAATTAAATGAAGGAAAATTAATATATAAGTATTCAAACAAAGTATTAAAACGAAAATTGAAACCGATGAAAATATGATTATCATCTAATGTATTCTGAATGAGTATATAGAAAAGCTCATTACTATTACTAATGCCAGAAGGAAAATAATATACGATAATAGAATGTCTCATTTATTTTGTAATATCTCCTTCATAATTTGTTTTCGCTAAGCGTGTAAACTTGTGGGAATTTGATTTTATTGTTATAAGCAACACAAGTATACATCTCATTTTATCATAAAATTTAAATTATTTTTTGGCTCCTTTAAAAATGCAGTTGTATGTTTTCGTGTGTTGTATGACATGTCGATTTTTTTGTACCTCGAGTTAGGTAGCCGACTTGGTTAAGAATTGCATTAAATTCAGGAGGGGATGAGTTTAAAATAACATGGAAGAATGATGTAATTAGTGACGTGTCATACTATGTGGATGGTGACATGGAAGATCCATGATTATATATAATAGAGATAGAGATATAAAATAATGTACCAAGGTTTTTATTTAAAATAACAATGAAGAATGGTTTAAGAATAATGTGTTACGCTTATGAAACAACAGAGCTAGGTATTTATTTCAGGAGGGGATGGGTTCGATTCCCTGCTTTGACATTTTTGGTATTTATTTCAGCGAATTAACTTGACCAACCCAACTTACTTGGAGATCCAAGTTTAAGTGAGAAGTTGATGTGGAATAAAATTGTTGATGATGTAATTAGTGACGTGTAAGCTGATGTGGAATAAAATTGTTGATGATGTAATTAGTGACGTGTCATACTATGTGGATGGTGACATGGAAGATCCATGGTTATAATGTACCAAGGTTTATATTTAAAATAACAATGATAAAGGGTTTAAGAATAATGTGTTACGCTTATGAAACAACAGAGCTAGGTAGCCGACTTGGTTAAGGATTGCACTAAATTCAGGAGGGGATGGATTCGATTCCCTGCTAAAATTGTTGATGATGTATTAGTGACGTGTCATACTATGTGGATGGTGACATGGAAGATCCATGGTTATATATAATAGAGATCGAGATACAAACTAATGTACCAAGGTTTTTATTTAAAATAACAATGAAGAATGGTTTAAGAATAATGTGTTACGCTTATGAAACAACAGAGCTAGGTAGCCGACTTAGTTAAGGATTGCACTAAATTCAAGAGGGGATGGGTTTGATTCATTGCTTTGACGTTTATGTGGAATAAAATTGTTAATGATGTAATTAGTGACGTGTCATACTATGTGGATGGTGACATGGAAGATCCATGGTTATATATAATAGAGATAGAGATATAAAATAATGTACCAAGGTTTTTATTTAAAATAACATGAAGAATGGTTGTTTCATAATGTGTTACGTTTATGAAACAACAGAGGTCAACAGAGCTAGGTAGCTGACTTGGTTAAGGAATGCACTAAATTCAGGAGGGGATGGGTTCGACACCGCTTGACATTTTTGGTATTTATTTCAGCGAATTAACTTGACCAAGCCAACTTACGTGGAGATCCAAGTGTAAGTGAGAAGCTGATGTGGAATAAAATTGTTGATGATGTAATTAGCGACGTGTCATACTATGTGGATGGTGACATGGAAGATCTATGGTTATATAATATATATATATATATATATATATATATATATATATATATATATTATTAAAAAAATGCATTAATGTTGACTATTGGAATGACAAAAGAGGAATAGAACCCAGAGGATTTTACGATTTAGGTTTTTGCAAACCTAATCATCAAATGAGGAGCAGAAGAGTGCCGTTGCATTCAAGGTGTGGTGATATAGGAAGGAGAATTGAAAAATAAAAACAATTGTTGGAATTCAGGTATCTCTATGCGCAACTGCAATGATTAATCCTCGAGCCGTGTAATTGAATTTTTGTGAAATTTCAGACTGAATTGGCGAATAATCTTTTGAATTTCCCCATATGTTTTTGTTTTGCTAAATTGTTATTGTTTTAATTTTCCTCCTATATTATTTGTGATTTTACTAGTACTAATGTTATTTGATGGGATTATTAGGCACAACCAAGGAACAAGAATAAAGGTAGAGGTGCACCAAGAATTTATGCTCCACCAGGTAATACCAAAAAAGACAAGCTTGAAGATAAGGAGTTGGTGAAGATTGAACTTGATGAGTCCCTATTTTCTGGTTGATTCTAGTACTGCATTTTAAATTTAAATTTTAGTCTTTCATGCATGATTTTGTTGTTGATATATTGATTCTATTTGGCTGGCATATACAATTTGGATTTTGATGATTGTCCTTAATTGAGGTTACTATGCTATTGTTATCTTTCTCTGATTTTAATCTCTATTATGAAGTATGAACATTCTTGCTTTAGTATAATATTGTAAGGGAAAATAAAACAGAGAGAAAAATGTTGTTTTACCTTAGGGTCTGTGCTTTTATGGCGTTATTTGAATGATGCTGTAAATCTCCCACAAGTCTTTGGTTGTTATTGCACACTTTGAATACCTTTAGACATCTTAGATTAAGCTACTTAGGAGAGAGATGAAGAGATCAACTGGTTTATTATCAATGAGAATATTATATTTGTTTTGATCTTCTTTGTTATGTAACTTTAGTCTGTGTTTGGATTTTCCAAAGCTGTGGTTTGTGCAAAAGTTACAAAGAGACAAGATTTGGTTAAGGGTTTATAAGTACCAAAATTGGTTATTTAAGTTCGGACTAAGGTTTAGACTTCACGGTTTCGAATTATGGTATAGTTCATGGTTCTAGTGTGACCTCTAATTACAAAAATTTGTCGGAAAATTTAGTTGATGCGATTGCAATTACTTTTGGGTTGTAATTGTACTCTAGGATCTGTGGCAAAATCTTAGAATCTTCCAAATAACATTGATTTTGGAGAAAAAAGAGAATGTAAGAATGTGATCCTCGTCCGTCAAAATCCACTACATTGTTTTTTGGTGAATGAAATGGGCGAAAAGCCCAAACAATGATCCAAATTACAAAGAGGGACTCGACCCACAGTGATCCATCTCCAATACGGAGTGGAGGAAGCTAGGGCAGAGATCGAAAGTGTTGCAGGTGACTCCACTGAGAGCGCCATGTCTCTCTTGACAAGTCGAGAGTAAAATCAACTATATTGACTGCATTTCACTATTATAAAGGATATTTTGGTCGTTTCATCACGTTAATTATCTCGATTTTTCTCATTCTAACCAACATTTACACTAAATGTATGGCCCATCAGTTAAACTGGAAAAAGGGGGGAAATTACTTTCATCTCCCCTCGATTTTTGGGGAAATTACTTTCATCTGTTAGAATTTTTTGGGTCATACATGTAATAAATTAATGTGTTAGGGCCATTATCTAATTAGGCAAATTAAAGTGATCTAATTAATATAAGGTTTATGGCTAAGGACATAATTGTCATGAAAAATATTGTGTAGATACCATAAGTCTTATTTCTATTTTTGTGATGGGTAGGAATAGAAATAAAAGAACTTGAATAATCATGATTTCTTCATGAAAGGGCATGAGATTCTTATAAATAAGGGTTATGGTCCCCAATTGTAGACATAACACAATATTACAAAATATTGATTCTCTTTATCCCATTGGAAGAGGAACTAAGGAATTAAGGAATCTACTGATTGGAAGGTCATTTCTCTATCAAGATTATTATCTTCTCATCAAGGTTACATGGATCAAAAGTGCGACTTCGCTTTCTATTTCATCTTGAATTCGGGTATGGGTTTATAAAGTATTGATTTAGGGTTGTCCTATTTATGGATTTCTATATGGGTAGAAAACATGTAGTTAGGCACTCCTTAATTGTTAGAAAATCCAACAAGTGGTATCAAAGCCACCCATACTTGATTCATGTTTGAATTTTGGATATTTTTGAAATTAGGATTTGTATTTGGTCTTTCGAAAATAGACTATATTATTTTTGAAACATTTGAAATTGATAAATGATTGTATCAATATCAATTGGATGTATGCTGAGGCTTGTTTTTTTTATTCACGCATATCTATCTATATATATTAAAACGATCCAAAAGAAAAAAAAAAATCTGCATTAATTGCATTCATGCTGCGTATGTTGTCGTTTCTGTTTATTCAAGTTTGTGTCCCATGAACGGAAATATCATTCTGCACAAGAATAATATTTCTAACATTAAGAAAAACCTAAATGCTTTATTAAATACTAGCAAACAAGCATTCTCAACCAGTAAGATTTGTGCGGATTCACGCGTTATGAATTACAAATATTTTCTGAAACCAGAAACAGAAACATTCTTCAGCGGTTGTGTGTTGCCTTGGTACCGATTCATGAAGGCACTAGTTACTAATCCAATTTTTGACGGACACTATTTAGTATTTACCGTTTCCTAAAGGCACTGTTGGGTGCCGATTCATGAAAGGTACCGAATTACCGGCCGCTGGACATTCTTGAAATAATTTGGATAATTATATCCTGTTTGAGGAAATAAATTCAAGAAAATTATAGTTGTTTAATATTTTAAATGAGTCAATTGAAATAATAACTCACCAAAGTGATCTCTTTTATGGAAATTACTTATAAGAAATATTAAATGTTAGTGTGTATGTGTTTCTATGTGAGTATTAGTTGGCCCAACGGAAAATTGATATTTGACATGCTTATATACACACACTTGTGATGGTAAACATGTGATAATCATTTGGTTTACATGTGAATAGTGAACCAGCCCAAAGGAAGGTTTATTATTTGACATGCTTTATTATCAATGTTTGATTATTACAACAAGAGTACCAAGCAATTAATATTATTGTCCAAAGACTTAATATTGATGGTGCACTAGGTATCTTGAGATGGGTTATGCCACTATTTAAACATATTATTACTTGAATTTATTTATGATGATTTCAAATCATCTTGTGAGTATTTTTATGTTATTTATTTTATTTTGCTCTCTTTACAGTTAATATTGCTACTATATCTGCTAACATGAATTGATCCGGTTCTTAATGGTGCCAACTTTAAGGATTTGGAAGGAGAACATTTTAATTGTTCTTGGCTGCATGGATCTTGATCTTGCTTTAAGGATGGATGAGCCCCCTTCTCCTACAGACTCCGCTACTTCTGAGGAAAGGAAAAATTATGAGAAGTGGGACCGCTCCAATCGCATGAGTCTTATGATCATAAAGCGCGGCATTCCGAGGCATTTAGGGTACTATATCTCGAAGAAATAACAAGTGCCAAAGATTTCCTTACTGAAATCGAAAAGCGCTTTGCTAAAAGCGATAAGGCGGAAACAAGCACACTCCTTCAGAGCTTGATTTCTATAAAGTATAAAGGCAAAGGAAACATAAGAGAGTACATTATGGAAATGTCTAACATTGCTTCCAAACTTAAGGCATTAAAGCTTGAGTTGTCGGATGACTTACTCGTGCATTTGGTGTTGATATCTCTTCCAGCACAATTTGGTCAATTTAAGATAAGCTATAATTGTCAAAAGGAGAAGTGGTCTCTTAACGAGCTCATTTCATATTGTGTGCAAGAGGAAGAAAGGATGAAGCAAGATAGGACCGAGAGTGCTCACTTAACAAGTACCTCTAAAAACAAGGGCAAAAGGAAGAAATATAAGGATGTAAAGAATGAAGTCTGCTTTGAGGTCCAATACAAAAGAAGCAAAATAAGGGTAATGGTTGTTTCTTTTGTAGCATGATTTGGACATGTCAAGAAGGAATGTCCCAAGTATCATGCATGGCGTGAGAAGAAAGGTATGTTTCTTTTCTGCGTCATGCTCGAGAGGTAAATTTAGCTCGATTACCTAGAAACACTTGGTGGGTAGACTCTGCTTTGCTACTACTAACATAAGTGTTTCAATGCAGGTTACTGAGTTATCGAAAGCCAAATGATGCTGAAAGACACATTTATGTGGGAGATGGCAAGTCGGTAGAAGTAGAGGCAATAGGGCATTTTAGGTTGTTATTAAATCTTGGTCATTATTTGGATTTATTGGATACTTTTGTTGTACCGTCATTTTAGACGAAATTTAGTTTCTGTTCCTTGTTTGGACAAATATGGTTATGATTGTTCTTTTGGAAACAATCAATTCCGGTTATCTATTAATTCAAATATTGTTGGAACTGGTACTCTTATGGTGTATGACAATCTATATTTGCTTGATACTATTGTTTCCTATAATGAAACCTTAAATGTGGAATCACGTGGTACTAAGCGTAAAATCAACAGTGCAAAATCAGGAACCTTGTGGCACAAGCGTCTAGGTCACATCTCTAAAAATAGAGTTGAACGACTTGTGTCAGATGGGATTCTTGACTCCATTGACTTTAGCGACTTTAATGTCTGTGTTGAATGCATTAAGGGTAAACAGACCAAGGAAAAGAAATTAGGTGCATATAGAGCTACAGATGTCTTAGAATTGATACATACAGATATTTGTGGGCCATTTCCAACACCATCTTGGAATGGTCAACAATACTTCATATCTTTCATAGATGACTACTCTAGATATGCATACATATTTCTTATACATGAAAAGTCTCAATCATTGGATGTGTTCAAATCATTTAAGGCTGAAGTTGAGAATCAACTCAACAAAAGAATTAAGAGTGTCAAATCTGACCGTGGTGGTGAATATTACGGTAGATATGACGGTTCAGGTGAACAACGTCCAGGGCCTTTTGCCAAATACCTAGAGGAATGTGGAATCGTTCCACAGTACACTATGCCAGGATCGCCTAGCATGAATGGTGTGGCTGAAAGACGAAACCGAACTCTTAAGGATATGGTAAGGAGTATGATTTGTCATTCTACCTTACGAGTCACTCTGGGAGAGGCACTAAAGACTGCGACTTACATTCTAAGCAGTACCAACTAAAGCGGTTGCCAAAACACCTTATGAGCTTTGGACAGGCAAAAAGCCTAGTCTAAATCACTTTCATATATGGGGATGTCCGGCCGAGGCCAGGCCTTATAAGCCAAATGAAAAGAAATTAGATCCCCGAAGAGTGAGCAGCTACTTCATTGGTTAACCTGAACGATCCAGGGGCTATAAGTTTTATGATCCCAAATTAAAGACAATTTTTGAGGACGGAAGCGCCACATTCTTTGAGGATATTGAGTTTGGGGGGAGAAATAAGGTTAAAGACTTTGTGTTTGAGGAAGAATTGGTTTCAATTCCAGAACCAATTCATGTAGTTGCTTCTGACGAAGCAAATTCAGAACATCTTCAAGACATTGTTATTCAAACTCCCACTCAAGGTGAATTAGTTGATACTGAATAACAAACTCAAGATCCTCAAGAACCAGTGCTTCAAGAACCAGTGCGACGATCCACAAGAGAAAGAAGAAGTGCTATTCCAAATGACTACATAGTATTTCTTCAGGAGCATGAGGAAAATGTTGGCATGATGGAAAATGATCCAATCAATTTTCGTCAAGCCATAGAAGATCCAAATTCAGAAAAGTGGATTGAAGCAATGAATGAGGAGTATAAATCTATGCAAGATAATAAAGTATGGGAACTTGTCCCATTACCTGAAGGTGCGAAACCCATTGGTTGCAAATGGATTTTTAAGACCAAAAGGGATTCCAAAGGTAATGTGGAAAGGTATAAAGCTCGTCTTGTAGCCAAGGGTTATACTCAAAAGGAAGGGATTGACTTTAAAGAGACTTTCTCTCCGGTTTCATCGAAAGACTCCTTTAGGACGATCATGGCTCTTGTTGCACATTATGATTTGGAGCTTCATCAAATGGATGTCAAAACAGCGTTTCTTAATGGAAACATTGATGAAACGATTTATATGGTGCAACAGAGAAAACTTTGTGTCGGAGATCCAAAGAAAATAGTTTGCAAATTGACTAAATCCATCTATGGGCTAAAGCAGCATCTGCGTCGGTGGTATCACAAATTTCATCATGTAATTCTCTCTTTTGGTTTTGAGATGAATATAATTGATGAATGTGTGTATCATAAATTCAGTGGGAGCAAGTGTATTTTTCTGGTATTGTATGTTGATGACATACTGCTTGCCACCAATGACACAGGTATGTTGCATGAAACTAAGAGATTTCTATCAAGAAATTTTGAGATGAAAGATCTTGGCGATGCCTCATTTGTGTTAGGGATCCAGATACACCGAGATCGCTCTCGAGGTACTCTAGGATTATCACAAATGAGCTATATCGATAAGGTGCTTAAAAGGTTTGGCATGCAGAACTGCAAACCAAGTGATACCCCTGTAGCTAAGGGAGATCGATTTAGTCTCAGTCAGTGCCCAAAAGGAAATCTGGAGATTCAAGAAATGCAAAAGATTCCTTATGCATCGGTGTAGGAAGTCTAATGTATGCTCAGTTTTGCGCGCCCGGACATAGCGTACATTGTTGGAGTGTTAAGCGGATATTTAAGCAATCCAGAATGGATCATTGGAAAGCGACTAAAAAGAGTTATGAGGTATTTAAAGAGAACAAAAGATTATATGCTCACATATAGGAGGTCGACTCTCACGGAGATCATTGGGTATTACGACTCAGACTTTCTTTGGATGCCAAGATAGTAGAAGATCCACTTGGGCTATATCTATATGTTGGCTGGTGGTGCAGTTTCTTGGCGTAGTGCCAAGCAAACTCTTGTAGCTTCATCCACCATGGCGGCAGAGTTTGTAGCATGTTACGAGGCATCAAACCATGGGATTTGGGTGAGGAACTTTGTCAGTTGTGGTGCGAATTATAGAAGGAATTGAAAGACCACTCAAGTTATTTTGTGACAACAAATCAGCCGTCTTATACTCCAATAACAATAGGAGCTCGACAAAATCGAAACATATTGACATAAAGTTCCTAGTTGTGAAGGAGAGAGTACAAAGTGACATGATTTCAATAGAACACTTAGGACAGACTCCATGATAGCGGACCTCTCGACAAAGGGTCTTCCGCCCAAGGTCTTTCATGAGCACACTGCTCACATGGGGGTTATACAATGTGAGGATTCTTTGGTTTAGTGGGAGTTAGTCATTGTTGTAAGTTATGTTCTATGTTTTGATATTATGTATGCATACTCATATATTTGTATTATGGTCTGATCAGAAATAAGATTTGGTTATTCAGTTCATTACACTTTGTATGATAATATTGATCTCACTAAAGTAAGGAGGACCAGTTGGAGATTGACATGTATAGATCACCTTCATGTGATTTTCATGCTACGCAATTCATGATTAATCTATGTCATTTAGTTGTGTTTATAATTGTGATCATTGATGGGTTTCATTATGATTGATATAATGAAAACCGCTTTGGTCCTATATATTGATATGACTGATGGACGAGATGGTGCTATGTCCAATGTTTATAATGGAAATTTTTGAGCTCATAAAGTCTAACACATTTATAAGGATACATATATGACCAGTGGGAGATTGTTAGAATTTTTTGGGTCATACATGTAATAAATTAATGTGTTAGGGCCATTATCTAATTAGCCAAATTAAAGTGATCTAATTAATATAAGGTTTATGGCTAAGGACATAATTGTCATGAAAAATATTGTGTAGATACCATAAGTCTTATTTCTATTTTTGTGATGGGTAGGAATAGAAATAAAAGAACTTGAATAATCATGACTCTTCATGAAAGGGCATGAGATTCTTATAAATAAGGGGTTATGGTCCCCAATTGTAGACATAACACAATATTACAAAATATTGATTCTCTTTATCTCATTGGAAGAGGAACTAAGGAATTAAGGAATCTACAATTGGAAGGTCATTTCTCTATCAAGATTATTATCTTCTCATCAAGGTTACATGGATCCAAAAGGTACGCTTCCGCTTTCTATTTCATCTTGAATTCGGGTATGGGTTTATAAAGTATTGATTTAGGGTTGTCCTATTTATGGATTTCTATATGGGTAGAAAACATGTGGTTAGGCACAATCCTTAATTGTTAGAAAATCCAACATCATCTCCCCTCAGTTTTAGTTAAATAATACGCACCCTCCTTCTATTTTGGACAAGACATTGACATATTTTGAATTACACACACTTTCTCTATATTATGTAAGAATAAAATGGGTGTTTTGCTAGCACTCTCTAGCACTCATTTCTCAACAAACACTCACTTATTAGTTGAATTTTAATCCGATTTTGCTAAACCATGCATGTTCCATGTAAGTTTGAAGAAATTCGTATGAATTTCAACCAATATAAGAGTTGTTCAAAAGAGTATATTCAAAGAGTGTCATCGAGAGTGTGACGCTAGCATTTCTCTTCCGAATTTTATCATGGAGAATTTTTTCCGTGATATATGGGTCTCCCCAATTTTAAGAAATAAAGAGAGAAATATTATGCCCTGTATTATTGTTATAAATGCTCGCTTTTTGTTTTCTTGACAAGGGTATTGGTCTAACCGCGTTGGTCTTTTGCATTTCTCTCTTTATTTACTTTTAATAAATTCCCATTAGCCACTATAATGACTTAGAAAGTCTTTAAAACCCCATAAACCTACTTAGGAAATATCAAAGGACACTTAAACTTATTCAACAAAAATAAATCCGAAAATTCAAATTAAAATATCAAAAATTTGGCAACCCTTGAATTGTCCTTGATCATGTGCATTGGGCTTTTCCAAATTGTTGTCATCAAGTTGGGCTAAAGGATCTTCATAGAATTGTAGAAATATGGCCTGATTTGGTGCAATCTTCAACTGAAACAACTCCTGATGCAATTACTTGTTTGAGTGATTTCTTATTATTGAAATTCTCAAAGTTGGCCTGCCTTGGTTCTCATCATTCCCTCTGTCTCTGAGAGAATTCGACCTCGAATTTCTAGCTCAAATACCTCCAGGGTCAAAAACAAGTCTAAAGAATCCACCATACGTATTTTTCACATTTGAGAAATTTGCAAGCTCATTGGAAAGATATGCTTGCTCATTGTTCAATTTGGATTCCAAGACATAATTACCTTTCCCAAGTTTGCAAAAGGTAGACACTCATAGAGTACATTCTCCTTCATTTGGTTTGTTCTTTCCATAATATAAAAAGGAAATGTTAGGCAAATGAATGGAATTAGATGAATCCTAACACTTTACTACACAAACCAACTTAGTAGAAGGTATTAGTGTAAACGAATGCCATAATTCCCAAGCCCTTTTTCAAGTATTTTCCCTTCTTTAGTTGCCTTGAATCCATCATTTTCCTCTTGAAATTCTTTAGGTTCTTGATGAATCATAGAAGATCTACCAACTTCTTCCAAGTCTTGAGGTACTTGTGTCTTTTGAAAGCCAAATTCAATTTGATTAAATACTCCTGATTCTTGTTTTGAAAACACCACTTCAAATTCTTTTGACAATGAATCATCACAACTACACAAAGGGTTAGAGTAAAGGGAATAACCAGAAGTAAACAAAGGGTTTGAGTAAAAATCTATGGATTCTTTCTCAACAATGCCTTCAAATTCTTTCTCTTTATCTCCCAAATATTTTACCTCATCTTTTGAAGACTTTCCTTCATTACTTGAAATTTTCTCTTCCAATTGTGTAGATCTCTTTTGCACACTCTCTTTTTTTTCTTTCTCACTTTTTTCTTTCAATTTCATCTTTTCTCTCAAGGCTATCTTTTCCACTCTTTTTGCTGCTTTTTTTAGACCATTTTCATAAAGATATTTCACATACTCTGGATCCATCACAAAATCTCTAACATATATGGCATAATCTCTTTGTGTTCCCTCCATCATGTCCATTTGGAAGAAAGATGTTAATTTTTCAGGAAAAAAAACAAACAAAAATTCACTCTAGGATCCTTAGCTCTGATACCACATGATATGATCCGAGAAAGGAGCATATGTAGAAATTAGGATCTATCCTTGAGTGAATAACAAGATTAAAAGAGAAGAACAAAACACAATTAAAAGTAACACAAATTAAAAAGATGGAGAAGATAGAAGATAGAAAAAGAAATGCGCCATACTCTCAATTCTATGAAGAAATGAGAAATGATAAGCCAAGTGAAGAATCACCACAAAGGAATGGATACCTTTGATAAGATCCAAACAAGTGATCTTCCACAAGAAGATACAAGAGGCACAAAGCTCTCAAAATGATAATTGCATATAACTTTCAACATATCTCATATTGTAGTCTTACATGGGTTTTTATAGGCTAACTTGAAAGATAGGAATTACTATCCACTATCATGCATTTACCTAGTGTGTTTACCTAGAATATGACCACAAACTAGAAAATAAATACCCACTAGCTACTATAATGACTTAGAAAGTCTTTAAAACCCACAAACTATCATAGGAAACATCAAAAGACACCAAAACTTATTCATCCAAAAACAACTCCAAAAATTAAAAATAAATTAGCTAAATTTTGGAATCCCTTGAGTTTCTCCTTGATCATGTGCATTGGGTTTTACCAAACTCTTGTCATCAAGTTGGGCTGAAAGGATCTTCATAAAATTGTAGAAATATGACCCAATTTGGTGCAACCTTCAACTAAAACAACTTCCGATGCAAATACTTATTTGAGTGATATATTGTTGTCAAAGTTGGCCCTAGTTGGTTCTCATCAGTTTGGCTTTTCTGATGCTGATTGGGCAAATTGTTTGGACACAAGAAAGTCTATTACTGGCTATATATTGTTTCTTTTTGGGATCATCCTGAATATCTTGGAGGACAAAGAAACAACAAACTGTGTCTCGAGGTCTTCTTCAGAAACTGAATATAGAGCTTTGTCAACAACAACTTGTGAGTTGCAGTGGTTGCTTTTCTTACTCAAAGATTTGCAGATTAAGTGTTATAGAGCACCTGTTTTATATTGTGATAATCAAAGTTCTATTCATATAGAAGCTAGTCATGTTTTTCATGAAAGAACCAAGCACTTTGAGATTGATTGCCACTTTGTTAGAGAAAAGGTACAAGATGGAATCTTGAAATTACTTCCAGTGACATCCAAAGGACAACTTGCAGATTTCTTTACAAAGGCACTACCTCCAATTGCTTTTATTCCTTTTATTTCCAAGCTTGGCATGATTAAAATATATCAATAATACAATGAAATAGTACTTTTCTTCCATTTTCATTCGATGGTTTTGCAATTTATTTATGCTACTGCTGCATTATAATTTTATGAGATTCTTCGCCATTTTCTTCTCATAAACAGGCTTGTAAAGATTAATCTCCTCAAGAACACGAGCATAGTAGTTATAAGTTTTGTTCTTAGTTGCAATTTGCCATGCAATACGTGTTCGGGGTGTAATAGGTGTCCTGACACTCCCCACAATCTAAAATACAGAAGTAGATAACTCATATAAAAGATCATAATTGTATTATTTAATTTGGTTCGTTGCCTAGAAATTAGATTCATGTTGTGTCTGATGTGTTTTACAATTATAAATTTGTGCTATGTCGATTTCATCATATTCAAAGATAATAAAAATTTATTCCAGAAAAAAAGATAATATCAACTTAAAAATATAAAAAAATATGTTAGAAAACATGACTATTAGAAAAGAGACCTTTCTATTGTCAAAAAAAGAAGAAGAGAACTTTCATTTTCTTTTACAATATATAATGTAATGATTTATTCATATCTAATTAGTAATTTGGTAGTTAGTTAGTATTTCCTAGAGCTCTATGTATAGAGCACATTGTATTCACATTTACTATTTTTTTTCAATATGATTCCTTATGAAGAGTATCTACCTCTTTTACCTCATGAGTACACCTATGCTCAATACCTCTCTTATGAGTTTGATCTATGGATGTATGATCCTATGATTCTTAACATGGTATCAGAGCGATACCCTAGAGATGAGGATTACGCTTCCGATTCTGTTTCCAATTCCGATTCAGTAACCGGTGAAGATAACGACTCTGATTTCGGCGATGCTCAATATGAAGTTCCAAGGTGGTTGTTCTTGGATCAAGAAGAAGGAGACGCTTCGCAGCTCCAAGGTGAAAACAATGATCTCGAAATTGTTTTTGGTAGTTTCGGTAACGACTCTGATCTTGATATCATTTCTCCTCCTTCATTTATTTCAATCATACCAGAAATTTGTGATTCCACGGTGAAAATTGGAGTAATCTCATGTCCCCTTGTTGCCGTAAAACGAACCAAAGTTGAAGGTTATTTCAAGAATGACGTTGAATCAAAGTTACTTGATCCTGACAGCAGCACTACGGATCTTCAATCCAACATCACAGTGCAGGATATCAAAACTAGTTGTGACATTTATTTTACCTCTTGTTATGGAGAAATTACGCACATGATATTCGCACTTCTTACGCTCAAAAGGCCAACCGATTGGGCCTTCTTGGCACCAAGACCCATAATCATTCATCCAATGACCCACCATGCGCCTCCACAACCAATGGTTCAGATGATTACACCCAAGTGCCTCCTAAACCTATAAATCGCATTTATTCCAAGGAGAGAGGTACGCATTAATTACACATATATTTGCATTAACTCTCATCGCTCGACTTTAGCATCGGGTGGATGCGCAGTACACCCAACCTCAGCTCGGAACATCAAGCTCGGACGTTACCCATATTGATCAAAACCTTATCACCTACCTACTATCTCGGACTTAACATATCCATAGATACGGTACAGAACATTGGCGACCACAGTGGGAGTTTCCCGAATTCAAAAATCTTTACCCGTTTCTCTTTGATCAATTATGGACCCCGAGTTTAGAAGTCTTGCGGATAGCAAGTGTCATCCGATCTCAGGAGGAGGGAACCCCGGAGGGAGTTGCGGTAACCCAATCGGTTTCAGATCGGAATGTTAATAACAGAGGATCGGCTTCAGCCCGACTTCCTTCACCTCCTACGGTTATCCCCGTTCCAGTGGACACATTACAACAGCTAGTCCAAATTCTAAACCAACACAATGAGGCATATCAGGCTAGGAGTCTCCGTATCTCGAAGCTGGAAGCCGAGATTGCAGGATACCAAGCTCGAAACGTTGCAGACCGGAGTTCTCCACAGCGGTATACACCATGGGCTAACCCGGCAGAGGAACTCGAGCAGCTCGGGAGAATAACTGAACCTCGAAGGCGACATCGTTCTCCTCCGAGACGACGTCATTATCATCGTTCTCCCCCAAGAAGACGAGGAAGAGAAGAGCCAATGGCACCCCATAGAGATGAGGGCGCCTCAGGGGAGGAAGACTTATCTTACGCTTCATCCTCACCACTGAAGCGACGATCTAGAAGCAGAGAAACTCCTCCAAAACGAGAGCATCATCATCACCACAGTAAGCGAGCCCCAAAATTCAAAAAACACCGTTCTAAGCATCAACCTCGTCAAGCTCAAAACCGAGATAAAGCACAGGAAGTTCCACCACCCAGAAGGGGACCCTTTACTTCTGAGATAGATTTTTTCCCCGTCCCCCGAGGTTTAGAGAAACCTCCTGAGCATTTAAAAATTTATGATGGACTCGGAGACCCAGACGTTCATCTAGAGTATTATGAAACCATGATGCAATATCGGAATGCCCCAGGTGAGATCATGTGTAGACTTTTTTCTCTCACCCTTGATAAATCTGCAGGTTTATGGTTTCGAGACATCCCGGCAAATTCAATTTCGTCTTGGGAACAACTCTCCAAGTTATTCTCGGCAAGCTTCGCACATTCCAAAATAAGACCAAAGTCATGGATGGTTTTGCATGCAGTCCACCAAACCGATGATGAATCTATCCGATCTTATATTGCAAGATTCAATACTGAGGCCGGGAAGGTGCATGGTTTGAATGAGGATTTTCGTTTATATTTCCTATCCCAGGGTTTGCGCAGAGGCACTTTATTCCAAATTGATGTAAGCATAAATCAACCATCAACCTTAGGGGAGTTCCTCCGACTTTCAGAAAAATACATAGACCACGAGGAAGGTGATGAAGCCAGCAAGTTCTTTGTGAAAAACGTAGCCAACCAAACCAAAGAGAATAGACCTCGAACCGAAAAACCAAATCCAAACACAGAAAATTCGCGGAGATTTCAGACCGGCGGCCCATCTAGGGAATTCAAACCTCGGCAAGGAAGACATCGGGACTACGCCGAACTCATATGTTGCAGAGAGAAGATCCTACAAGAATGTCAGAACAATGAATTCAAACATGTAAGATATCCTGATCCTATTGCCCCAAGACCGGGATTGAGGAATAACAAATATTGTCGTTATCATCAAAGTGCCGGCCATGACACAAATCGGTGCAACGCATTGAAATACGATATTGAAGACCTTATCAAGAAAGGAAAGCTCGGACAATATGTCAGAAAGCCTTTCCAACAGGATAAAAGCGTTAAACAGGAGAAAGACGTTGACGATGTGAAAGGCAAGGACATCACGGAATACAAGGAAGAGCCGGACACCCGGAGAAGTAGAGGGCGACCAGTTGTTATGGTAATCTCGGGTGGAGAAATCGAAGGAGAAACGGCTAGAACAATTAAAAGAAAGTGGAAAGAAATTCAGTGTGTAGCATCTACCTCATCAGCCCAAACAGTAGCAACTCGTCCTCCTTTATCTTTCGGTGACGAGGACTTACTGAATGGGAAGGTAAATGAAGATATTCCACTATTGATCTCGGCAGTAATGGCTGAGAAAGAAATAAGGAGAATTCTAATTGACCAAGGTAGCTCTTGCGACATTATGTTCTTCGATGTACTGGAGAAGATCGGAATAGCGCCAAAAGAATTATTCCCTTATCGCGGAACGGATCTCTCCGGTTTTAATGGATCACGAACTAGACCAATGGGTTATGTCGATTTGAGAGTCACTTTCGGAGAGGAACCTTTGTCTCGGACTGTTTTGATTAAATTCATGGTATTGCCTTGCTCATCAATTTACAATTGCATCATCGGAAGGCCGACTTTAGGTAAACTCGGAGCTGTAACCTCAACGGTACATTTAAAAATGAAGTTTCACTCACGAGGTAATAAGGTCATAACCGTCAATGCCGATCTAGAATCTTCTGAAAGATGTTATTACCTACTGCTCAAAGCCGAAGTCGCTGCAAGAGAAGAGGCCGAGCTTACATCAAAAGAATCATCTGCAAAAGAAGGTAAAATGAAGTTCTCCGAAGTCAATGTGACGGATTTAGGCGCACGATATGATCTGGCGATAAAGACGGACGAAGATAAAGACGGCTCGCCATCTCTCGAAATCCGAGAAAAGGCCAGAGCGACCAAAACCAGATGGTGCATTCATCGAAGTAATTTTGGGAGACGACCCAGAGAAAACTGTTAAAATCGGCGCAGAACTCCCAGAAGAAATCAAAGCAGAGTTAACCCAGTGTTTGAGGGATCACGCCGATCTGTTTGCATAGTCAGCCGAAGACATGCCCGACATTCCACCCGAAGTCGCTTGTCATCATTTATCTATATACCCTGGTGCGAAGGGGGTTGCCTAGCGCAAAAGGGTCCAAAATATAGAGAAGACTGAAGCAACAGCCAAAACAGTCGACGATCTAGTTAAAGCTAAATTTGTAAATGAGCTCAAGTACACTACTTGGCTCTCAAATCCTGTACTTGTTAAGAAATCTAATGGAAAATGGTGCATGTGCATTGATTACACCGATCTTAATAGGTCATGTCCTAAAGATGCTTTTCCGGTCCCAAATATTGATCGTTTAGTTGATCATGCATCCGGATTTTGCCTGTTATCATTCATGGATGCATATTCGGGTTACAATCAAATCCCGATGTTCCTCCCGATCAAGAGAAGACCGCTTTATGAGAACGGAAATTTTTGTTCGAGAGTTATGCCCTTCGGTCTAAAAATGCAGGAGCAACATATCGAGAGAATGATGAACAAAGTCTTCAAAAACCGATCGGACGAAATGTGGAAGTTTACTTGGGCGATATGATCGCAAAAAGTAAGCTAGCGATTGTCATGTCATCGATCTTAGAGAGATTTTTTCCGAGATAAGGAAAAATAGGATGAGACTAAATCAGAAATGCACATTCGAGTCAAAGCCGGAAAATTCTTAGGATTTTACCTCACTGAAAGAGGAATTGAGGCATACCCGGATAAATGCAAATCGGTAACCGAGATGAAAACTCCAAACACCAAGAAGGAAATTCAGAAACTGAACGGCATGATTGCAGCTCTATCTCGGTTTATCTCAAACGCCGCTTTCAAATCTCTACCCCTTTTTAAACTCTTAAAAAAGGAATCCGAATTTGTTTGGACAGAAGAGCGGGATGAGGCACTCTCCCAGTTGAAAAAGGTATTATCGGAACCCCCAATACTAACCCGACCTGAACCTGGGGAAGTACTGTACTTATATCTCTCAATATCTGAAGAAGCTTTAGGAGAAGTACTGGTCCGAGAAACAAAAGAGAGGCAAAGTCCGGTATACTTTGTGAGCAAAGCTCTACAAGGGCCAGAACTTCGATATCAAAAAATAGAGAAAATTTCCTTGGCCTTGATAATAGCAACTCAGCGTCTCCGACATTATTTTGTATCTCACCAAGTGGTGGTTCGCACAAACCACCCAATCCGACAAATCTTACATCGCCCAGATCTATCAGGAAGAATAATAAAATGGGCAGTAGAGCTGTCCGAATTTGGCATTAAGTATGAATCAAGACCGGCAATGAAAGCTCAAGTATTAGCCGATTTTGTAGCAGAAATGACTTCGGCAGAGGTCGAGGATGAGATATGGACGATCCATGTAGATGGATCTTCCAATCCCAAAGGAAGTGGAGCGGGAGTTATTCTTGAGAGTCCTTCAGGGGTTGTTATAGAACTATCACTCACTTTCAAATTTGCAACATCCAATAATCAAGCAGAATATGAAGCATGCATCGCAGGTCTCCGTTTAGCTTTAGACCTCCGAGTCACTCGGTTAGAACTCAATACTGACTCACTTCTTGTGGTATCCCAGATCGGAGGACAGTATGAAGCAAAAGAACCGATCCTCCAGAAATATTTGAATCATGTCAAAGAACTACTCACTCGATTTATTTTTGCCGAAATTAAACACGTTCCAAGGACGAACAACGTACGGGCTGATGTTCTTTCCAAACTGGCAAGTACCAAAACTGTGGGAAATCACAGATCGGTAATACAAGAAATCCTCAGCAAACCTAGTATTGAAGACGGCTTACACTCGATTTCATTAGTGTACATGATAAGTGAAAACCAAACGTGGATTAATCCTATCTTGAATTATATCATGTCAGGCGTAGAACCTTCCGATCCTGAGGAAGCTAAGATCGTCCGAAGAAAAGCAGCTTCTTTTACAGTGTTCAATGAACAGCTTTATAAAAAAGCACTCTCTTCACCTTTGTTGAAATGTTTAGAACGGGAGGAGGTCGACTATGTGTTGATGGAAATTCATGAAGGAATATGTGGCCAACATTTAGGTGGTAGATCCTTAGCCAGGAAAGTATTAAGGGCGGGATACTTTTGGCCAACCATTGAAGCCGATGCGAGAAGCTATGTAAAGAAATATCCGAGTTGCCAGATCCACGCAAACGTACATATCGCACCTCCTACCGGACTCACAACTCTTTCTTCCCCATGGCCTTTTGCATGGTGGGGAATAGACATTCTCGGACCTTTTCCAAAAGCCCCAGGGAGGATCAAATTCTTAATTGTAGCGGTTGACTATTTTACTAAATGGATTGAGGCCAAACCATTATCCATTATCAAGGCAAAAAACTGTATCTCTTTTTTCCGAAAAGAAATAATTACCAGATTCGGGGTGCCCGAGGTGGTGATCACGGACAATGGAACTCAGTTTGCTGATAAGGGTTTCAGAAAGTTGATGTCCGATCTTAGAATCAAGCATCGATTCACTTCAGTAGAACATCCCCAAACAAATGGTCAAGCGGAATCAGCAAACAAATTAAAGTACTCCTCAACGGTTTGAAAAAGAGGTTAGACGATGCTAAAGGAAACTGGGTCGAAGAGCTCCCCTATGTTTTATGGGCATACAGAACGACCCCCCAAATCTCCACAGGAGAAACGCCTTTCCGGTTATCATATGGGAGTGAAGCAGTCATCCCAGTCGAAATCGGGGAACTATCTTGGAGAACCTTGAATCCGAAATCACTGGAGGACAATGGACAAGCTTTACGAGAAGAGCTGGATCTAGTAGAGGAAGTCCGAGATCACGCATCCCTTAAAGAGGCCATCACCAAACAGAGGGTAGCCACTCGTTATAATCAGAAAATCGTCCCAAGAGATTTTGATGTCGGTGATCTCGTATTGAGAAGAGCCGATGTTGGACTGAAAAATGCATCACATGGCAAGCTAGCACCAAACTGGGAAGGTCCATATCGGGTTATATTAAGAACTGGAAACGGAGCCTTCGAGCTAGAAACACTAGAAGGCAAGGCAATCCCAAGAACTTGGAACGCCACCAAACTCAAGAGATATTACAGCTAGAATTCAAAGATAGGAATAGATTTCGCTTTATGAAGGCATTCTATTCCGATCATGCTTAATATAGACTTCGCTTTATTAAGGCATTCTATTCCGATCTTGCTTAAAATAGACTTCGCTTTATTAAGGCATTCTATTCCAATCTTGCTTAAAATAGACTTCGCTTTATTAAGGCATTCTATTCCGATCTTGCTTAAAATAGACTTCGCTTTATTAAGGCATTCTATTAGATCTTGCTTAAAATAGACTTCGCTTTATTAAGGCATTCTATTCCGATCTTGCTTAAAATAGACTTCGCTTTATTAAGGCATTCTATTCTGATCTTGCTTAATATAGACTTCGCTTTATTAAGGCATTCTATTCCGATCTTGCTTAAAATAGACTTCGCTTTATTAAGGCATTCTATTCCGATCTTTCTTAAAATAGACTTCGCTTTATTAAGGCATTCTATTCCGATCTTGCTTAAAATAGACTTCGCTTTATTAAGGCATTCTATTCCGATCTTGCTTAAAATAGACTTCGCTTTATTAAGGCATTCTATTCCGATCTTGCTTAATATAGACTTCGCTTTATTAAGGCATTCTATTACGATCTTGCTTAATATAGACTTCGCTTTATTAAGGCATTCTATTCCGATGTTGCTTAATATAGACTTCGCTTTATTAAAGCGTTCTATTCCGATATTACTTCTTTATGATTTAATCTTGGTCGATATTACAACTTAAACGTCTACCAATATACCCATCATGAACCGAGAAGTCCGGTTTAAAAATATCAGGATCGGCAACAAAGTCGGGATTGACCACAGCAACTTGGTCAAGTGCATTATTGAAAGCTTCTACTATGCCTTCTTGCCCTATCTGAATTGCCTGCATCCGATCTTCAAGAGCTTTAGCTTTCTGTTCGGTAAGTCTCTTTATCTTCTCCTGAAGTTCGGGAAAGTTTTGGGACGAGATTGTAGCTTCCATCTCGGCCATCTTGTCATCTTTTTCCTTAAGCTCAACAGCAGCTTTTTCAAATTTTTCATTAGCCAACTTCAGTTCGGCTTCAAGTTGCAGGCGCTTAGCTTCCAAATCTTCAGCCACCTTTTTGTGAAGATCCACATCCTTCTTGGATTTCTCAAGATCTACACAAGTATATGGAAAGCATAAGTAAATTATAAACCATTAGAAAATAAACAGAGAGAGAATTGACGAACTTGAAAACCAGAAGCCATACCTTTGATTTTCAGAGAGGCAGCTATTTTTTCCTCTTTCACTAGATCGGCCATTCTCGACAGCACCGAGATGGAAACTGTAACACCCCAAAATAATTCAATTAATTAACTTAGTTGAGTTATTAAGGGTTTGTAACATTTTACTTTTAAGTCAAATAATTCATTAAGTGAAGGTTAAGCATGTGTTGCATTTTAGGAAAATGTCTAAGTTAGGAAAGGGTGTGGGTAGAAGAAACCCACGGCCTAATAAGGCCAAGGCCTCATTTAAGTCCCTTAGGACATGTTAAATGGTGCCTTCGTAGGAGACCATTTACATTGTTCCAAAAATAGTCAAAGTTACCAAATTAAGAAAGTAGAGAGAAGTGAGACTTAGAGAAGGAGGAAGAGAACCGAAGGGAGAACCAAGAGAAAAAGGGAAGAGTGATTTGAATCTTGAAGGATTCCTAGAAGTGCTAGTGAAGAGGGTGTGTCTACTGGTTATAATCGGGTTAGGGGCTCTTTTAATCCTTGTAATGTTTTGTGTTTGGTAGTATTTTGGTGTGAGTGGTTCGATCACCTTGCATGTGTGTTTTATGTGTTGTTCATAACGTGTTTTTCTTTGTGTTTTGCTCTTTCTTTGTGATTTGTGGTGAGAGTACGATGGTGGATCAATTGGGAAAGAGAGAAGCGGTGTAACACTCTCTCTATTTTGTGTGGTAGTGAAAGGAGCATTGCATGGTGAGGCATCGGAGGGTGAATCGGCGTAGTGAAGAAAATGAGTTTGCATGTAGAGTTAGGGAGAGGATCGGAGACGATGGAGTGAGTATCCGAGTGTGCATGAGTGTGGTATCTTTGGAAATGGGTTGCATGTTGGGTTTAAGTAAAGAAACAGAGTAAAAGAAGTAAAATGGGAGTTAAGCGCCTTTATTTGCGCTACAGGCTCAAGTACCCTTCGACTTAGAGTGAGAGAAACCGAAGTTGAGGAAGTCAACGCCTAGGGTGTCTTGGTGTTGAGAGTCTGTTGGTGAGTTTGAGGAGAGTATGTGTCCAAATACCATTAGCGAGGGGTAAGGGCGCATAAACCGAAGTGTAGGTGTTTCGCCTTAAGGTTACCGAGGTGTAGAGGTAGTGAACCGAAGTCTTCAAGCCGAGGTAGCGTCACCGAGGTGAAACGCCAAAATGCCTAAGTGGAAGTGACTAGACGAGATTGTACGAGGAGTGAATCCACACGCAGTGAGAGGTTCTAGCCTAAGGGAGTGCGTGGCGTGAGCGCGTGCTACCGAATTGAGGGTTTGCGTGTAACATGCCGAGGTGCCAAAGCTGAGCTAGGTGCCGAGGTGATGTAGAATACCGAGTTGGAGTAGTTAGCCGAGGTACACACATAGTGTGCCGAAGTGATGTTAGGCGCCAATGTTGCCTAGCACATTGTGGGACGCCACTGTGAGTGCTATTTTAGCACCAAATGTGCATAAGTAAGGGAGGCGATAGAGTCCATTTTGTTCCTTAGGTGACATTTTGGTCCCTAAGTGTCATTGCGGTCCTCGGTGTGACAATTAGTCCACCATGGAGTGTCGAGGTGATTGAGAGGTCGGTTGTAGGTCCTAGGGTGATTCTACGGTGTAGTAGGTCGACCTTAGCAACCGTGATGATGTGCAGATGGTGTGGGCGTCGGTGTGGCGACGGAGTAGAGCGGCGGAGTAGAGCGGCGAATAACGACGGTGAGCAGCGGTGTAAGCATTCACATGTGTTATGTTTGATTGGTGTGTGATTGCATTTGTCATGAAGTCACATGTTCATGTGCATATTACGACGGAGGAGGTTTCGGCCTCGATGTGGTAGGACTCCGGTCTCCATATCAAATAACGACGGAGTAAATAACGACAGGCGAGAGCCGATAGGCTAAATAACGACAGTGGAGGTACCTCATTGCATAATGCCACGTGGTTGGGTTGCATACATGCATACATTTCATAATTTAATGTGTTTTTGGTGATTGATAATTGTTGTGGTTATTTGAACTATCGGTGAGTGGGTGTATTAATTGAACCGAGGTGCTTTAGTGCTATCTCTAACCTTAAGCTTCTTCACATTATATTACTTGTGTTAAGAGACTCACCCTAGTTGCTTTTATGTTGCTTCTCATGTCGGCAACTTGCGGTACACATGAGTGATAGTTGTGCCTAGCTCAAGTCGGTTTGTATGCCTTTGTATGGTCGTGTAACTTTGGGATGGGGCCGAGTAGATTTTAGTGCTTCTTATGCCGATCTTGTGTACTTTACGCTAGATAGTCTTTTGAACGAAAACTATCACATTTTGTTGTAACTTTTACTATGTATTATGACTTGATGTCTTATCGCCGAGGTGCCTTATGTTATGGGCTTAGACCCTTTTTGCCGATGCGATGCGCATGATTACATGTTTAGTATAATGCTGTGCAGTTGTTTGAACTTAATTGAATTTTTGTTTTCATTTTTAAATCATCAAATGTAGCCCTCCTTTGAGTGGAATTTTGAAACTCTGATTTTAATTTAGTAGATCGAATTGATTAGATAAGGGGTGTTACATTGTTGGTATCGAGCATAAGTTCGGTCTTGTCAGGCCAAGTATTGAGTCTAAGTGTCTTAAGCCTCGAGTCTTAGGCTCGTTCTAAACCAGTTCTTGATTGTGTGATCAGTGAAGTAAGAATGGCTAGAAGAGCTGGAAGAGATGATTGTTGTGCGAAAAGTAGTTGTGCAAGTGTACACAATCGCAACAAGTAATATACTGATAAGTAGAATTCGTCTCCACAGGGATTGGTATTAATTTTAGAGTTTAAAAAGGAATTACACTTTAGAGGAACAAGTAGCAAATAGGTTGAGTAACAAAGTTGAACAAAGGTTATAAAAGTAACAAGTTAACGGTGAGTTAAAATATAAGAGAAATAAGTTGGATTGCTTTCACTATGTAAATTCCCAGAAACAAGACGCTATAACGTCACACGCTATAGCGTTAAGCTGCTGTGCAAATATTTTGTGCCTTTCGGTCACTAGCGCTGTGGTTTCACTACAAGATGCCTATGTCTAGGTTCTAAATAGGTTCACCACCTGTATAATCAACATCCCACGACTTATGCTTTATAAACTATTGCAACTTCTATGTCTAGAGGAAGCAAAAATTGATTAAATGTCTTCAACCAACCTTATCATTTATATTAATCCTTGAGTTCTCTCTATGGTTCATGTCCGAATCCACAGAGGTACTAGTTTTACGTGGCCAAATATAAAACAAGTTTGGAAGAGTTATCACACAAGGATTAAAACACAAAACGTGAGAAATTATATACGAAGCATTAATGGTTCATTACAAGCTATAGCAACCCAACTCAAAGAGTTTAGCTCATGTTGAGCAACATCAAAATAACACAAATAAAACTACTTGTATTACCGTAGGTAAGAAGGAAAATACAAGTGCAAAAGATACAAGCTTGAAGTTCCCTAATCATCCACGCTAAGATGGCTCATCATCGACCTTACACCATGAGAAAAAGTGCAGAGAAAAATACAAAAGAAGAAAGTAAAATAGCAAAAGCTTCTAAGGTGTATCAATGGAGAAGAAGAAGTGTCACACTTTCTCTCTCTACCAATACTCTCTCTCTATTCGTTGGAAGTCCTAAGGTATGATGAGGGGAAATCAACATCTCTAGTATATCTAGCCTTGAGGTACAACTCCCCTCCAAAAGTCAAGAAAGGTGATGTTTACTTTTTCACCAACTCCACTATTCCTTTATTCATGCAATGACAAGTGTCCACACAAATCCAATAAAATCCGCACATGTCGGCAAGAAGGTAATTGTGGACACAAGATATGGAACATGGATTAATGAGCTTGGCGCCAAAATTTCACTTTTCCTTTAGATGCTCAACTGTGCTGCCCTCTTGACGTTATAGCGTTAGACGCTATAGCGCTAAACACTGCACTACTTCACAAAATACATCAAAATAATCACAAGGGCACCAAATGTGCCAATTTCATAGCAAAGCAGTGTTTAGCCTATCCTATCCTAATATTAATAGAAATGCAATAAATACTATACTAATATTACTTGAGAACTTACTTAATTTAATGATTAGAGGTATAAATAACTCATATAAATATGAGTTATCAATGATGCTGCTATAGCTGCTGCGTTGGAGGCGATGGCAAATGCTATGGGGAATCGACCTCGTGAGAATGCCGATGATCTTTGGAGCTCGTAGGCTCGCTACTTTCCGGAGGAGAATCCTCCTACCTTCAGGGGGAGGTATGATCTCGATGGGGCTCTAGCATGGTTGAAAGAAATAGAGAGGATATTCAGAGTGATGGATTGCACCGATGAGCAAAAAGTGAGGTTTGGGACTCATATGCTCATTGAGGAAGCCGACGATCGGTGGTGGCTTGGAGTTCTTCCAAGACTGGAAGGCTGCAGAGGAGGAGATCACATGGGAGAATTTTAAGAAAGAGTTCATGAGGAAGTACTACCAGAAGATGTGAGAGGAAAGAAAGAGATGGAATTCTTGGAGCTCAAACAAGGTAACATGACCGTGTCGGAGTATGCTACCAAGTTTTCCGAGGTGATAAAGTTTTACCCCATTACATCTGGACCGATCGGAGAGTTCTCCAAGTGTATCAAGTTTGAGAAACAGTTTGAAGCCCGAGATCAAGCGAGGCAATTGGGTATCAAAGGATAAGGGTGTATTAGAGTTGGTGGGACGGTTGTAGAATTTATGAAGAAGAAGATAGTGTGGCTACTAAGCCTAGAAATTTGGGAAAGATAAGAAGACTTTTCAACCTCGCATCGTTGGAAACCTTACGACCATTACGGTGGTAGAGGAAGGGAATTCGCAGGAGAGGAAAGCCTAGTAGGGAGACGCTCCTGCTATTCCGACTGTTACAAGTGTGGATTGCACAGGCACAAGGCGAAGGAGTGCAAGGTCGAGGTGAAGAGGTGTTATAGATGTGGCAAGGAGGGCCACCTATCTGCTGAGTGTGGGCGAAAGGAGATAGTCTGCATTTCAATTGTGGAGAGATGGGGCACATCGGTCCCAAGTGTCCAAAGCCGAAGCAAGAGAGAGGCGTGGGGAAAGTGTTTGCATTAGCCGGGTCCGAGGTAGAGAGCGAAATCACGCAGTACGTGTTATATCAACGAGTGTTCCTCTAGTTGCAATTGTAGATCTTGGCGCAACTCATTCCTTCATTTTCGCCATGTGTGCTAATAGACCGAGTTTAGTGTTGTCTTCATTGGTAAGGAGATGGTCATTGACACTCAGACTAAGGGTTCGATGACTACCTCTCCGGTATGTTCAAGTGCCCACCGATCGTATTCGGCAGGACTTCACCGTTAACTTAATTTGTTTACCACTAGAGGAATGGGCGTCATCCTTGGCAACCATGTTCATATCAATTGCGTTGAGAGATCGGTTAGTTTTCCCGCTATCGAGGTGAAGGAATCGGCTTTACTTCACCGCTAGACAAGTGCGCAAGTTGTTAGGAGAAGGGTTACTCTGTTTGCATTATGGGCGTCATTAATGAAGAGAGAATCAAGTCAAGATTGAAGATCCGCGCGGTGGTTAGAGAGTTTGCCGAGGTGTTTCTGAAGAAATTCCCCGATGTGCCACCCGAGAGAGAGATCGAGTTCACCATAGAATTGATTCTCGAACAAGACCGGTGTCTATGGCACCTTATAGGATGTCGCATCCGAGCATGTCGAGTGAAGAAAGCAGTTGGAAGAATTGCTAGAAAGGAAATTCGTGAGACCGAGCGTATCACCGTAGGGAGCACACTGTGTTACTAGTGAAGAAGAAAGATGGAAGCATGAGGTTGTGCGTGGACTACGATACGGTTGAACAAGGTTACAATTAAGAACAAGTATCCACTACCAAGAATTGACGATTTGATGGATCAATTGGTGGGTGCTCGGGTATTTTCAAGATTGATTTGAGGTCGGGCTACCATCAAATCAAAGTGAAGGACGAAGACGTACCAAAGGCGGCTTTTAGAACTCGGTATGGACACACTACGAGTACTTAGTAATGCCATTCGGTGTCACTAATGCTCGGGGTATTCATGGAGTATATGAATCGTATTTTCCATGAGTACTTAGATCGGTTTGTGGTAGTGTTCATAGGCGATATCTTGGTCTACTCCAAGTCGGCGAGAAGAGCATGCCGAGCACTTAAGGGTAGTCTTGAAGGTTACGAAGGAGAAGAAGGCGTATGCGAAGCTATCCAAGTATGAGTTTTGGTTGAGGAAGTGAGTTTCCTAGGCCATGTGATTTCCAGCAATGGGATTGCGGTGGACCCTTCAAAGATTGAAGGCGTGTTGAAGTGGGAGACACCCAAGTCACCACCAAGTGAGGAGCTTCATGGGGTTAGCGGTTACTACAGAAGATTCATTGAGGGCTTCTCCAAATTGGCGTTGCCATTAACCCAATTGACATGTAAAGATAGGGCTTTCGTATGGGATGACCGATGCGAAGAGAGTTTCCAAGAGTTGAAAAGGAGATTGACAACGTCGCCGATCTTGACGTTGCCTAATCCAGAGGATCCTTTTGTGATCTATTGTGATGCATCTAAGTTAGGTTTGGGCTGTGTGCTGATGCAAGAAGGTAAAGTAGTGGCGTACGCTTCAAGGCAACTGAAGACTCATGAGAAGAATTACCCCACTCATGATTTAGAGCTAGCTGCCGTAGTGTTTGCATTGACGATATGGAGGCATTACCTTTATGGTTCGAGGTGTTTAGTGATCACAAGAGTTTACAGTACTTGTTTGATCAGAAGGAATTGAATATGAGGCAGAGGAGATGGTTGGAGTTATTGAAGGACTATGACTTCGGTCTGAACTATCACCCAGGGAAGGCCAATGTTGTAGCTGATGCGCTGAGTAGGAAATCTCTGCATATGTCATCGATGATGGTAAAGGAGCTGGAATTGATTGAACAGTTTAGAGATTTGAGCCTAGTATGTGAAGTAACACCTCGGAGTGTTAAGTTGGGGATGCTGAAGATCACCAATGAGTTCATGGTTAGTATAAGGGAAGCACAGAAGGTTGATGTGTTTGTGAGAGTTGGCCGAGCTGATAACAAAGATTTTGAGTTGGATGCGCAAGGATTGTTGAGGTTCAGAGGTCGGATATGTATACCTGATGATGAGGAGATCAAGAAGGCAGTGCGGAGGAGTGAGTGTCAGAAGTCGGTTGAGTATCCATTCGGGAGCTACGAAGATGTATCAAGACTTGAAGAAATTATTACGGTGGCAAGGAATGAAGAAGGATGTAGCTCGTTTTCGTCTATGCTTGTTTGACTTGCCGAGAAGTCAAAGGTGGAGCACCGAAGGCGGCGGGGTTGATGCAACCGTTGCATATTCACGAATGGAAGTGGGACGACATTTCCATGGACTTTGTAACGGGGGCCGAGGACGACAAGAGGTTTGACACCATTTGGGTGATTGTTGATAGGGTGACAAAGTCATCACACTTTATTCCTATTAACATCACATACCCAAAGGTCTGCAGAGGTTAGCGTAAATTTATATCAATGTCATTGTGAAGCTTCATGGAATCCCTTTTAGTATTGTATCGCAGCAGAGATCCAAGGTTTACTTGTAATTTTGGAAGAGTTTGCAAGAGGCGTTGGGTTCCAAGTTGCGTTTGAGCTCGGCATACCATCCTCGGATCGATGGTCAATCCGAGAGGACTATCCAAATCCTTA